>BSBM01002204.1:13777500-14377500 GCA_027924585.1 Larix kaempferi | reverse complement strand
ATCGATGGCTTATTGGTACCATCGATGGTGCTTTAACTGTCGGTTTTGTGACATGTAGTTCTTATTTTAAAGAATTAAAAACTTAACATAGGCGTCGCTTCACCGATGCAAAGCCAATTTACAAGCATCGGTTAATGAACGCCTTAAGCCATTTTTTAAAAACAATCTGACGATCACCTGCCATCGCAGGTATAGCAAGGTCGTCGGTTTACTATTCCATGACATCTATTAACCGACGGAAATAACTATTTTTAAATAAAAACCAATGGTCACCTGCCGTTGTAGGTATATCATGGCCGTCGGTTAATCGATGGCCTGTATCTTTTTAAAAAACAAATACATTTCGCAGGACATCGAATAAGCGACGACCTATAAATAAAAAACAGAAAAAAACGTGACCTAACATCAGGATGAGATTATCCCAAAAGAATATCCACCCAAAACTTAAATTCTAATGTCAAATAAAACAATGGATGAGATTTAGTCACTTAAACCTTGTAGTACCTATGATCAAGTCTATGTTATTCTAATGTCCTAATGATGGTCATATTGAATTATTTTCTTAGTGTTTTATACAGGTTCCACTCAGGCTTGCATTTATTCCAAGTGGCGAGAATCCAGATGATGTAGTATCATAATTAACAAATTGTATTTTTATAGTTAAATTTCATAATACTTATTAGATTTTATTCTTGTTGTAGGGTGCATATACTTTTGATGCTGGTCCAAATGTAGTAATGTATGCACCTAATAGGAAATTTGCAGGCCTTCTTCAGTGACTACTTTTCTATTTTCCTCCAGACTCCAAGAAAACATTGTCAAGGTTTTCCTTTCCTCTTGGTTCTCACTTGGGTTGCTTGTTTTATTTCTCACTTGGATTTTATTCTTTATAGAATTTGGACTCCAACTCACCCATTTGCTCATAATCTCATCTAGTTAACTAGACCCAATGTTTACCCCTCCAAATAGAGGAATCATAATGTTGTTCACACACACATGCATAGGTATTCTGGTTGCTTAATCTGAATTTTTTTATCTTTTCAGTTATGTAATAGGTGATGATGGCATTAGAGTCGCAGATTTTTTTGCAACACCTCTAATTTATCTAGGGCCAGCAAGCAATGCAGCAGTAGTTGCACCACCCAAAGAATGTGTAAGTACAGTGCTTCTTACCAATCCTGGAGTCATCCCAACATTTGTCCTAGATACAACTACAGAAGAAGATGATGATGAAATTGGTGGTGTTCGAGGTCTAACATTCGAATTACTATCTTGGGAAGTTGTGTCATCAACTTGATCTTGAGTACTACTTCCTTGCAGAGTAACTGAACTTGGAGAACCCTGCAAAAGGATTGTCAGTATTCATAGATCCATTCAAATTAAATAGAAATCCCTAAAATAAATTAGATAGAAATGTAATGAATCACTTTCTCTCATAAGTAGTGCACTTGATGAACCCATATTTCCAACTATTTATGTCACAAAATGATCTAAACAAGCATGGATTATAGTAAAGAATACTTATCAAAATTAAGTAGTAGACAATCTGAATACAATTGATGTGAACATTGTATGTGCATAAGTAAAGTATATCGATAATGATATGGTTGAGTTCAGGAAGATGGAGGGGTTTGAATATTAAGGATAGAGTTTTAACAATGGAAACACTAACCAATAAAGACCATGATATCCAATTAGTGGATTATTCTGATCACTCAATAGAGGGCATAAATGTTTTCGAGTATTTTGGTTCCAAATCCTATTACTCTACTGATTGAATCATTTCTTCATCTGAACCAACAGGAAAACCATGATCTTGCTGAGAAAATCACTGATTTACGACTGTTATGGGATATCATAGGGCAGTAGATTATTGTTGTTGTTTAAGGGCTCATAAATGAGGCTTGAGGT
The DNA here is from genome assembly GCA_027924585.1 of Larix kaempferi. Classification (NCBI taxonomy): domain Eukaryota; kingdom Viridiplantae; phylum Streptophyta; class Pinopsida; order Pinales; family Pinaceae; genus Larix; species Larix kaempferi. The sequence continues at coordinate 14,375,589 of BSBM01002204.1, read as the reverse complement.
CGCTGCTTGGGCATAGATCTGATATTTCATGACTAGACTCAGAATAGGGTTGTTTGTGGGATGAAACATGCCCAACAAAGCCTAGATTATGCCCAGAATGCAGATACATGGCTGGAGCTACTTATTCAAGTGCCCAGAACTGGCCTAAACATGCCCATAATTCTCTTCTCATTGTTGTACTTGTCTATTATGTGCCCAAAATTGAGAGTCACCATAATTTGCTCCTTGTTTTGTTCATATTCATGCCTAGAACCTCCTCAAAACTGCCCAGATTGTTGATTCTTTGTTGTTTTACTGCCCAGCATTGGCGATTAGCGCTATTAATGTGTCCATATATGTTCATAAGCTAAGGTCTGTTGCTTCTGTCCAGAAAACTCAGGATTTAACCTAGGTCAACCCAGAAGAGCTCCAAGTGACCAGCCATGCAAATAGGGGGGTCACAGGATTCTTATTGATTTTGCAGTAAATAAAAATACCTAAACGTATACTAAGAAAATATTTCCTGTATTTGATACAAATACATCACAAAAATAAATTAGAGACTACAAGAGATTGGGAGTTGTTAATGCTCAAGTCAGACTACTTCCATACAAATAAAGGTTTTGACTGTGTTACCCAAGGGATATGTGACATTTGGATCTCATTTTTGAGCTGTGATATTTTGGAGAGTAAGACAATGTTGATTTGGGAATTAGTTGTAATGCACTTATCTTTTTAATATATATTCGGATATATGACTAACATTTGTAGCATTGGGGACCCTTCAATCTCATAGTTTTTGTTTGTGGATGTTATAAATTTTAGAATATTAGATATAAGCTTTTTTAATTGCTTCTTGATGTTCTACCTGCTAGCTGCAACTTCTCCCATTCCTAGCTTCTGGTTATCTATCGATGTGAAAATTTCTTTCCTCTTTTCTTTACAGGTTTGTGATCACTATATACCTCGATTTCTAGAAGCTTGTCTGAACTGGAGTACCTTTAGGTGATCTCAAGTTGGTTTTACACACAAATATGCTTTGTGAAAGTTTACAATTTAGATCCTATGAGAGCCTTGCCTACTGTGGTTGCATGACTTTCATATTTTTCCACCACTTTACCTATTTACTTGATTTCTATACATTTTAGTATATTGTAATTTATTTTCCCATGATGTTCATAGTGAGAGGAAACATTAGTCATAGTTAATCATGTAAGTTGACATAGCATTTGAGATAAATTCAATTTTCTGGGATTTTTACCATTGAGAGTAATTAAGAACAAGCATGCATGTCTTGTTTCTTAGAAGGAATTTCGAAACAGGATTTCTGAGATATTAAAAGATATTTTAGTTACTAGTTGTTTATGTTACCAGGTTGTAGCTACAAGTTGGTTGTGGGATGCAACACTTCCACAAATGAAACGAGTGTGGAAAAACTACATTTTCATGGTTGAGACATTAGCAGTTGTAGTATCTGGTGCTTTTGGATTGCTTCTGGCACCCTTGGTTCCATTCCTAGGCTTCAAGATGGGTTGCTTCTAAGAGAGATGTGTTTCCAATGTGGAAAGATAAAGTTTGAATTTGGCTAGTGGCAAACCAATACTTTGCTTTGGCTGGCAAGATGTCGACAATCATATTACAACCAACCTTAGCATAGGTGAAAATCTTACTCATAGATGCTTGATGATAATCAAGATATAACAAGGAAGTACACGTAATAGAGGAGAACTTGACATCTTAGAGTTCTCCATCACTTGTAAATATAAAGTACAAGATTATGAAAATTAGCTAATTAGTCAATTAATAAAGTATATACATGTGTGTGGCCATATACCTTTGGTTGAGAAAATGCTCATGTTATTCAAAAACCAATATGTACAAATAGAAAATCAATTACTTTATTGCAGCCAGTGCTGCAGTATGGCTCAGATATGCAGACATGGAAACATTTTAAACATCTTGGAGAAGCAAGTAGCCTTTGGTTTTGATTTGGGTACATACCTCATTGAGCCATAATATTAGGAAAATAGAGGCATAACTAATAGAACCATCAAATATATGCTTACAACACATTTTCCAAGGAGGAACAATGCTACAATTCATATTGGATGCGACATGCCAACATATCGACTAGGGGTGAGTGAGTTGTCGTCTCCAATCAAAGTTTCTCTCTGGTTGTTTCTAGACTCTTTCCAACACTGTGTGAGGATACAAATAGAAAATCATCTTACTTTTCGTTTCCTTTATCAATGTTACCATAAATAATTATTTGCACGCCATGCCTTAAACAATTGATTTATTATTGGACAAATTAGAATTTCGCACCTGCTTTTGTTCTTCATTGCTTTTCCTCTAATGGTGGATCAACTTATCATAGCAGTAAATTAGAAGCAAAGCACACTTCTATGCAATTCAATTCCCTCTTCTTGCACAAGATCGGTTTGCTATTCTTCGTTCCACATCAATTGATTGATAGTGTTCAACTATTATACGCCTAAGTTTACACTTCATTACTAGAACACAACGTATAAATTCCCTTTTTTACTACTGCAAATCACCATAAATTTAATTAACCTGATTGCTAGAAATATCATTAACAAAGCACACAAATTATGTTCAGTCACTGGAACAGAGCAAAAAGTTCATAAATGCTGCTGAAGATTAATATGCTATTTCCCATGAATATGAAACTATGTAGATCGCCGAAGTTTGCACTCAATCATTTACATAATAAAATTTAAGAGAATCCATACTAAATACTATCAAATAAGACGTGAAATTAAAACCCCAACGCTGAAAGAGAGCTGCTCTTTTTCCATTGCACAAAAACAGAGTATATTTCATTCAAAATCACTATAGAATACATGATAGAGAGCAAATTCTATTAACCTACAGGATTTTCCTGTCAAACCCTCATACATTCAATTAATCATCAACAGATTAATACATTTCATTTATCTGGCTTGATTTCTCATTCTTGGCGTCAAGGCCTTGGCCATTTTTTTTAATTTCTCTCTCTAACCTCCTCTCCTTATTCTCTACTTAATATCTTTATGAATATAATAAATCGGTGATTAATTCAAATCACAAAGGAAGATTAGCATCCTCCAAGTTTAGATAACAAATCCCTGATGTCCCTATAATTTCTCAACTTCTCTAACTTTATGCTAAAATGGAAAATCTGTTACATTATATGGATTGGTTATATCTAGATGTGGGTTGTTGAGCTGAATAAGGATTTGAAATTGGTCCTGTGCAAGAGCAGTTTGAGTTTGTTGTCATTCAAATTTTTCCCACCAAGGGCATTTCCCATTCTGTTGTCATTCAAATGTCAATGGGTTCAGTTCCTGGTTATTTTTCCCACCAAGGGCATTTCCCATTCTGTTGTCATTCAAATTTTCCCCATTTTTCCCTGTACAGGACCTACATTTTCCTCGTTACAGGAAAAATTCATGCTCAATAGAAAATTCACAATAATGGTTATGCAGTTTTAATGGAGACCCTGCTACAATAGAAGAGATAAATTTAAGCCTTAGAGGCTGAGTGCAATATGCTTCATCATCTGGTTTCAAATATTGCTAGGGGCTCACAGTCCAATGTTATTCTTGAAGTTTATGAAAGTGACATGAAGGTTGTAAACTTGAAATATAAATATCTAAATCATAATGTATAGTAAGCATTACCATAGTGATGTGGCTTCTTCCATTTGTAAAGAAACATTTGGTGCTGCTTTATTTCCTTCATTTCCTTTATCCTCTTTGTTCATTGTTTTCATCGCAGCTAAGCTCATCACTGAAAAACGAATGATATGGTTTTGAACCCTGCAGTATGAAGAATGAAGGTTTTATAAATATGAATAATTGACAAAAAACTATAATAAATATGAATAGAAGAGCATTTTAATTACCTTATTGAGCTCCTCTCTATTTCGAGAATAGTTTAATATTCTCTACTAAATAGGACCAACCACGTGAAGGTGGAAGATCATATGGCCCCTCCCCCCCTCACATCACTCTCAATTCCCCATACCCAATGCATGTGCTTGGAAATAAATGATTTTTTGTGTGAACATCGTGAGTTTCTTGTCGTAAAGGAATTACGTGCATTCGATCATTAATTAGTTTATAGAATTCATTCATTAACTCATTCATTCATTCACACATAGGAAAAGAAATAGTTGAAGACATTACTCGATAATATCAAAAATAATATTTGAGGACAATGCATACAAAAATAATGTAATTGTGTACTTATTACAATCACTACTTTTTTTGACGTTTTTTTCTCTCCACATATTCTCTAAGAGTGACATCCTCTTCTACAACTTGTTTTCTGTTTCTTATGCCCTCTGTAGCTTCTTGTGATCTTGTTTGTCGCGTCGTGTGCTCACGACGTGTACGCGGCTGCTGTAAGGTGCCTGGATCTACTGCAAAAATGAAGAAATATTAATTACTTGATGTGTTTTTATTATTTCATTATAAGTCCTTCATTAAGAACAAAACATTAGAGCAGTAATTTTTACTTGGAAACTAGGCCACATGAATATCATGCATTTGCTCTTCTTCTACTGCTGCTTCAAGTTGTACATGAGGACCCTCTGCATTAAAACATCAACACTTACAACACTATAGTATTTGCAATTTAATATTTGAGACTTTAATCCAGACTAGGTTTTTTTTAACACAGGAATACGTTGATTACCTGGATGTCACTCAACTTCAACTTCAATATTTCATTCTCCTCCATCGTCTGTATTTTGTCTACTTTCATTGGGTGGATTAACACAAAGAGACTCAATATTTTATGGACTAGTTTATTAATGAATAGAGAACACAATGAATTAATCTTAAATAGAATTTGTTTATTGTAGTTACCTGTGCCCAGGATGGATTAACAGAAGACTTTGTTTGGCTAGCACTTTTGCTTGTTCGATGTTCAACAACACCTAAAAACCCGCGTTGGTAGCCAATCCTTAGGTCTTCCTCCATGGGCACTTCTTTGAATTTTTCGGCCTGTAATTTTCAATTAGATCATCATTATTGTTGTTATATCATCATGAAAACAATTTTAAATGCAATCTATAATAATTTCTATACAATAAAATAATTATTGATACTTACAATTCGTGCTACCAAATTTGAATATCCACAAGGCCAAATCTTGTGTTGCCCATGTTTCTCTACTCTTGCCTAGGTGGCCTTTGAGGTATCTGGTAGCCTATAAAAGTAATTTTAAGTACGTTAGATGTTGCAAAATAATGGGAAATAAAGTGTAATGATGATATAATTGCATTGCTGAAAGTATTGCATACATTTTTGCGCCTGGTGCTAGCTTGCCCTCTTTACCCATAGAGATCTCCCTTCCATCATCCAGCAAGGCTTTTCACTCCCTTGTTGGAATCATCGGAGGGCACTCATACTTTGGATGCTTTTCTAAGTTGTTCCTATATTGCTCCTTTACAATGTGTAAATGTTGGCCAGCTTTTTCGAGGACCTTTTTATGGTTGAAGGTTTTAGCACCAAAAAACCCAACCATGCGAGCAATAAGGTCATCTTTCAAAACTTTACTTTGTCGGTTCCACTATGTGTAGATGGTGGGCCCAAATAGTTCTAAGGACCAATCATTTAGATGTCTGTAAAAGACATCATTTCTTGCATAAACGAATATGTGTTAATTAGTGTAAAAAGAATGATTCATAATTACATTCCAATAAAATTATAATAAATAGTTAAAAATTTTTTTAAATAGTACCTGGAATCTTACTCATCTTATAGGGGACGAGATTTTCATCCACCAAAAAAGTAGTCTCAAATGTTCCCGTGCTAGTGACATGGAAAGATCCAGGAAATGCATCAAGGGCAGTATCACTGTCATACTCTTCTGCATGTACCCCTTGATCTTGGTCAGCATGACCTGTCGTACTTGGACCACCAGAGGGTGTAGTACTCTCATGTTCTGTCTCGGGTGCCTCAATTTGCGTTCCCGACTAGCCAGATGATAAAGATACATGATCAGTGGCGGTGGGGGTTTCATACTCAGTGATACGTGCATGCCCCTCACCAGTAGTACCAGGGAAAAAAAATTCCTGTAGAAACAAATAATAGTTTAGTTACTCATATACAAATAGGAAAAAAAAATGCATTTGAAATAGACTTATAATTAAAGAGTTTGAATCTTACATCCAAGTGCTGTACTCTAAGCAACAGAAGATCTATCTTTGCTTTAGTCTCATTCGTTTACAGATGAGATATTAGCAGACGAATGACCTCATCATTTAATTTTGCTTTTCCTTTCTCAACTACCTCCTGGATATTCTTTGAATTCACGAGGTCAATATCATTGGCAATGTTCCCCAAATCCATATGCCTCAGATACTATGTCGATAGATAAGTATCATCCGACATAAAAATAGAAAACATTAATATCAATTTGAAATCATTAATATAATTAGAAAACATAATGCTTAAATATAGTTTCTGAAATTCACAACGTGCTATATACCTTCTCATGACCCGATGAGTGTGGCGTGCTAATACTATGATCCATTGTGGGCCTTCCCCCATCGGATGAATGCAACACAAGAATTGAAAACATTAATTTCGAAGGGAAACATCCAATACATTGATAAAATATTAATTAAAAACATATTTTTTATATTCAATTTCAAAACTTTACAATGGGGTATACCTGCTGTGGCGTAGTTGATGCATCTGTCCTATCATTCGTCATGGGGCTCTTGCCCCGATCCTCAACCTATAAAAAAAATATTGACCACGTTGATATCATAATTAAACAAATGTACTTTCGAAAGAAGCAGATAAGTAAAAATGTGGTATATACACCTGTCGCCTGTAGGGGGCTGTCGGCCTCCGAGGCTCCATTGGGGACTTTCCCCGATCAGATAACTGCAACAAAGTAATTGAAAACATTAATTTCGAACTGAAACCAATACATGGGGAAAATCTGATTTAAAAACATATTTAAAAAAAAATTAATGGAAAACATATTGCGAAATTAATAACATAAACAAAAACGAAAGATACTATATTCATTGATTACATGTTTAGTGAAATGTTATATGTACCACTCTCGAAGTATCTGCATATGTATGTATCCGATTCAGATTGTAACTGATAAAAAAATATTCCCCTAATGCTATTGATTTTATAGTGCAGAAAAAAACACAGTTTCCTTCACGCCCCTCGAATATGCAATTGGGTTGTTTATTTGTAGACCCGGGTTGTGTGCTGTTTATAAACCCCGCAATATTACCTGATGCTTTGGGCCTTCCATCAATGTACATACTCACTCCTTTACTTTGATTATTGTTTTTTAACTCTAAATAATTTGCAAACAATCCGTATCTATGCATACTACGTGTATATTGGACCAACCGCATCCAATCTCTGTAATTGTAGCAGGGTCCAACATACTCCATCAATTCGGTACATCTGTCGTAACCCACCTTTATGCCATCCATGCAAAACAACCCCAAACTGTGTAGTGACGAAGGTGCAATCCAAAATATCCTCTCTTTCACGCAAAAATCTATGTTTAGAGGAGGAAGATCCTTCGGTACCCATTGTTTGACTAAATGTTTGTACCTCAAGGGCACATCGATGTCTCCTATGGTCTCATCATCATAAGAGCATGAACCTCCTTCAGCGAGAAAAAATTCCATTTGTTTATTGAATTTACTTCTATCTTTTGACATCTAGTTGATCTCGCGCTTTTAGGCCTACTAGATGTTTCACTTTCCTCTAGTCTTGTTGATCTTTCCTCGCTCGAGGATGACAGATCCGACAAATACCTATTTGGTTGTACCTACACTCCACCGAATAAGAGAAATAGTTAGCAAACATTCGTAGAATGCTACAACAATCTCATGTATCAAAGGCAAATCATGCATACATCATTGATAAATGATGATCACTCTTGGCCCAATAGTATGTGCATGAGGCCTAGGCTCATAGGTTTAAGAAGGCACTCTAATGGGTTGAAGTAGGCACTGCTTTCAAGATTGAATTGGCTCTATGACTGAGTTTAATGTCTGTATGAACTTCTGAAGTAAATTCTTTTTGTTGTAATCTTTATTCAAGAAGATAAATAAATCTCCCTCTTACTAGTTTTCCTCAAGGTGTGGGGTTTTTCCAGAGTCATGGTTGACCAAACATTATGTGTCTAAATGCTCTTTACTGCATGCTGATATAATTTATTGCGCATGATATTTTAGGACAGTCTATTGTAAATTATTTGTTTCCAGTACTAAATTCACTTTTAGTACTGTATATCAGCTACAGGAGTAATTTATTAATCATTGTATGTGAGACTATGTGAGCTAGGCCAATATTCCTTTGATTAGCTTGTGGAGTGCATGGAGGAATTAGCAAAGGAAGGTATAAGCCAAGTTTGTGAATGGACAATCAAACAAAAAAAGTTGATTTAAGGATCATGACCTACAAAGAGTTTGTTACATAAACTAGAATTGGTAGACATTGTGAAACGCCACCTATGAGTTGAAAGTTGTAGTAGGCAAGCTAGATTCTCAATTGAAAAACAATGTATAGCTAAGAAATTCATCCAAGAGAAATTTAGAAGTGTTAGGCATTTGATATGCAATACTATACAAGTGGAATCATAAAAGCGACACATGATTTCATTTTTAAACAATTACTACTCGACTTATCTTATATTGAAGAATATATTGGACTTTATTCCCCATGAGGAAAATATTGTTATCTTGTGTATGAATGTTTTGTGTATGTTGATTCTATCTTTTTTTGTTGGATTCTAAGTAAGGAAATAATCTAGATTGGAATACATCACAAGAAAATTATTTTATTTTAAACTGAAATCCAATTTGATTGCCATTGCTAATGATATCGAAGGGACCCTTACTTTGACTCTATAAAAAGTATCCTGCTATGGTTTATCGAACCCTTCTAGTACACACCCTAGGGATTTGGTCTTGAAATACCTATTCCAAGATTAGGTAAGTAATGACCTTACTATACACAACCCCACCTATTGATCACATTTGATCACATGGTCTAGGAGTAAAATGCACAACAAAGGAATGTAGTCCAACAATTGGAGAAGGAGAATCAAGTGTTGGAGAAGGAGAATCCATAGTTGAGGAGAATCATGAGCAAATGCACAACATTTTTTGGTATTCTGTATATGCTTGATATCAGGGGTACCTAATGTGTTTGAAAAAATTACTGAGTGATTGTGTGTGAATATTGGGTAGATTTTTTCATTTTTTTCATCCATAGTTGTATCCATTCTACAACTATGGATTTTAGAATGGCTTAAGCATTTATACTTACTCCATTATTCACTCTTCTTTTTTTGTTTTGAGAAATATTTCTTATAGGAATATCCTCTTTGGCTAGGCCGCCACACTATGAGGGGAGTTTTTATGTTTTCAAAGTTACTGAGGTGTCATTATTTGCACCTAGCCTCATTGGAATCCTCTCAGGGAGTTTTGAACCTGTTACCCCCCCCATTTGCATGGGGTAAATCGTGAAGTCATAACAGGCCTCATTAGATATTATGGGAACTGTTGAACAACAATGGTGAGGGTGATGAACCATGATGTTGTGCATAAATTTGGATGAAGGTAGCCATCCTGGGCACTTTGGGGATGAGTTTGTGGGCTGGATTTGCAACAGGCCTTTTCCCCTGGGCATAATTTCCCTTTCAAGCAGTAGTAAGCAAGTAGACCTGGGAAAGTAGTTGTTTTCTATAATACTTTAAATTATTTTCCTATAAAATCCTCATAGTTAAGAGCATTGCATCATTTCAAGGTTGTTCGGCCGGTCTTACTACCCATAAGCCACAAGGTTAATCCCCTTTTAGTTGAAGACTAAAAGAATAGGTTACAAATATAATTTTAGAGATTTTTCCCTTTCCAAAAATATGATCTAAAGCAGTCCAGCACAGCTAAAGGAGCTTTGCGATATTCCATAGTGGGGGAAAACTTTTGGATTTATATCAGACTCTACTCTAGACGGCATGGGAATCATCATCAAATGGAAAGATATATAGGGGAATGATGGAAACCCTAGTGGGAGTGTCAAAGATAGCATGAGTTAAATTCAATTGCACGGGAAGCTTATTGGGATGTTAGAAATCAAAGACTGTATGATTGAATTTGAAGTCTCTCATTCATAATTTATTTTGCTCAGTTAATAGAGATTTAGAGACAATTTTCGAAGATTGATTTACTTATCAAGAAAGTTTTTTTTTAATTTTTAATTTTTAATTTTTTTAATTTATCAGCAATAATGCAAGCAGAACTAAGCACAGTGCAACAAACGCTAACCCAGGAGGCGGCTGCGACATTTTTGGTAGCCCCTGCTAGCCATCTGCGCCAGGCTTGCTTGGCAGCGACTTCAAAGTTTATGGGTTGGTGCTGAAGCCACTGGAAATAGCAATGATGAGATTAGAAGACTCATATAAATTCAAAACATTTAATATATATTGGGATTCTTCATTATAGGTTTGGGGAATTTCTAAGAGGAAGAAGGAGAGATCAAGGGTGCCGAATTTTGGAGGGTTTCTTCAACTATCGAGTTCAGTACATTAGTAAGTAAGCAAGCATACCTCACTGGAAATTCCATGAGATGAAGGGTTAGAACTTACCGATGTCATTGTGGGACGAATTTGCTGACAATCTTGCTTGTTGAATATGCTCCCGAAGCTCCCCTTGCTTTGTGAACCCAATGCTTATGTAGACCAGTTGATGTTACCTTCACTCTTGAGCCGAGGACCATAGAGAGCGAGGGAAGATGAACGATGGCTAGGGTCACCGTCAGGTAGATGGGAAACCAATAAAAAAAACCCTCATTTTCCCCGAGTTGCAGACGCTGAGCCAAAAAACAAGTTGCAGACGCCGAACCAAAAAATGAGTTGCAGACGCTAAACCAAAAAACCTCAGCTTGATGAACGATGATCGGGTGCCAAGGAAATGGTTAGGGAACGAAATGGAAATGCTTAGTTTTTGTTTTTAATTTTTTGTTATGATTTTTTTTGTTTAATTTTATATTTTATATTTTTTAATTTATATTTTATATATTTTAATATTTTATTCTAATACAAATTAACGAGGATTAATAACTAAGATATATCATTACTCAAACAGATATAGCATTACTCAAACAACTTGATGTCACATTCAAATTTTAATCAAGATTCTAAGGAAATAGATCATCCTCATTTCCTCTAGGAAGATGAGATCCTAAGATAATATGCATTATTATTAAAATATGTTTCTAAATGTTGAGGGGCCTCTAGCTAAGGATGAAATTCCCAAAGTTGTACTGCACCCAACTAGGGAAAATACTAAATAGTACCAAATCTCAGAAAATAAAATGACAATAAGAGTGCTTGAGCCACTGCAGAAGAAGCGGTTGATGAACTAGCTCCTTTATAGGATAGTTGGGTAGTATACATTATATGTGCCTGAATTTCCTGAATCAGATGAGAGATAGAAGTTGTTTGAAATGACTGCAATTATGAAGAAGAATTGCACATTAATTGAAAACAAAGATATGAATAATAAAGGGAACTCAAACTTTGATAATAATCATGGTCAAAAAGCGGAAGGAAAACATAACTAAACAAAAATGAAATACTTATATGCCTAATTTATTAAATATACTAAAACTAAAGCAATCAAATATTAAAAATGTCGGCGACGATGGCAACGATGATGAGGATGAGGATGAGGATGAGGATGAGGATGAGGATTATGATGATGACAACGACAACGACAACGATTATGATGACGACGACAACGATGATGATGATGATGATGATGATTAGGATGATTAGGATGATGCTGTTGCTGATGATGATGACAACGATGATGAATATTACGATGATGATGACAATATTGATGGTCATCGTGACAATATTGAGGATGATGGAAATGGAAACATGATGATGATCGTATTGATGATGATGGGAATAAGCACAAATGTGCATTAACCTTAACTTTATTCTCTTTGTTTCGAGAATGTCTTAATATTCTCTACTCAATAGGGACAACCACGTGAAGGTGGAAGCTCATCTGCCCCCCCCGCACATCACTTAGAAATATTCAATGCATCTATTCAATGCAATTCATGATCATCTTCTCCATCCAAGTCTGCAACTGTATCATCTGATCCAGATTCAACATTATAAGGATTAAAGGCCATATCATCATCGTCATCGCTGTCAGTTTCTATAAAGTGATCATTGTCAATATCATCTTCATCATGAACATTGTCTCTTACATCATCTACTTCAACTAACTCTTCAACATCTTGCTCCGGAACATTATGATCATCAACATCTAACTCATCTTCCTCTACAATATTATACTTTACCGACCTTCCTCTTGGATCATGTCTAATAACAAATGACCAACCCTGTCTACCAGGAACGTCTGATTAAAATACTTGTTCACATTGACTTGGAAGAACATAGGGCTCTAACATTCGTGACTCAAGCGACCTTGTATTGACCATGGTAAATCCATTAGCATGTTCAATAACAGTTCTATCGGGATCAAATCGATTCAGTCGTAGCCTGTACCATTTCACAACGAAAAGAATTATTTTGAATGATTTAAAGTCACAGTCAATGATATCTTCCAAATACCCATAATATCTATTTTCTGACAATTCTGGATGTTTGTCGCTTCTAGAGGAAACATTAGTGACCTCAAAGACTGCAGTTATCCTAGAATCACATGTTTTCCTTGTTTCATCCAACTTTTTAATGCGATATTTACGACCGTTGCACCACATAGCCTTCTGGTGTTTTACCTTCAATATATTGCAAAACATGTAAATTAAATGATGAGTACATCATCAATTGATAATGAACAACTAGTAAGTATTTTATGTTCTTAAAGTACTATGCAAAGAAAATGAAATAAATCAAGATATGAATATCATAATTGAAAATATTGTGGCTTATATTTATATTAATATCATGCTAATTACCTGTTTATCTCTTAAACCATATGCTAAATCGATTTCCCTTTCTGTTAGATTTCCATCTCCATTGTGATGCGCTCCTTTAACCAATGAAGCCACACCTTCGCATGATAGTCCTTGACCATATTGATTAAATCGTTCAATCCATACCTTCATCCAATCAAGATTGTTTGCAACGTACAAATTTAGTGCATCCCACTCGCGGCCAACTGCATGAAAAAAAATTACAAAAATCAACTTAGAAAAATAATTAACACGGTGTAACATTATAATATTAATGATGCATATAATTAACGAATATTAAAAATGAAATAATTAAGTACGATATTATTAAAATGAATTAACATTATTAATCTACACCAATATTTAATAATTACCTTTGAGCTTCCTCGATCTACCTTTCCCCAACAGGCACTGTCCTTTGAATTTCTTAGTAGAGTTTGGATCACCATTGCATTGATCTAATTCCGTCTTAATAAACGCCAACCCTGGAAGATATTCAACAATATACACCATGGCTTGAAATACCATATATCCCTCCACCATAGAACCCTTTGGACGTTCTCTTTGTCTAACTAAATCCTTCATAAATTTCAAGTGCCTCTCAACCATCCACATGGACCTTGTGTGTATAGGTCCACACAATTCAATCTCCTCAACTTGGTGTATGAGGTAGTGTTCTTGTGCATTGAAAAATTCCGAAGGTAGAAATCTCTGCATTTGGCACATTAAACGAGGAATTTCTCTCTTCCAATACCTTATATCTTCTTTGTGGATTTCTTTAGATGACAACCATCTACATGTGATGCAAGAAAATAATGATATCATTTAACGACAGAAATTAAACATTGTAGTACAAATCTACATGTTTGACTAAAAAAAATGTCGTAATTCATATAAGTTATACAATAGATTAAACAAATTACAAATTTAAAGTGAAAAAAATTATTTCTAATTACCTCATGTATTTTCCAAGATCATATATGACCTGTTTGACATTATTGTCAAAGTTGTCTAGGAGAGATACAGGTAGAACATACTGTAACAATGAACACGTTTCATTAATATATTTTTCAAAATTAGGCAAAGAAGTAAACCAAAAACATGCATTATTGTAATATAGAAATATATAATACCAGAAATATATAATTACTTTAATGAAGATATGCCAATCATGCGTTTTTACCTCGGCAAAATCACCTTTCCTTGTTAAGATATTCTTTATGTTCGAACAAAATTCTGTGGGAAATTTCATTTTTTCTATCACTTCTTTTACCGCATTGCTTTGTTGCTCAGTCAATAACCATGGAAGTGACCTTATATTAATTTGGTCTCCATCGTTGTTTAAATGTTCAATGATATCTTTCATTGCATGATTGGAGTCCTGAATGTCACTGCAAATTTTGACAATTTTTTCGTTGTCACTCCTTCCATCTAATATTCGCCATAGTGTTTCAGCTACATTCTTTCCGATATGCATTGTATCAAACAAATGAACAATTAGTAAGTGCTCATAGTAGGGAAACCTACTAAATTGTTTGGGATAACTTTTCATTCCTCGTGGAAGCCCATTTACACCTTCATGTTCATGACCATCAGTATTAATCAATATATAAGCTAAACGAGAGATTAAAATGTCGTATATTACAATAAATCAAATTAAATATACAATCAGCCAAAACAAAACATTAAAAACATATCAGAGATGATCAATATGAATATATAAGATAGACAAATTGATTCGTACTTTGATGATTTCTATTATATTGCAACTTCTGTATTTGAGGTGTCATTCTCTGTGATTTTAATGCGGTCTCCTCTTTCCCATTGAAAAGATGTTTTTCGGTAGTTCGATACCTATGATTCTTAGAGAGGAAGTGCCTATACTCATCAAACACTTCCTTTGAAAAACTCTTTGAACAACGAGATTTCATCTTGGGACCACAAACTAGACATGCAAGTTTTCCCTTTGTTTGAAGACCTACATGGATAAATTATGGTAAGCAAAATATATTTTATATAATATCATGCTAATTATTTAAAAAAAATACGTATAACTGATTAGTATATCACTAAATAAAATTAAAAACTATCTTAGTGTAGTATGTTACAATTACATACTACAAAAATGTGTTAACCCTAGAGCATCATGAATTGTCCAGGTAAGCATTGCATGGAATTGAAATCCCCTTTTCCCTATTGGTCTAGAGACATCATACATAGTGATGCCATTCCATAGCTTAAGTAGTTCATCAACAAGAGGCTCGATATATACATTCATATCTTTAACTTGGTACTTACCTAAAAGAAAAGAACAAATACAATACATATAAGTAAATATGCAACAAATATCACAAATTAAATACTAATCATGCATATTTAAAAAATTATTGTTCTAAAGTACAAATTATACCTGGAACAATCATTGCAAACATTATATGCTCCCTCTTTATTGACATCCATGGAGGAATGTTATTGTTGATAACAAAAACAAGTCAGACCGAGTAAGTAGATCTCGTCTATGCAAATGGATTGACACCATCCGCTGCCATAGAAAGTCTAGCATTACGAGGATCTTCTTTAAAGTGTGACCATTTTTCCTCCATGTCTGTAAATGCAAAACCATCTGCAGGAATTCAAAGAATATCATCTCCACTTCTATTCTGTGCGTGGTAATCCATAAATTGTGCTATGTTTTTGCACCTAAACAGTTGTTGCAAGCATGGAATAATAGGAATATAACGAAGAACCTTACAAGACACCTTTTTGGTTACTTGATCTGTTCGGTATCTACTGTTATGACATATAGGGCATTCTATTGCAAATTCATACTGATTATAATATAAAATATGATCATTAGGACATGCATCAATTGCTTGATACTCAATTCCAATATATTTCATGATGGCAGCTAAATCTCTGTATGTGCGAGGTAAAATATTTGATGGTGGTAACAAATATTCACCTATCAACCTATTACAACAAATTTAAAAAATAATGGTTAATTTAAATATTTCAAGAATATATAATTAACGGCAAAAATTTCATCCTTATTACTTTTTTTGATGAACTTATAACTAGAATAGAAATATTATAGAAACATAAATATATGTAATTTATCGTGATCATATATATGCGATCGATGAAAAATATAATCACATACCTTAACATTTGTGTGATGGATGTGTTTGAAAAACCATTCATAACATTCAAGTTCATTATCAGCAACACAGTAGAGAGAAGAGTTATGTGGGAGCCTTCAAAAAGGGGATCATCTGCCTTCTCAAGTATAGGTAAATCATGAAGATCGTCAAAGTCATCATGATTTTCATGATGTTGATCATCATCCATTCTAACATTAAATGCATAATTGATTAATGTATTTGCACCATCATCCTCAAATATGTTATCATCATGATCATCGTCTAATTCCATATCATCATTAACTTGATCATCAATATTTGCAGGACCTGCATATTGTTCCTCCGGCGCTAGTTGTTCCGCAATTACCACATTCTCCATGTTCAAAACTGCCCTAGGAGGCCCTTCCTTTATAATTACAATTAAAACATCAAAAAAAGAACATTAGTCATGTCGATTAAGTAACAAAAATAAAAATGATACAATATACAATTACAAAAACTCTCAATATAAAGACCGCATATATAATATTGAATTAGGACTTACCAATGGATGATATTCGTGCCCCCCCTCAACATGTCCATGTTCCCTACAATGTATTTTAGCTGTTGAGATCAATAACCTTCTCGGATTAAATCCCCTACATTGACTACAAGGACAATAACATTTTCCATCACCCCTTCTTTGCACTCCATCCCACAACCTAGCAAGCAATTGTCGATTTTGTTCTTGATCTTGATGACCTGTAACATTATTGTTACATGGCATTTTATTACTCAAACCTAAGAACAAAGTACGAGCAAACCCAAGTAGCATAAAATATGCCCTAGACAGATTTCGGTTGGCCTACTTCTCTTTACCTTATGCACATGGCCTAAGAGAAGAGGAATCACAAGTGAGTTTATGTAATTGGCCTACTTCTTTATTTATATCACTTAAGCGTCGGATATTTGATGGCAGCTCAAATCATGGAATAAAAAATTAATATAATTAAAAAAGTTGACCAAAATTTAAGGGTTGACCAACGGTCAAATTTTCCACTACCGTCGAACATCCGACGGACCCTCAGCGAACTGTAGCAAAATTGATGGGTGTTAAATGCACCATCGCAAAACCGACAGTCGGGGCCATTTTTAAAAAAAAAATTACAAACTTGTGATTTTTGATAGGTAAAAATAGAGAGATCGACTCGCCGTTGGATTTTCCCATCGGTTTTTAAGTCCAAATGTAGTTGTGAATGTGCTCACACAACAAATCATTTTCCTAACATCATTTTGCTCACACATCAAATGATTCATTGCCTAACACCATTGTGCTCACACAACAAATCATTTTCCTAACACTATTGTGCTCACAAAACAAATCATTCCATCTCCATGACATACTAAGCAGTGTCTTGCCTCACGTATATGTCCTTTTATTGTTTGTTTCCTAGGTCTTTTGCAAACAACCAATTCCCTTCAGAATCTCGTGACTGTTATGATCCCTACTCTTTAGGGAGTGTGTCCAGTTCCATTTAATGCACTTTTCACACTTGCTTAACTTCCCAAGGTTAAATATTCTTGTCCCCCACCCTTGAGATACATGATTTCCTCTTTCAGGTTGTTTGTCCTCACCAAATCCATTCATTTTATTAATTCAAAAATGTTTTTCTTACATCTATTCATATGCGGACACTTGCCAGCTTTAAAAATTGGCCAAAAAATATTCTTTATCCAAATAATGTGATGCACCTGCAACAATTACTTAATAAAAATATGCGAAATAGCAGAAATGATAGAACTCAGAATCACTTTTATATTGATCACAAGCCACTTTGAGGGGGCAACCTCCTATGAGCAAGCTCAATACAAATAACTTAATGGTGCCTTCATAGGTCTCAACACACACTTATATACTAATTCTAGGCGCCAATACTATGGGTCGAAACCATGGGCCGTTACAAACTATGGATCAACAATACTACGGGCGACTTACAAAGCATATGCGCCAACAACAATAACACAAACTATTGATCAACAAATATTACGGGACGACTTACAAAGCATGTGCGTCCAACAACAACATACTAACAAAGTAAAGACATGGGTTTCTAACATCCCCTCCCCCTTTAAAAAAGCTTTGTCCTCAAAGCTTTAGATGTGGAAATTGTTGTTGAATCTAAAGGAGTGGTTCCCATGTAGCATCCTCTGGTTGCATGCCGTGCCACTGAATTAAGACTTCTGTTATAGAGCGAGAGCGAAGCTGACGCATGCGCCGATTGAGGATGGCCTCTGGTTCCAAAAGGATGGATCCTTCATTATCCAGTTCGGGTAAAATCATTTGGCCGCTGATGTTGGTGCCAAGAACTTTCTTCAGACAAGAGACATGAAAGACTGGATGAATGCGGGAAGAAGGAGGAAGTTCCAATTTATAAGCAATGGACCCAATCTTCTGAAGAATCCGATATGGCCCATAGAACTTTGGAGCGAGCTTATGACACCCTTTGTGTTTCAAGGAGGATTGTTTATATGGCTGGAGACAAAGAAAAACCATATCGCCGACTTGAAAAGTGCGCTCCGAACGGTGCTGATCAGCTTGTTGCTTCATGCGATTTCTTGCCATGTGAAGATTGTCCCGCAAAATGCGAAGAATCTGATCGCGGTTGCGAAGGACCATGTCAACTTCCTGAACTGGTGAACTGGTGGGGGTGTATGGAAGAAGAGCTGGAGGTGCCTGACCATAGACTGCTTCATATGGGGTCATTTTAGAGGCAGTGTGGTAAGAGGTATTGTACCACCATTCAGCGAGAGGGAGCCACTTTTCCCACTGATGTTATTGTTCTGAGGTGAAGCAACGAAGATAAGTTTCCAAGCATTTATTGACAATTTCAGTCTGACCATCTGTTTGTGGGTGATACCCTGAACTCATCTTCAGTTTGGTGCCAGTGTGGCGAAATAGTTCTGTCCAAAAATGACTGGTGAAAGTCGCATCACGATCCGAGACAATGGAAGAAGGGATGCCATGAAGATGAAAGATCTGGTCCATAAAAATTTGAGCGACAGAGGAGGCTGTATAGGGATGGCTGAGAGCACAAAAATGACTATATTTGGAGAGGCGATCAACCACAACGAGAATCACTGTCTTCCCGCTAGATTTATGGAGCCCTTCAATGAAATCCATAGAAATATCTATCCAAATCCGTGTAGGTATGGGAAAGGGTTCAAGCAATCCTGGAAGGAGTGTTGTTTCACCCTTATTGCGCTGGCAGGTATCACATTCGGCCACCATCTGTTGAATTGTCCTTTTCATGCCCTGCCAAAAGAAGTTACGCCGTGCTCGTTCATATGTTTTGAGGAACCCAGAGTGCCCGACCGATGGAGAAGCATGGAGTTCATAGAAGACAGCCTGTTGAAGATCTGTGCTCTGGGGAAGCACCAGACGAACCTTGTATCGCAGATAAACACCATCCCAAGAGTAATGTGGTACAGCAGAAGGGTTGTTGGTCAAGCGTTGGATGATCTGAGATAAGGAAGAGTCATTGACATAACCCTGTTGATGAGATTGCAACCAATTTGGAACAGGCATAGAAATAGATGAAAGAGAACCTTGGGCATCAAATGTGCGAGAAAGAGCATCTGCCACAATATTGTCTTTACCCTTCTTGTAAGTGATCTCACAGTCATAACCCATGAGTTTGCTAACCCATTTCTATTGTGCCGGGGAGGAGACACGTTGGTCCAAGAAATATTTCAGACTCTGGTGATTAGTCTTGATGCAGAAATGATTCCCTAATAGGTATGGACGCCACTTCTGTACTGCATGCAAAATAGCCATCATTTCCTTCTCATAGGTAGAGGCAGCTAAATTCTTACCTGAAAGGGCTTTGTTGGTGAACGCAATGGAGTGTTCATCTTGAAGGAGAACAAAACCAAGTCCATTGCCACAAGCATCACTCTATATAGTGAAGGGCTTGGAAAAATCAGGCATAGCTAGCACAGGTGTAGTACACATAGCTTGTTTTAGTTTGTCAAATGCACACTGAGCAGTAGGTGTCCATGTAAAAGCATCCTTTTTCAATAGAGCAGTTAATGGAGCTGCAATCTTCCCATAATCCTTGACAAACTTGCGGTAGTAGCCAGTCAACCCCAAAAAACCACGAAGGCTCTTGAGTGTCTGAGGATGTGGCCAATTGTTCATGGCATCGATTTTGGCAGGATCCACGCGAACCCCTTGTGCTGAGATAATGTGCCCGAGATACCCAACTTCCTTTTGTCCAAAAACACATTTAGACTGCTTGGCATGGAGATGATGGTCAGAGAAAAGTTGCATGACAAGATCCAGATGCTGGAGATGTTCATCCCATGTTTTACTGTAGATGAGGATATCATCAAAGAATACCAGAATGAATTTCCACAAGTAGGGTTGAAATATTTTATTCATTAAGGACTAGAATGTGGAAGGAGCATTAGTGAGGCCAAAGGGCATGACCAAAAACTCATAATGGCCATCATGTGTGCAGAAAGCTGTTTTAGGAATATCATCCTCATGAACCCGAATTTGATGATACCCAGAACGAAGATCCAACTTGGAGAAAAAGTGAGCCCCATGAAGCTCATCAAGAAGCTCATCAACAATAGGAATTGGAAACTTATCCTTGATGGTGAGGTGATTAAGTGCTCGAAAGTCAATGCAGAGGTGCCATGACCCATCTTTTTTGTGGACAAGAATAACTGGAGAAAGAAAGGAACTAGTGCTTGGGCGAATAATACCTTGCTTCAATAAGTCCCGAACGAGCATTTCAATCTCTGTTTTTTGGTGAAATGGGTAGCGATAGGGCCTGATGTTGGGAGGAACACTGCCAGGAAGGAGATGAATACGATGGTCTTCTGGCCTGGAAGGTGGTAATCCCACTGGTTCAGCAAAGACACCTGTATATCGATCCAGAATTTGTTGTAGATCCAAAGGAGTAGTGGAGACCGCTAATGGTTGCATCTGGATGGAATGAATCTGAGCGATGACACCATGTGAATTCTTCTTGAGGATTTTTTCCATGCGATGTGAACTGATGATGCTGAGAGAACCTGGTTGTAATCCTGTCAATGTGTGTTTGTGTCCATTGAGGGAAAACTGCATCCAAAGTTCAGCAAAATCCCATAAGATAGGACCGAGTGTGCATAGCCATTCAGTGCCCAAAACCACATCACATCTCAGAGCGCAAACATGTCAGAGCGCAAGGTATAATCTCCCATAGAGATACGCACATTTCGACACTTCCCTTTGCAAGGTAAGGTGCCCCCATTGGAAACCATGACTTCAAAGTTGGAGCAAGGATGGATAAAACAATCAGCTTGTTTGGCGATCCGAGGGTCAATGAAATTGTGAGTGCTACCAGAATCAATGAGGATTATAAGAGGAAGCTTCTTGAAGTAACCCCTAACCCGCATTGTTTGGGGGGTGGTGATTCTAGCTAAAGCATGGAGAGATATCTCTGGCTAGTCATCCTAAGACGGAGGGTCAATAGGCGGTTCCTGAATGTCGACCAGAGCATCCAGTGTTTCTGGATCTTCGTCACCCATTTTAGAGGCAGGCGGAGACTCCACATCCAGGAGATAGAGCTTTTGTTGAACACATCTATGTCCCCCGAGTGAATTTCTCATCACAATTATAGCAAAGCCCCTTTTCTCTGTGTGCTTGCATCTCTGTTTCAGACAAACGCTTGATAGGAGTCAGTTGAGGAGCCTGTGGTATAGGTGGTCGCTGAGAACCCATATTTCAGAAGGGAACAAAAGTGGGCTTGGAGCATTGTTGGGCTGCAACCTTGTCTTCTGCCAACTTAGCCAGCCCTAGTGCTTCCATCATTGTGTTGGGATATAACATTTTGACCTTAGAGTAGATGGCATCCTTTAGACCACTGATAAAACAACTCCAGTAAAATTCATCAGACAATCCTTCGGTGTGGTTGGCTAGATTCTCAAATTCAGTTTGATACTCTCTCACAGTTCCAGTTTGGCAAAGTTTAGTGAGGGCTCCTGTGAAGTCATCAAAAGCACTAGGACCAAATCGTTGCAAAAGGAGCTGGCAAAAGTCTGGCCAGTTGGGCTCTGGATGAGCCTTGATGTACCAATGGTACCATTGAAGAGCTTCATGTTCCAAATAAAGGGATGCCAACGGAACTTTGTTGACATCAAAAGTATTATGCAGACTGAAATATTGTTCTGCACGATAGATCCATCCAGTTGGATCGGTACCATTGAAGCGAGGAAAATTAAGCTTCGGACCACGAAAATTGATGGAAGAAGAGAACCCATTGTGTGCTGAAGACTCGGACTGCCATTTGTTGTTCATAGCTGAATGTTCAAGATGGAGACCGAGAAATTTTTCATCCAGATCCTAGAGTTTGGCTTGGATGGCTGCAAGTGCTTCCTCCATGGTTTTTGCTCCTGCACGGGTGACAACCATAACCAGGATTTTTTTTTTTTTTTTGTTGACTGGGTAGGAAAACAAAAGCAGGAACTACTTCAGTAAGGGAAAATTTGGATTTGGGAAAAAATCAGAAGGGTAATTGGGGTTTGACTAGGTTTTGGACACTGTTGGATAGACAGGGAAGCAAAAATGAGGATTTCAGAAGCAAGGTGAAAGAATGGGAAAATTTGGCAGAGGGAAACAAAGAAGCAGAATTCAGAAATGAACTCTATGGTAAAATTTGAAGGTGATTGGGTGAAATTTGAGGAAGTTATGGAAAACCCTAAAAATAGGCAAATGTGGGATTTCGGGCTGTAGGAAGGGGAATTGAGGATAGGGTCCTCATGAATGAAATATACAGAATGGAATGGCAGGGGTTCCCTGAAAATTTCAAGGGAAACAGAGGTAAAACAAGAGAGATATGGAGAAAAAACTGATTTTTTTTTTTTTTCTAGACTGAAGCGACTATGGCTCGGATTTTTTTTTTTTTTTTTTTTAACAGACTGGAGCAGCTACGACTCGGAAGGAATCTGGAACAACGCTGAACGGCTAGATCTAGAATGACTTGCAAAATGGATCTGAAACGACACAACAGTGATCGACAATAGTTCAGTTGAAAGTAGATATGGACCCCAGGTATGTGCGGCTTCCTAACAGTTCAGGGTTTTCACTCGGCCACCAATGCTGTCTGACGGATTGCGTATTGGGGCAGTACCCCTCACTCCACGGCTCAGGTAAAACTAATAACCACTTTGCCACAAACGACAGCTCTTGGTTTACCTCACGGATGGGAACTAGTCAATCAGGTAGGGGTCGTTGCCCTTTTCGCTGGCAGGTCCTCTTAATGGGCCAGCTACTTCGGGGTTCCTGTGGTACTCCTCACAATGAGTTTTAGGGCTTATGCCCAAGTACTTCCCACAGTTAAGCAGATAGGGATTATTCCCAAATCCGAACCTGCAACAGATGCGAAAAAAATTTTTGGCAGAATTTTCACCCAACGAGCCCAAGAAAGTGCTCTGATACCAGATGTGATGCACCTGCAACAATTACTTAATAAAAATATGCGAAATAACAAAAATGATAGAACTCAGAATCACTTTTATATTAGATCACAGGCCACTTCGATGGGGCAACCTCCTATGAGCAAGCTCAATACAAATAACTTCACGGTGCCTTCATAGGTCTCAACACACACTTATATACTAATTCTAGGCGCCAATACTATCGGTCGAAACCATGGGCCGTTACAAACTATGGATCAACAATACTACGGGTGACTTACAAAGCATATGCGCCAACAACAATAACACAAACTATTGATCAACAAATACTACGGGACGACTTACAAAGCATATGCGTCCAACAACAACATACTAACAAAGTAAATACATGGGTTCCTAACAAATAACCATTGACTAATAACTTATCCAAATAATTAAATCAACAAATTTGAATTGTTTTATTTGGGGATATTACACATCACATAAGCATAATGTTTACATAAAAGCCAATATATCCTAAGGGTCAAAATGGGGACATTAAATTTCCATCCCCCTTAGAATAACAACATCCTCGGTGTTCCAATACTTAGGAATACATACATAATTTACACGTCCAAAATTCACAAAATGTGGTAGGTCTGTCCTGCATTTCATCTTTTACTTTGAGATTCCAATACGAAAGTCCTTGGTTTCAACAGGCGGCTTTTGTTGGATTTGACCTTCCATCTCTACAACAAACCCTTCCATTTCTTTACCTTCAAGCTAATCCACAAGTCTAGAAACTTTATGGCTACAATTCTTCTTGCTATTCTTTGTTGGGAAGTTGTAGAGGTAATGATTTCCTCCACATTCCCAACATTTCAGTGACTTCTTTTTCTTTACCTACTCCATTTCCCTATATTCTTCCATCCTTGAGCGTTTTCTTAATGGGATGATTAGGTGAATGCCTCTTGATTGACACACTATCCTTTCCACTGCTGATAGCTTCCAGAATGCCCTTTACCTCATTTTGCAGACAAAATAGAGTCCCGCAAAACCTTGTGGTTCATCTCATTCTGTTTCTTTTGTAGCTTGAGCAACTCCCCAAGATTTTCTTGGATCTTGGAAATTGTTTGAAAGATATTTTCATCCAAATCCAATAGATTTTGGTTTGCTACCATGATCAATGTGCACAACTATCCACACTTGCTTACTAGCAACACTTGTCTTGTAACAACTACAACCAATTGATTTACCTTTTCACCTGTGAAATTCATCATTGCAATTCTTGTTAGGCCAAGCATAAAATAAGCATTAAGATTATTCAATTACTTACCGAATTGACATGGAAAGTTCATGCTTTCTCTAGATACTTCCACACATTTCATGCTTTCCCGACATATACATGAACTCTTTCATGTTCCTGCTTTCACAGGGAATTAACTATTTCAACATTCACAATTTATTTCAAGCAAATAAAAACAATCAACTTTTAGCCCTAACATGCATTCAAATTTTTTTTGTTTCTAAAATGCACCAATCAAAAAGGGAAAGAGAAGAGTAAGAGTTTTCCCCTCTTAGTTTTGATCCAATCTAGAGCCCCACCACCACTGTGGTTCCATGCTCCTTGGTCTCTTTCACTTCAAATGTGAATGCTTGACTCGCCCATCCTATTTTTGGCGATGAAACTTGGTGTCTAAGTTCTATCCAAGGCTTCTCATCCAGGGAACCGTTCCCCTTGATTGCCTATAAAACCTTTGGCTTCTAGGACCCACACAAGTCCACTAGAACCATTATCGATTGCTGCGCATACTAATCTCTCTAGGACAGTCACATGTCCACATGCATCCTTAGGATTTCCACATGTCCATATGTCTAAAAATTCAGTACCCTATGTTTATAATCCACAATCACAACTTAGTAAATAAATAACATTTCTTACAAGGTTTACTGGGCCTTGAGCTCCTCACCAGAAATAAGTACATAGTTTACATTTTTCAAATACAAAAGAATAGGGGTAAAGAGAGAAATGTTACACACTCCCTATCCACCTGTCCCCCTCGCTCTCCCCTTGCCTCCTATAGTCCCTCATCCCCTCCCCCCTCCCCCCCCGCATCCCCTCCCCGTTACTCTCTCTCACCCCATCCCCCACCTCCTCCCCCTCACCCTCTCCCTCTCCCCCTCCCTCCCCAACTCCCTCACCCAATCCTACTCCCTCTTTTTGTCAATCTCCCCCTCCTCCTTCCTCCTCTTCTCACTCTCCCCCCTTCCCCTCCCTTCCAACCTCACTCCATCCTCCTCCTCAACCCTCTCCCTCTCCCCCTCCTTCCCCGCATCCTCCCCTCTACCCCCTCCCTCTACCTGTGCTCTGTCACTTCGCCCCTCCCACTTATCCATCCCCCCTCTTCTACTCCCTCTTCCCACCCTCCCCCTCCCCCTCCACCTCCCGCACCCCTTTCTGACTCTCCACCTTCCCCCTCTCCCTCTCCCCCTCACCCTCCAAACTCCACCTCTTCTCCCCCTCCATTCTATAATCCCTCTCCCCCTCCCCTCCACCAAATCCTTCTCTCTTCCCCCTCCCCTGCTCCCCCTCCTACTCCCGTAACCCTCTAATTCTTCCTATACCCCACCCTCCCCTCTATTCTTCGCCCTCCACATCCCCACTCCCCTTATCTTCTCCATTCACTCTCCCCCTCCCCCTCCCTCCACAATCCTCATTCCCCTCTCCCCCCTTTACCCAAACTCACCCCTCCATCCCCCCTCCCCCCTCTCCCTCTCCCCCTCCTTCCCCTTGTCCTCCTCCCTCCCCCCTCCCTCTACCCCTTCTCCCCTCCCACTTCTCCATCCCCCCTCTTCTTCTCCCTCTTTCCACCCTCCCCCTCCCCCTCCACCTCCCTCTCCCTCTCCCTCTCCCTTTCCCACCCTACTCCTTCCCACTCTCCCTCTCCCCTTGCCTCCTCCACTCCCTCTCCCCCTAACCCTCCAAACTCCACCTCTCCCTCTCCCCATCCTTCCCCCCATCCTCCTCCATCCCCCCTCCCTCTACCCCTTCCCTCCTCCCACTTCTACATCCCCCCTCTTCTTCTCCCTCTTCCCACCCTCCCCCTCCCCCTCTCCATCCACCTCCCTCTCCCTTTCCCACCCTACTCCTTCCCCCTCCGCACCCTCTCCCCCTCACCATCCAAACCCCACCTCTCCCCCCCTCCCTCTCCTGCTCCCTTCCCCTTCTACTTCTCCCTCTACCCAACCCTCCCCCCTCTTCTTCCCCTCCCCCTCCGCACTCCTCATCTCTTGTCCATTCACTCTCCCCCTAAACCTCCCTCCACCATCCTCATCCGCCCTCTCCCTCATTTCCCCTAACTCACCACCTCTCCATCTCTTTCCCCATCCCCCTCCCTCTCCCTCTTCCCCTCCCTTCCTCCCCCCCCTCCCTCCCCTCTCCCTCACCCCCTCCCCCTCTCCCTCTCTCTCCCATCCCCCTCCCCGCCTCCCTCTTCCCCTCCAACCCTTTCCCTCCTCCCTCCTATCCCTCTCTCTCACATACCATTCTCCTCTCTCTCTCCTCCCTCGCCCTTACCTTTGTCCCTCCTATAACTCTCTCTCTCTCCTCCCATCTCTTCTCCATTCACTCTCCCCCTCCCCCTCCCTCCACATCCTCATCTTCCCTCTCCCTCATTTCCCCTAACTCACCCCCTCTCCATCTCTCTCCCCATCCCCCTCCCTCTCCCTCATTTCCCCTAACTCACCCCCTCTCCCTCTTCCCCTGCCTTCCTCCTCCCTCTCCCTCTTCCCCTGCCTTCCTCCTCCCTCTCCCCCTCCCCCTCCCCCTCCCCCTCCCACCACTCCTATCCCCCGCCTCCTTCTATCCCTCCACCCTACTCCTCCTCCTCCCCTCCCTCCTACACCACCCCTCCTTCCCCCTCACGCCCCTCCCCCATCCCCCACCATCTCCCCTATCCCCCCTCTCACTCTCCCCCTCCCCTTCCCTACTATCCCTTTCTCTCACATCACCCTCAACCCACCGCTCTCCCTCCAACCCTCCCCCTCCTTCTCCCTCTCCCTCTCCTTCTCCTTCCATCCCTTCCCACCTCCACCTCTCCCCTTCCTTCTCCCACTTCGCCTCCGCCTCCCTCCTATCCCTCTCTCTCCCATACCCCTTCCCTCCTCCCTCTTCCCCTCCACCCCTTGCCCTCCTCCCTCCAATCCCTCTCTCTCCCATCCCACTCCACCCACTCCTCCCTCTCTCTCCTCCCTCCCCCTTCCCCTCTCTCCCCCGCCCCTCCCTCTTCCCCTCCACTCCTGCCCCTCCTCCCTCCTATAACTCTCTACCTGCCTCACCCCCTTCCCCCCCCACCTCCCTCCTATCCCTCTCTCTCCCATCCCCCTCCCTCTGCCCGTCCACCCCTTACCCTCCTCCCTCCTATCCCTCTCTCTCCTATCCCACTCCACCCACTCCTCTCTCTCTCCCCACCTCCCCCCTTCTCCTCCCTCCTATCCCTCTCTCTCCAATCCCCCTCCGCTTACCCCTCCTATCCCTCTCTCTCCCCTCCCCTTCCCGCTTATCCCTCTCTCTCCTCCAACCCTATAATATAATAATATAAATTAATGTAAAAAAAACATAATAATAATAAGTTAATAATTTAATTGTTATTTACTATTTTTTAGATATTTAATCTAAAAAGTAAAAATGAATTAAAATAATATTCTAAATAAAGTAAAAGATAAATAAGATAATGAAAAAAGTTTAAAAAAATTAAATGTAAAATTTCATTATATATAAAAAATTATATAGAATTAAAAGTACATGGATTCTTACTAATTCATATGTCTATGTCAAAATGACATATATCATATTTATAATTTATATACCTAGCATATATCTTGGTATATATCAGATTTATAATTTATATAACTAGTATATATCATATAAGAAGAAAATTATATAAAACATAATTTCTAAAAATGAAAGCTAACTTAAACCTAAGTAAACAAATTAAGGTTCCTAGAGAGAAGAAGATTATATAAAACATAATTTATAAAAATGAAATCTAACTTAACAAAAAAAAAGTTACAAGATTGGGGCATAAAGATTTCAAGAATCTTTACTCTCTATTCAATATGTGAAATTGACCATAAAAGTCATTTATTTTGAGCACGTGACCAATTATAATTTGTGGACGCTCTGATAGAGTAAAAGATACCCAATGCATTTGATATACAATATAGCTAAGAGACCTAGTGTATTTTACTATAAAGTATGAAGCTTGTAACTATTTTGCTCAGATGTAAGCTAAACTATAGATTTGCTCATTGAATTCAATGGGTAGCTGGAGAATGTATACATCCAATATAGGTAAGGCCTGAGATAAAACAAATTTTGAAGTCCAGTCGTGTCCATGATTCTCTGCCTTAGCTCTCTTTAGTTCGAGTTCAGTAGAAATAGAACGACTAACGATAACAACTCTTTAGCTGAGCTAAGTGCCTCTCTATAACTCCTAGCTCTTCTAACCACTAACTCTCTATAACTCCTCCGCTTAGGCTGAGCTTTATTATATTCTTTTTCTTTCTCTCTCTTTAGTTCTTCAGCTTGAGGATTAGTTAAACTCTAGTGTCCCGTTCAACTTGGACCCCTTAATCTAAGTTAAAACTCTAACTACTTATCACTAACTCTAACAACTATTTCTAATTATAGCTTCTGTCTTAAGCAGTAAGTACTAGACTATGGATTGCCATAGAGTTCCTTGGATGTACCCATACCATATTGAATTAGTGGATTAGTTCCATTCCCCAATCTAGAGGGATTTTGACTTAAATGCGATTTTCTTAACATGGAACATGGAGGAGGGACAGGAAGCCGTTCAGCTCTGAGCAAGCCGTCCCTTAACCACAAACCTTGCATAGAATAGCCGGGTTGAACCCGATCGATCAGTCAGCCAGCAAATGGAGATCTACTGGGGAGGATTACATTGAGGAAGAGCAAACTGCCCTGAGATAACTACGAGATAGAGATAAATTTACACGTACAGTATTTGCTGCGGGTGATTTAGTACAATATAGAGATAAATGCTTTGAACCCACAGAGATAGAGATGCAGCCAGCAAATTTGGGTTCAAAATAAGGATGAGACGTAGTGACTCTGTTTATAAAAAAAGCCTTAAACAAAATTATAGTAAAGAAGCAGTACCCCATCCCCTATATTTATGATCTTATCGACCAGCTCAAAGGTGCCAATTTTACTAGCAAGATTTATATTAAGTCAGGATATCACCAGGTTTCAATTGATCCAATTTATTTGTGAAAGACATAATGAAATTACAAAGAAGACCTATTTGAGTGGTTGCGCAAACCAGTTATTGATAAAAAGTGTACTTTCTTTGGTAGTAATAGGTCTTTAAGGTTTTCGAAACGACATTTTTTAAGCAACTACAATATATAGTAGTTTTATAATGTAGCTCAGCGAGCTGAACGAGAGTCGGAGATCAAATATAGGTAAGGCCTAAGATAAAACAAATTTTAATAAACTTCAAGGATTTAAAAAATATACGGTTGGGTAAAAATAGATAACAGGTGTTAGGGCTTTATTTGTATATATTCATAACGTATTAATGGATTCTGTTTTCTCCATATATTATGGTGTTATAAAAAACACATAACTTCATACACAATATAAAAGAAGAGGCTAACAATATAAAAGAAGAAGCTAACAGGGAAATACCTTCTTAGGAATGTACAACCGTGGTGTTTGTGTGGTCGTTAAAATGCTCCATGAGATCTCATATCTCTCCATGCACCTCTGTGTTATGCTCTCTCCCATTTTCAAAAACAGAAAAACCACCTACAAACCAGAATGCAAAATCAAATTGAAAAACAAAAAGATCCATAATAATAACAAATGGCAACCAAAACTGGGGCAAGCATAAAACCAAGCAACAATAAACAGATATAGAAACCACCTGCCAACAATTTTAAATCTAGGATAGTTCAATCAAACCATGGTTAATATGGTTTGGCCGCGACTATGTGATCAGCGCGAACTATGATCCCACGCCCCTTCTGTCCATTCTTTACTCGTTTTCAGCCATGCTAAACTGCAAACGTATGGTTTATCAAGGCAGTGGATTGAAGAAACTGAACCCAGCCAGAAAACCCTTTGAATTCGTGCACTTCCATAGGTAGGGTTGGACAGTAATGGAGGAAGAGACCGTAAGAGAATATGGTTTCAGATGGAAATTCCAGAGAGGAATTTGATGGCTTCCTTGAATAGAAACAACAAAACACGTGAATCCGGAAGGCTTCCTTGCAGGGAAAAGATATAGAAACAACCTTCCAACAATTGAGATCCCACACCATCGCTTCTTCATTCGTTTTCTCCCAGACTAGAATCACACAGTTAACACTGCAACTTATGGTTTATCATGGCAATGGCTTGAAGTAACTGATCCCAACGAGAAAACCCTTTGCATGATTTGCAAAACCAACCCTTCTGTGCACTTCCATAGGTAGGGTTGAACAATAATGGAGGAAGAGTCCATCTGAGATGGGTTCAGATGGAACTTCCAGAAAGGAATTTGACGGCCAGAGCCTGTAATCTGCGCTAAAAGATTTCTACGGTTCTGCCTTTTGTAACGAGAGGCACCCCGGAGTTCATGGCTTCTATCAACGAACCCCAACCACAGTGACTCAGAAACCCTCCTGTCGAAGCATGCGATAAGATCTCCCTCTGCGGAACCCAATCCCCCACCACAAACCCCCTTTTCCCGATACGTTCTTGGAATCCTTGCGGTAGCCAAAACCCAACTTGATCACCGTCGGGGCAACGCAGCGCCCATAGAAATGGCTGCCCGCTCGCCTCCAGACCCAGAGCCAGTTCATGGATCTGCTCTTCACTCATAAAACACTGGCTGCCGAACGATACATAAAGGACCGATGCTGCCGTATGCGTCTCCAGCCATTTTATGCAAACCGAGTCTTCTTGAGAATTTACGGCCGAGTTGATATCGGGAAGTAGCGGGCCAAGGGGGAACACCGTTTTCCCCGTCACGCTTTGCAAATACTCTACAAATTTCCCCTCAATTTCGTTGCACGTTCTCACAGCAATAGCGTCGCAGCCTTCAAAACATCTCACTGCGCGTTCGTGATAACTGATATCGCATGGCTTCTGGACTCTGTAGCAGCCCAGCACGCTCTGCGCCTCGTGGAGTTTCCATGAAACGGTACTAGACGGGTAATCCGGCGGGGGTTTCGTGAGGGCATCGGCCGAGATTTCTCCTCCAAAAGTGGCAAAGAAAATAGTGGGTATCCTCATCTTAGCGGTGGCCCTGGGAACCCACTATTGCACGAAGTCGGAGATAACGCAGTCTGGACAAATCCGGCGGAGGAGTTGTTCCAGGGGCTCTTCCAGTCCGTCCACGGCTTTGTCGAAGAGAGAAATGAGATGGATGGCAGATCTGCTGTGCTCTCTATTCCTGCGGGCAGCCCTTCGACCGGTGGCAGCCGCAATTCCAGCGGCTGGACTTTGCCCGTAGAGTTGTCATGATGGGCGAAGAAGGATTCGGTTCTGCCTTTTGTAAGATACCCTCGAAGATTTCTACGATTGCGTTTTTCTTAGTAAAATGAGTGTTTGATATGGTTCTGATTAAAACCATCACAAGCATGTGACCGTTCAGCTTTGCACTCAACTGTTAGGATGCTTTTTGAGCTTTCCCATGACCGTTTGAAGCATTAGGATGCTTTTTGAGCTTTCCCATGACGGTTTGAAGCGATTTTGAATCTACAGTATTTACCGAAACGGATACTCTATCCACTTTTTCAACGGATAGTTTTATCCCACTTCCTTATTTTTAAATGTTTATTGAAGATACATTTGTATCTGATTTTTCTTCTTGAAAGATAGATTAGTATTTAAAGGTGCATTTATATTTAAAATTTGAAAGTTGACTGATAATCGTAATATAAGCAAAGTGATAAAAAAATATATTAAAAATTAATATAATGCGTTGGATTCATTTGACTGAAACACATTAAAAAATAACATATTGATTTTTTCCATTGCATTTTCGTTTAATATACCATGTTATCAACCGTTACATAATCTTTAAAAATTGATTTTTCCATTACATTGTCATTTAATCTACCATTTTATCAACCGCAACATATTGTTTAAAAAAAATAATAGCATATCGATTTTTCCATTACATTTTCATTTAATATAACATTTTTTCTGCGGATTCATTTAATATAACATGTTATCAAGAGTCACATAATCAGTTTCTTTAAAATGAGATATAAAAAATGATAATGAATTATATAATAATAAAATAATATTCAAAAAATAAAATTATGATAATGAATTTTAAATAATAAAATAATATTTAAAAAATAAAATAATAAGGTCTTGAATTCAAATCAGTCTCTCTATAAAATTCGAATCGTCTAATCACCAGGCATTGAGATTACTTTCGCTGCGCTTTCATGATAGGAGACTCTGTAATCTACCGTATCAAAGCATACTCTTTTAGGGTGTAACTATGACTACAAATTAGAATTGCTCTAATAATTGTCCAGGCGGGGGGCTATAATCATTTTTTTTAAACGAGATATACAAGATGGTAATGAATTATTTAATAATAAAATGATATTTAAAAAGTAAAATTATGATAATGAAATTTTGTATGGCATTTATATTGGAATCGATCCTATTTTATTTCTATTAGTTTCCGCATTATTAAAAAAAATCCATAAAATTTAAATATTAAATTGAATATTTTGAAATTTAAAAAAATATTAAAATATAATTTTATATTTTTAATTAATGAATTACATTGAAAGAATTACCTTGTATATTAATGAATTTTTATATGACATTTTGATTTTAACATTGTTTTTAATTTAAGGTTTAAATCTTAATTTGACCATTTATTAATTTTTTTTTTTAAATAACATTTATAATATTTATATGAAACAATAAATTCTCTTTTATATATATATGGACTTGGGATATAGATATTAATAACACTGTAAAAATAAAAATGCATTTCAAAATGAACTGTGAAATAAACATTCAAATTTTATTAATGATATTTAATTTTATGAAATTGTAATATTTTGAAATGTAAAATGGCAATGACCGTTACTCGTCAAATTTTCAAACCTAACACAATATATATAGAATGACTAATTTTATTTTATTGAAAAATGAAATAATTAATTTTATATAGATTAAAAATGTAATTGTCAAATATAAAAATAATAATTAAAATGATAAGAAAAATCATTTTTTTAAAACTCCTCTCCCTTAAATAATTGATATAATTAATTATTAATACTTATTTTTATTAATCAAACTATAATCCATTTATACATTCAAAAAATCCAATTAAACTATACAAATTTCACAAAGAAATCCCCACATTTAGACCCCAAAAAAATGTTGTGAAATCGTCTAAGTGTAGACTTCTTCATTTTAAAACGGAGTAATCCGTTGTCGAGTGAAACATGGAAAGAAAAATTATAATATATTATCATGTCCATGTGGAAGACTATCTCACGTCCATGTGGAAGACTATCTCACGTCCATGTGGAAGACTATACAAATGGCGATTCTTGAAATTTTGTGAAATAAAAGTAGGGTTGACCGTTGAAAAAACACATGGCCAACATCATAGAAGATACACGTTTTCAATGAATCTAAACTCTAAATTAATTTAAATTGATCTAAAATTTAAATTTTATATTTATTAATATCAATTAAATTTAAAATATGTATATCTTTAAATAGATTTTATCATAAGTTTAATTGAAATTATAATATTGATAAAATTATAAATGAAAGGTAGAAAGCTTATTATAGATTTGAAAATAGTGATAAATTACAAAACTTGTAATTTTAAATAAGAAGAAATCACTATTTGAGATTCTTGTTATCTTATATACTTGTAAAGTACAAGTTTAGGGTTACATCTCTAAAGAATCATGGAGAAGGATATAATACGCCCAAAAGTGTTTTGTATTAAACATGAGAAACATAACTTCCTAACTTCCTAAGTTTGCTAGCTCAAATCATGTTAACATAAAGATACCAAATCTTGGCCAAATATAATAATGATAATATTAAAAATATCATTACATGAGAAAATTTAAATATAAAAGGAGGTGATCAACCCTAATTGTGATGTTAAAAAATGTATTTCTTAAAAGAGAAAATCATCATTGTTTTAAATATAAACACAAATTCTCACTACTTTCATAATAAAACAAAGAGTTGGATAATTTGTGGATCAAAAGAACTTGACATATATTAGTTTAACTAAGATACTAGTATAGTTACCATCATATATTTATCTTAAATATGAATCTTTAAGCACATAGAGAGATCTAATTTAGCACATAGAGGCATCCAAATTTTTACCCATGGAGAAAAAATTACACTCAAGAAATATGATGTATTTGTTAGATCCTATGTTTGTTTTAATTCTTTTCATTTTATGAGCTCATACATGAATATTTTTATTCCAAAATGTTTTTTATTTTTTATTTTGGTAACATTACTTAACTTATAACACCTTGTTTAAATTTACTAGTTTTTTCAAAATTTTGACAATTCTCGCAAGTTCCAATCACTATGATCTTAAGGCGTGCATCATTGCCTCACAAATGTGTTATATGTTTATAATAAATGTTTTGATTATAATGATGATGGTATTTAACATCCACTAAGACCAAATTTGATATATCCAACCTTAAGAGAAATGACAAGACATAAATTATTTGATTTGTTTTAAAATATTATTCCTATGCTCAAAAAGCTTAAAGAGTAATATCCCTAGCTCCCCATAGTTTTAAGGAGTTAAAATGTTAGAGAGGTCACTATTGGAGTAAATATTATGGAACCAAGATCTAATGTGGGTGCATGCAAGGCATTCTAAGAGAAATTGATTTTCATTTGCAACCCTCATAGACTCACAAAGATGAGAAATCCTTTTGGCTTACATTGTTTTAAGAGTTGTTTTAAGGGTTGTCCAATGCGTAGTTTCACTATGGAGCCCATGAGAGTTGGTTCTAATCTTGGAAATATTTTTTTCTTTCTTTAAGCTCATTAAGATAGAAAGATAATTTTGATCCCCAATATTAAGGTTAATGATCTCTTTATAATATTGTGATTTTCTTTTAACCTCTAAATATTCCTTGCACCATATTTTCTCTTTGAACATAAGAGTAATAATATTTTTTTAATGTTATCAATATTTTGCAAAGTGGCACTTTCGTCAATCCCCCAATAATTTAACCAAGTTGTGGCATCTTTAAGCCACCGGTGCTTGAGGTGTAGGTGGTTTTGACTGGAGTTAAGAGAAATTTTAGGAAGCTAGTGATCTCCTATATTGTTCAATTTGTGCTTGTACATTAGATATCTTATAAGATAATGGGAGTGACGAGAGTTTTAAGGAGGAATTTCTTTTTGTCCCACATCACAAGGTTTGTTGATTTACAATTGTTTTCAAGACGGAAGTATGAATTCCACCCTCCATTAATCCTCTTCTCGATGTTATAGTTCCACTTATGCTTGTGATGAAAGTCAATTCCTATATATTTATAAGAAGTTACTTCCTCCAAGTTTTTATTGTCATATATAAAATTGTCATGTGTAAGTATCCTTATTAATGGATGCATAAATATTTATTGTTTGTTGAGATTCATTTGTGGGATACATTAACCCACTAACCAACTTTTTATATGCTAACTCACAAAATTTTTAACCATTAACCAACCAACCTACTAATGTGCCATAACCACTAACTTAAATTAACCACTTTTAACTATTATGATTTACTAACCTATTAACACTTTAACTTTATTTAACCCCTAACCTAACTTACTAACCATAAATCCAAATTGTACCAAAAATCCTTTATATACCAAATAATCTATCTTAGTAAATAAATTATTCAATATTTCAATTGTATTATAGGAAACAATATAACTATGTTTATTTTAGAAACCATATAATACAAAACAAATTATTATTATTATTTTCTTTTCAATTAATTTTTAAAAGACACGCTTATTTCACTAATTTAGATAATAAAATAATCTAAAATTTTCTACTTTTCATTAATTTAATAATTTAATGTTTTCAACCTCATAAATTATAGTTTTTATATTAAAATTAAAAAAATTATGGTTATTTCTTTACAAAATTAGTCCATTTTTTAAATAGTTATATATTTAAAAAGATAAATTTATAATCATTAAATCTATATTTTCACTTTAATATAAGTTAAACCACATTTCTATTCTTAATTAATTAGTATACATATTTTTTTATATATTTATAATTTTAAAATATTCTAAATTATAAATATTTATAATTATATATAAATATGGAAATAAAATGGCATCATAACACATTATAAATGGGGTAGTTTTTTAATTGTAATTGTCAACGTTATATTATGCCATACACCATGATAAATTTACACCTATTCACAAAGTGTTTTTTTACGTTGTTTAATAAAAAAGAATGAAATGCATTTTCAAATTAGTTTTAAAAGTAATAAATAAAATTTAGAATTAATGTGATTGTCTTAATTGCCCCGAGAGAAATGAGGTACTCTACAGTCCAGTATGGGGGAGATGTTGTAACATTTGTGATGTAACGTTACTAACAAAATAATTAAAAAAATTCATGTCCGCTCATAAAATAAAAAATTATGGAAATTTTTTAAAAAAATTCCATGTTGGTTCATAAAATAAAATATTATGAAAAGTAATTAAAAAATAGATGTTCTTTTATAAAATAAAAACTTAAAACTTAAACCTGGATCTAATCAAGAGAGATCAAATTTCTTGAGTTTAAATTTAAAAAAGAAATACACCTCAAGAAATTGGATCCCTCTGGGTGGTTGATAGATACGGGTTTAAGATGGATCCATGCTGGTTTTTATTTCATAATAATTTCTTTTTTGAAAATAAAATTTCCTCGATAAAATTAAATATAAAAAATTATTTTAAAAAAATGGTGTTTACTCTATCTTATATTATTCTTATAATAAATAAATATATATATATATATATATTCCTTGGAAGAAAGCATAATTTCATTAAAAGATAATCAAATTAAATGATGTATAAGAGCTTCGGGGAGCCCTTTCTGGAAATAAGTTTTTCATCTTCAAGTATCAAACGATCTTTCAAAAAAAAATAGTGTTTTCAAGCTCTCAAGAGAGAGCTCAATATTCGTAACATAATTACAGCTAGAGTATAAAAAAATTGCTATATAAAGAGTATCATGTGTCCAGTAGAGAATAATGAGAAAAAGTCATTAAAAAATTTATAGATTTTGAATTTCAAGTCCATCGCTGAACAGCTTGTGGTAGAATTCATGGAAAGTATCATTATTCTGCTCCAAAAATTTCCATTGGCCTAGTGGAAGTGTCAATCCCTGTTTGGATAAGAGGTCGGCCTCTCAGTTCCATTTCCTGTAGACATGTTTGCATGTGAAATTGTCAAGCATTCCAACAAGTCTCAATGTTTCATCTAACATTGTGCATAAGATCAGATTATGGCACCTTTGTAATTGATTTATCCAATTGATGATAACCAAGGAGTCTCCAAAGATTTGAAGATGTGCACAGTGTTTTTCCAGAGCAAATAAAATGAGCAATTTTAAAGCAAAAAGTTCAACAAAATTGTTTCTTCCTCAGCCCAGCCCCATGTGAATTTTGTAAAAGTGATATTTTGTGAGGTATAGGATCATTCCCCCCCCCACATATGTTGTTCTGAGATGCCCCATCGAAGTATGTCCATGGCTGAGTGGGAATAATGAATACTTCAGTGATAATGCAGGGGATAGGTAGATGCTTCTCCTGTGGGAAGTGGGAAAGGATCGAAATGTAGTGATTTACCAGAATAGTGGGGGTAGTTGATTTCCCATGGAAGATCAGTTGGTTCCTAGTGATCAAGATGCTCCAGATAGCAATTAGTGGTAGGGAACGAATAAATGCAGTGTCTGGAGAGTCATGCCAATTTTTCCACGCCTATTCTATATTTATCCCTTCCCACATTCCAGTTTTCAAGTGTATAAGTTTCATCTCAGACCAGATATTTTTAGCGAACAAACAGTGGAGGAAGAGATGTGAAGTGGTTTCCTCGGCCTATTTGCAGAGATTACACTAGCCCGGGCCTTCAATATTCCTTCTGTTTAATCGGTCCCAAGTAGGTATCCTATTTGCAATCGTGCACCACATATTTTTTTTGATTTAGAGAGACAGTGAGATTTCCAGATATTTTGTCACCACCATTTCTTCTCAGTATTTTGTTTCTTTTTTCCATCAATAGTTTGTATCCCAGTTTAGGAGTATACCTTCCATTTGATGTCAGAGACCAAATGAGTTCATCAGATGAATTAGTGATACATACATGAGAGAGTCATAGAACAAATAGATACTCATTCTAGTGGTTGTTAAAATCAACTGGGAGATCTAGATCCTCTGAATTCCTCCAGCCCTGTTTCCAGAAGGTGGTAGATAGTGGATCACCAATTTGATGTAGATGAAAAAAGCCATGTTGTTGAAAAAGTTGGATGAGTGGTTTGGGGAGAATATCTTTATTTTGGCACCCGAGCCACGGGTCCAAGCCAATACGGATTTGAGTACCGTTTCCCACCTTCCAAGAAAGTCCCTGTGTAATGAGACGTAAAGAAGCCAATACCACTTTCCAAATGACAGACATCCACAACTGAGGCTTAGAAGTATTTCCTATCCAGCAAATGATCGAGTCTGGGGAGATGTACTTCTCTTTTACCACCTCTGTCCACAGGTTATTATCATTGAGGATTCTCCAGCCGACCTTTGCAACCAATGTAGTATAAAAAGTGTGAATGTGCTTGAGTCCCCATCCCTCCAGGGATTTCGGAAGGGCAAGTTGTTCCCAATTTACCCAAGGCAATGTATAAGTATCGTAATGACTAGACCATAGAAAGCAAAAGAAGACTTTTATGGCTTTTCCCTGGATACCGTTAGGAATCCAGGTTAGCGAAATCCAATATACAGGAATGGCCTCTAGAACAAATTCTATGAGGATAAGATGACCAGATCTAGAGAGCCATCAATGGCTCCAAATATGCAGTCTGTTTTCCAGTTTTGCAATAAGCCAATTCCAATCACATGATTTATATCCATTGGGATTCAAATGAAAACCTAGATATTTCAGGCCCTCATCCAAGAATATGATTTCAAAGGGAAAGAGAGTGAGGTACCTGTGCTATTCTTCAACAGTCATTCTATAGAGAGTAATGGAGGATTTGAGGACATTTATGACCATTCCAGTGATGTCTTGGAAGAGAGTCAGAATGTTGTCAAGTTGTTCCACATCCCCAATCGTGTCATTGCAAAAGATCAAAATATTGTCTACAAAGAGGAGGTCAGACAGACAAAGTGTGTTGGAGATGCGGATTCCATGGAAAGAGTCTTGGTGCTTGGCATCCAAAATGGCTCGACTCAAGCCTTCTGCCACTAGAAGGAAGAGCAGAGGAGAAAGTGGGCATCCCTGACGGAGTCCCAGTTCAATGCAGAAGAATTTTGTGGGGGAGCCATTGATGAGAACAAGAAAAGAGGCTATTGTGATGCAACTCATCGTCCATTTGATGAAGGCATAATCAAATCCCAGGTGTGTCATTAACAGACGTAGATAGATCCAGCTAACTCTGTCAAATTCCTTGGAGAGGTCAATTTTGATGACAACACCCTTTATTCCCTTGCGTTTGTGTGAGTGTAAGCCTTCCTGAGTGACCCTGATAGCTTTGTGTGTCTTCCTTCCTTCCAGGAAGCCAAATTGTTTGTTTTAAATAAAATTAGAGAGAACAATCTTAAGTTGTTTTCCCATGAATTTGGCCACTACCTTGTAAGTGATGTTGCAAGGGGAGATAGGGTGCAATTCATCGATGGAATAGGTTTATTAGACTTTGTAATAAGTGCAATAAAAGTAGCATTCAAAGGTGGATGAACATGGCCCCCAACTTTAGATTCTTCAACAAGATGTAGAAGGCCGCTCCCAATGGTATCATAAAATTCAAGGAAGAATTCAATTGTCCATCCGTCCGGTCCAGGGATCATGTCCTTTTGAAAACCGTGTAGGGTTTCATTTAGTTCCTCCTCTCATATTTCTTCCATAAGGTTCTGATTGTCTTCATCTAATACAACACCCAGAAAAAATTGTCTAAGTAGGAAGACTTTGGCAATGTGAGCATGGCGGGTATCCAAAAAGAGAGATTTGAAGTGTGAGGAACCCAAACAGGCTAGATCCTCAAAGGAGGTGATGAACTCGTCTTGATCATTTTTTAAATCCCAAATGGTGTTTTCTGCCTTCCGAACTTTTTAATAGGCATGAAAAAAATTTGTATTTTCATCACCACTCGCGAGCCAGATGGCCCTACTCTTTAGTCTCCATACTTCCTCTTCTTCAGAGAGTAGTTTATTGTGAGTTCTTTCCAGGGATTTTAGTAGGTTAGTGGACTCCTGTGAGTGAAAACCTCCCCCGTCAGCTTCCTGTAATCGGGCTAATTTCATTTCAACCCATAGTAACTCAAGTTCATCTCATTCATGCTTATTGTGTGCCCAATCTTTCAACAGAGATTTTATTCTCGAGATTTTTTTGACAAAGTGTGGGCCAACATGAAGTCCTTCCCCTGGTTGGAAAGGAATCCAAGAGTTTTTAATAATGTTTGAAACCTCCTCCTCTTTTATCCAAGCTCCACAATGTTTAAATGTGCTAGGAGGTTTGGTAGAGTTACCTAGTATTTCTAAGAAGATAGGTAAATGATCAGAAATACCTCCAAAGTCTACCCATTGATGTATCCTGTAGTTTTGTCCCACAAGATCCTCAGCAATCAGAAAATGGTCTAGTTGTTTTGCTACTCTTCCCTCCCAGTTCTACGATTTGTCTAGGTAGGCTTTAGTTTGGAAGGTTGTATGTCAATAAAGTGGGTATCTTTCAGAATATTATCAAAATATCCAGCGAGTGCATCACACCTAGCAAGCGGGCCCCAATGTTATTGAGAGCCTCGAGTGAAGTTCAGATCTTCGCCCAGGATCAGGTTACCCCCAGCGAGTAAACAGGAGTGTCGAAAAGTGTTCTAGTATGCCATACGGTCCAGGTAGGGACCATAAATGTTAACAATCTTGAAAGGCCTATTTAAGCCAGAAGGAAAATGCTCCACCCCTAGTCCAGAGGAAAATCCCCAAGAATTTAGGGCTTTGGTCGAGGATTTTTTCCAGCCCAAGGAAAGCCCACCAGAGAGGCCATGCGCACTGATAGCAACAAGGTCATAAGCAGGGAGAAGGGTTGCAAGGGACACAAAAATGTCAACTTCAGACCCCATAGTTTCTTGAAGCAGTAAAAAGTCAGGAAAATGTAAGAAAATTAGCCTCTTTAGGGCAATTTTTTTAGGTTTACTTGCCAAACCCCTACAATTTAAGGACAAGAGTTTCATTGCTTAACCCCAACATGGGATTTTTCTACTCTAAGTGCCCCATCGATGGATTTCTATTTTCCATCCGCAAGGTACTGGATAGACTGCTATTGTGGTGAGGAGATATGTGTAGGTCGACCGTGGCCTCGAGACCGTTTACTGGGTAATGGGTTTAATCCCAAACCGGTTCCAAGGGGAAGGTTAGTCGTGAGGATAGGGATGTCACGAGAGCGTAAATGGAAGCGGATAGGGAATTTAATGATGTGGACCGGGTTAGGGGGCTCCATGGAGTAGTTCACAAAAAGAGCAGAGATCCGAGGGGAGGTGGAGTGGTTCAGTGGAGGGAGATTCTGAAGGTTTGTAGGGAAAAGGGGAGTAGTAGTTCCATCCAGATCCAAATTTAAAGAGCAAAAAGAAGACTCAATTGAGGAAATATGAGATTTAGGGACATGAAGCATACCCGGAGTGGGGAGGGTTACAAGTGGGTTACAACAGCCTTAGAACGTGCCACTAGTGGATCGAGATCAACCACCAAACTAACCTCAGGGGGTGGTTGTGGGTTTGGTGCCGCCCCACTGAGGTCCTCCGGATGTGTCTATGCCGAGACCGACTATTTCGCCTCACAGTGAACTTCCAGCAGATCCTCATTTAATATACCTGCTTTCTATAGGCCCTCACCCTCCCCCGATCCAACGTGATCCATTCTCTTCTGGTTTTTGTCCGCTTTCTGATGATATGTGAGCAAACAATGCTTTGCCAAAAGTCTATATCCATGAAATCTATGACACTAGAAAGGTACTCCTTCATAATCAAATTTATGAATGCGCTGTGCTTTCCCCTAGGTAAAAGTGAGTTGTTCTCGTAGCCCTTCCCTTACATTTATGGAGACCAATATTTTGGCTATAGACAACTTCTTGGTGTGTGTGAAGGTCATGCTAGTGTTAATGTATGCTCCCAGAGCATTCCCGATATCTCTAAATGAGTCTGTGTTCCAAAATTGTAACCTACCTAGTACTTGAAACATTTTATGTTTGTGGAAAAACATTACTTTCACTTTTATTGTAAAGTTTTGTATTAATGCCCAAGAATGGTCAAGGATGACTGTAAATGAATAATATTATTATTTAATAAATCAAAATAGGAGACACTCACCCAAAGAGACTATTGAAAGAGTGTTCACTATTGGAATATTAAATCTTCCTAACTATTTCATTTAATTATATCGGAGCATTAATTAATCTTCTATGGTTAATTTCCTATGTAATAGACTAGAAAATTGCCTTGTGTGGACCACAAGGAAACATTGGGGGGACCACAATACTTCCAAAGTATAAACCATAAGATACCTAGATCACTTGGGTACATTTCAAAAATATTATGGATCAGATATGGAAGGAAACGCGCATTTCTAAGTTTTTGTTGCTTTTTACTTCTTTTTGCCCTAGGGGGAAAAGCTAGTCAAACTAGGAAACTTGTTTTTTGCACCCCACATCCTCTATGATGTTTCTTCTTTCCAAAATTGGGATTTGGAATTTTTTCATCATACATCACCTTCAGGTCACTAATTTAGAAATTTGTGAGCCTTTGGAGTGACATGGGAGACACACTTGCCACTTAGGGGGGATGAGCATATTTTTAGTAAGTCTGATGATGAGATTATCCAAATGGCATCTTTATCCATTCGAATATTTGTTTTAATGTTATATAACAACAACCTATTATTTTCCAAAGGTTGGCTGATGTATTTTATTCATGAGAAGTTAATACAAAATTGTATCTTTGTGATTAATTTTTGTATCTTCTTGAGTAATTTCTCAAGGAGGGCGCATTGATCAATCCACCCGGTGCATTCTATTCTCTACAGGGTGAATTTGAGCATCCATAAGTATACCAAAATCATTCCATAAGTTATTTCAGAGCAGCCATGGATCATTCACAGCAGATCATCCTCACTCCATTCAATTACTTTGACTGTAAGGCGCAAATGGAGATCTTACTGAGGAGCAAAGTGCTCTACAGGGAGACAATGGCAACTGAAGCTGAGCCAACCTCAGCAATAGAGAAATATAAATGGCACAATCGAAGAGATGAATCCTATGGGATGTTGTGTCTCACTACATCCAAGGAACTTCTATTTCATCTTGATGGCCTCACTTCTCCCAATGAAGTATGGCTGAAACTTCAAGAATTGTTCGAGAAAATCGATGAATTAAGAGGCCACCAATTGGATAATGAGCTAGTCTCACTGAGTCCACAAAATTTCGTAACCTACATGATTTTTTCTCCAAATTCAAATCACTTGTGTTGCAGCTGAAGCAATGTGGAATTGACAAAAAGGATGAGCAATTAGTCTTGGCCATTCTCTCCAAACTTGGCCCCAACTACTCAATCTTTATCTTGACTTTCCATTCCACCTGGAAAACAATTATAGATTGGAATATCCCGACACTTTCAAAATTCA
Source organism: Larix kaempferi (assembly GCA_027924585.1). Classification (NCBI taxonomy): domain Eukaryota; kingdom Viridiplantae; phylum Streptophyta; class Pinopsida; order Pinales; family Pinaceae; genus Larix; species Larix kaempferi. The sequence goes on along the minus strand of BSBM01002204.1, from coordinate 14,331,129 downwards.
TGAATTCTTTGACACAAGAACAAGAAAAACTGGTCTTGATGGGAGCCATTAAAAATACATCCAAAGACCACTGTTTGAATGTTGGATATTCAAAGGGTTCGAAAGGGAAGAAGAAGGGAAATTTCAAGAAGCCCACTAGTGAAAGGAAAGATAAGCAGAAAATTAATGAAGACTCCTCAAATTTCAAAAGGAATCCAAATAAAAGAAATGAGTGGACAAAGTGCAATTATTGCAGCAAGGGCTTTCATCCTGAAACATCTTGCATGAAGAAAACCATTGACCAAATGGATCAACTCTTGGAGAAAGGCAATATTCCTCTTCTAGAGAGTGCAAGGAGGAAGGATGGAGGACAAAATTCTAATGACAAAGAGAGAGTACATGCGCTGATGGCAAGCACATCCAAGCCTACCTCATTCATTATTGATTCTGGTGCTTTGAGACACATGGTGTCTACAAGTAAGTTTTCCACTTCATTTGACTCTTCTAGTGGTCCAAATATTGTATTGGGAGTCAATTCTAAAACTTCTAGCAACGGAAAAGGTAGCATAGATCTCAATTTTGGTTCTTTTAATAATGTATTATATGTACCTAGACTTGCTGCCAACCTGTTGTCAGTCTATCAGATGACCCACATAGGGCTGCCCAAGAGAGTAACCTTTACCCCTAATGATGTTGAGATAGCTGAAATTTCAACATGAAATTATTTTGCATTTGGTACTGCTGATCACTGTTATAGAATCTACAAGTTTTCTCACTTTGTGCCAAATTCCTCACCTTATGCTCTTTTAACCCATGCCAATGATTCAATCAAATTATGGCATGAAAGGTTTGGCCACCTGAATTATAAATATATTTCCAAACTCCATGAGAAATAAATGGTTATAGGTATTCCCAATATCATATTTTCGAAAGTTGTTTGTCAGTCTTGCATCCTAGGAAAACACCCTGAGCATAAGTATGGGAGATCTACCACTGAGAGAAACTCTGCACCATTGGAACTTATTCACATTGACATATCAAGTCCATTCCCTCATGAGTCTTTGAACCATGCCAAGTACATCCTCACATTCATAGATGAATTTAGCATGTACTGTTGGATTTATTTCATCAACCTAAAATCTGAATTTTTTGGTATGTTCAATCTATTCAAAGCCTCAGTTGAGAACCAGTCTGGTAGGCATATTAAAATTATCAGATCTGATAATGGTGGTGAATATGTGAAATAAGAGTTTCAACAATTTTGTGCCTCTTCAGGCATTCAGATGCAACACACGATTCCTTATACACCTCAGCAGAATGGGGTTGTTGAGAGGAAAAATAGGTCTCTAAAGGAGATGGCCACATGTATGATTGAGGCAAAGTCATTGTCTCCCAAGCTATGGGCTGAGGCAATAAATTGTTCCACATACATTCAGAATATATTTCCACAAAAATATCTCAAAGGTATCACTCCTTTTGAGGCTTGGACAGGGCACAAACCTGATATCTCTCATTTCAGGATTTTTGGCTCAAAGGCTTGGGCTAGGATTCCACTTGAGAAGAGGAGGGCTTGCCGCCCCAAATCCAACCATGTTTATTTGTTGGATATTCAAAGGAATCTAAAGGGTATAAGTTTCTGAACATGAGCACTCAAAAATCCTTCATAGAAAGGAGTGTTCAGTTTGATGAGGTTCCCTCACAGAGCATTGAAATTGGAGAACCATCTTCACCACCGACTGAAGAAGAAGTAAGTGACCCCATTGAATTTTTTATTTTGATATTTATGATGATGAGGACCATTTTATTGCATATGCTAACTCACCTGCAAATCCTAAATGGGATGCTGAGACTTTTCAAGTAGCAGGTGAACTAGTGGGCAATCCTCAGGACACAAGGAGGAGTAGATCACAATTTGAGACTGCTCTCAATGTGAATGAACCCTACCTTTCTAAGAAGTGCTTTATGATGGTAGATTTTGATCCTCGGGAATATGAGGAAGATTCACATGACCCAATATGGAAGGTTTCCATGGATGAGGAGTTTCAGTCATTGCAGAAGAATGAAACATGGGAGTTAGTCAAGCTCCCCACAGGCAGAAAATTGTTAAGGTGCAAGTGGATCTACGAAACAAAATGTGCAGCTAATGGTACAGAAGTGAAATATAAGGATAGGATGGTATCAAAGGTATTTTCACAAGTCCAAGGCCTTGAATACAATGAAACGTTTTCCCCTATTGCACAGAAGGATTCGATAAGACTAGTTTTGGCAATTGCAGCCTCCAAGCGATGGGAAGTGCACCACATGGATGTGAAAAGTGCATTTCTCCATGGGTATCTTGAAGAGGATATTTATATGAATCAGCCACAAGGGTATAAATCAGATCATAAATTTTTGTGTAGGTTGAAGAAGTCGTTATATGGGCTTAAGCAAGCCCCCAGGGCTGGGTATGCCAAAATGGACAATTTTCTCTTGTCACAATCTCATGGTCAGTGCAAATCTGATCCAAATGTTTATATGAAGCTGATTGATGGTTCAATAATGATTATGGTTCTTTATGTTAATGAATTCTTGATCAAAGGTAGCTCTACTGATCAAATAGCTTCATTGAAGGTCGATTTGCACCAATCTTTTTCCATGAGTGATTTGGGAATTCTTAAGCAGTTTTTGGGGCTTGAGATTTATCAAACAAAGAATGGAACAAAGGTATCTCAGTACAAATATGCAATTGATATGTTAAAGAAGTTCACGATGGCTGATTGTAAGCCTTCTAAGACTCCATTCCTTTTAGGAGTTAGAATGGAAGAAGCAGAATCTACACCCTTGGTTGGCAACACCTTGTATAGGCATATTGTTGGCAGCTTGCTTTATTTGACTCGCACTTGACCTGATCTTGCTTATGCTGTGAGTGTGGCATATAGATACATGGAGTAGCCACATGAGCTCCATTGGAAGGCTGCAAAAATAATTTTGCACTATGTGCAGGGCACCAAGAGTGATGGGATTTACTATGTTGCAGATTCTAGCCTAGATCTTTTGGGCTTCATTGATTCAGATTGGGATGGTGATAGCCTTGATAGGAAATCCACATATGGATTTGTATTCATGCTTGGAGGTGGTCCAGTTTGCTGGTCTAGAAAGAAACAGAGTGCCATATCACTATCTTCAGCAGACGCCAAGTACAAAGGAGCATTGAATGCTGCTACCTAGTGTGTATGGTTGCAGGGGATACTTTGAGAGTTTGAGATTGCTTTTAGTACTCCTAATGTGATCTTTTGTGACAACGGGAGTGCTATAAGAGTATCAAGTGATCCTGTACAGAGATAGAGGACCAAGGATATTGAGATACATATGCACTACATTAGAGGACTAATGCATGGCCAGATCATAGATTTGTAGTATTTCCCAGCAGGTGAGCAGACTGGAGACATCTTCACCAAAGCTTTTGCTGAGAAGACCTTCAACTATATTAGATCACTCCTTGGGATGGATGAGAATGTGGTGGAGTGAAGGATTGATCATCAATCTTTCAATTTTGATATGTTCATTTTTTGAGGGAAGGTTTTTCCCATTAGGTTTTCCTTCTATCCTTGTTTTGTGGACCGTCAATATTGTACAGGGTGACCAAGTCTTGTTACTAGGACCTTAGTATTTATATTTTCTTATATTTAGACCATAAAGTCAGATTTATGGGGGGCTATTGGAATATTAAATCCTCTTACCTATGTCATTTAATTATATTGGAGCACTAATTAATCTTCTATGATTAATTTCCTATGTAATAGACTAGAAAATTGCCTTGTGTGAACACTGGGGGACCATGATACTTCCAAAGTGTGAACCACAATCTACCTAGACAACTTGGGTGTAATTCCAAAATATTTTGGAGAAGATATGGAAGGAAAGGCGCATTTCTGAGTTTTTGTTGTTGTTTACTGCTTTTTGCCCTATGGGGAAAAGCTAGTCAAACTAGGAAACTTGTTTTTGTCACCCCACATCCTCTATGATGTTTCTTCTTTCCAAAATTGGGATTTGGAATTTTTTTTCATCATACATCACCTTCAGGTCACTAATTTAGAAATTCGTGAGCCTTTGGAGTGACTTGGGAGACACACTTGCCACCTAGGGGGGATGAGCATATTCTTAGTAAGTATAATGATGAGATGATCCAAATGGAATCTTTATCCATTTAAATATCTACTGTAATGTTATATAAAGAAGCCTATTATTTTCCAAAGGTTGGATGATGTATTTTATTCATGCAAAGTTAATACATAATTGTATCTTTGTGAGTAATTTTTGTGTCTTTGACTAGTTGTATGAGATATTTTGTGAGTGAGTGTAATTTCTTGGTCTTATTTGGTGTGAACTAAATTTCGCATTCACTGACCCACTAGGAGGAATGGAATCTGGGGTATAAGTCAATGGACAAGTGGCAACATCTGAACTCATTACTAGTTGTTGTTATGGGACAACTCCCTTAAAATGTGGTCATGTTACCCAAGGATGGTGGAACTGAGATTATGGCTCATTGAATGCAAAATTGAACACTAAATACCTAGGAAATATTTTATATCCATCGAATTTGAGTAGAGTCTCACACATTCTCTAGGGAGATGAAATTTATTCCTTGTGGTGTTAGAAATGAGCCCACAAGAGATTCGATGAGAGGAAGCTATGTATTGAGTTGAAGAGTAAGACTGTCTTATTCTTGCTGAGTGTAGAGGTATTCCTGCTGAGTGCATATGTAGTGTTATGTATGCAAGTCTACATGATTGCTGAAGTACATATCAGTGGTTTGTATGCAAATCTTCTTGATTGTTGAAGTACAACCTGAGTACCTTCATTCTACACAACATCTTTGTTCTAGTGGTTCAGTGAACAGGCTCGAGGGTCCAAAAGCAAGTGATCTTGGCTCTTTTCTGGAGAAGATTGGGAGGAACGGTCCTCTGTGGGTGTTTTTCCACCCTATCAAGTTATCAAGTTCTAGTTTGTTTATTTTATATACTTTTAAAACTGTTGATCTATTTATGCAAAAACTGTATGTATATGTTATCATAGTTTCAAATGCATATTAGATGTTAGATAATTGTTAAAGATGATAGATTTTTTATTTGATAAACTATGTCTGTGTAATTGATGGATGAATAGATTGATATAGAATAATGAACAAATTCTTCCTGTATTTTTCCTTTCACCATAAGGTGATGTACTCTAGCACAGGAAGGGTTTAATTAACATGAATGAAATGGTCTGTAAATAGTAGTGTTCTATTTTACAAAATAGAATGAATTTTATACGCAGATTGCTACTCTTTTAAATAGGAAATTTCATACTGTATATACTTTATTTTCAAATAGAAATGTCTGGAAGCTAGCTGTAAAATCCATGCCATCTTATTTATATTTGTATACAGTAACCATACTTATCAAACTTAAATAAATAATATTGCTATCTAAGCTAATATTTATTGACCAGATCTAATATACATAAACCAGAAGAAGTTACAAAATCAAGTTCATACAAAAGTTTAAATCTTGTAAACAGAAGCATTTTTTATTATCATTGAATTGTACAGAAATCAACTTAGAACCTTAGCTTAAAATCTTACATTCATTTTAAATAACTATAGTATTCTTGTATAAACAGAGTATGTTTTTAGGAATACAACAAGAAGAGTTTTTAGCATCGAAATCTTAAAGAAGTTACAATTGTAAATACAAAAGTATTATAATACTATTCCAAAACCCCATCGAACTATACATAACTATTACAAAATTAATCTAACATAATGTACAAAGTTCTTATCTACTATTTAGAATCACCATAATTTAGAAGTGTAGGGTTTAAACACTTCCTTAAAATATTCCTAGATAAGCCCTACTGGTTTCGATCTTCATAAACCAAGTATTGTTTAAATTACCAAATCGACACAAAGTTCTGGAAATTACATACACACAAAATACTTTATGATATCATTCTATACTGCTCCTATGTAAACAACATACAATACACTTTTCATCAAGGGTCAAACCCTGTAGACGTTCTATCAATATGTTATAAAGAATCTATATTTATAAATAAATTATGATCGTAACCAATATATTAGAAATCAGTTTAACAAACACACAGAAGTTATCCAGGGTTCGAGACCCGTAATGGCTCAACCCAAAAGTATTGTGAACTGGGTGTGACATAACTCATAATTAATAAACAGTCAACCCGACAGGGATAACAGTAACACCGATAGGTGTGAACCTTTTTACGCATCCATATAACTTATATATTACAGTCAAAACAATTAAAAGATACAGTTAAAGTATTAAAACAATCCAATCTCGATGGCATCCATTTGAATGTAACGCTGCCAGATTATCAAAGGAATAGGTTAATAAAGATCTAGGGTTCGAGTCTCAATAGTGAGCTTGCCCAATCTTTTATTGATAGGGTTGAGGGTTAAAACCTTGTAGCATTAAGTAATAATCACAATACATTTCCAACTAAAACATTAATAAATTGCACATTGTTAATCTAAGGTTTAAAACCCATAATAGTTTCGCATTCATTTTAAGCATCGAAACCATTGTTATCAGAATGATAATGCCGAAAGGCTTATATGGAAAAGAATTATTATAACCCATAAAATGCTTTGGATAGCCTACAGTCTAAAACAAACTACAAACATTTATGATTTTCCATCATAAAGCTTCAAGCCCAAACCAAATCAATATATTTAAAAGACTGAAATTGTAGTCCATATTTTACCCATGCCAAACATATTTCATAGTAAATACTCATGAGAGAAATAGTAATGGCCTCAACAGAGACAGAGATACAAAATTTATAAAAGGATAACACAGTAAAATGTTTTATTAAAATGTTGATTGAGTTTCAAGTCCAGAACTCAAAAACTAACTTCCCTTTGAACGCCCGAAGGCTTACAGTATTATCTACACCAACACTGACAGTAGTTGATAGAGAAGACTTCATGAGAGAAACCGGGTCTTACCATGGTATTCATACCACCATGACTGTCATGCCTTCATCTTGAGGGAGCCGTGATTTTAAGAAGAGAACCAAGAGAAAACAAGAATTCTCCTATAAAAAAAGCAAAAACCTTTAGACATTAACACTTAAACAAACCGAAGAATTTAAGGTCTGAACCAGGTCACGGTTGGAACCATTCTTACCTTTTTGTAGTGTTGTTGAAGTGCTGTGAGCATAAATTCCAGTAGAAACCGAGACCACGGTGTTAGAAATACTCTAAATGTTTCTGAGACCCTGAAGGTCACTTAAATTACAAAAGCTTAACGTTAGAAACTGCATAGAGGTGCCATTTGGCCATGGTGGCCAAGTGAGAGATTGCCTCTCCAAACCCTCACATGAGAAACAAGTAACAAGTTCCAAGTTCAGCATTAAACTAGGGTTTTTCTCCCTTGTGATAACTCTCCACCAACCTTCACGTGGGCTCTTAAATGAGGTTGGGTGGCCTCCACTACCTTTTCAATTTTTTTACCCATAACGTATAGTTTAAACACTTCGTTGTCATTCAAACTCCATTGCATAAGTGCGCTAACACCTTGGTTAGATTGCTATAAACATAAATGTTACATGTAACATTTAAACACCATTATTAACCTTTGTTACGCCATAACTTGGATAGAAAGCATTAGGGTTAGAATATCCAAACCCTTAGCTAGGATCTTAATAATAAGTCTTGGTAATATAAACTGTATGGCTAGATTAAAGCCTTAATATTGAACGATACCTTCAATCAATGGATACATGAGAAGTCCTATGTACAACCTAGATAGAGTATTGCAATATGCATTAGCTATCATAGCTAAGTAAGCCCAGGGTTGTACCAGAAATATCCATTTCCAAGCAAAAAGGAATTTATACATATTCAACTTTAAGACAAAAATATTTCACGACATAAGAATGACAATAAAAATATCAACACATTAATAAACGAGAGTTAAAATACAATGTGAGATATCCAAGCATTTCAATTGCAATATGATTCATTGTGCATAATAACCAAACACTCAATGGTTTATAGATAAGGAACAACTGAGTCCATAAGTACTCACAAATAGTAAATAGGGACCCACATACCTATTAATGATATAGTTACAAAATAAATAAATTAGGACATATGGGATTATAGGACAAAACAATTGAATGCATGAGTCATTGATACAAATAACTATCAAAAGAATTTCCGCAAGTGTAATGTTGTAATATAGATAGTAAAATATCAATTCCAGACATAGGATGACATACCCATTTGGATGTCATCAAGAAACTTTAAATCGATGACAGTTGTAAATAATTAATTATCGCAATTAAAAATATAATCAAACAGTAATAAAGATGATAAACATTCGCACTTCTACTTCCACATAGAATTTAATAGCAAATATAATGCTTAGAAAATTTTTATTTTTTGATGAAATTTGGGGATGTTACATGTGGTATTAGAGCGCAAGTTCAAACGCTAGGCTTGAATGTGGCTCAATGTGCCCAAATGAAAATTGAAAATAGAAAATGGAGTTACTGATTTCTTTTGTTTTAAATTGTTTCTGTACAGAACATTTGGTATTTAATTTGCAGGTATGGAAGGACTAGAAGAATTTGCTAAGGACAAATCTCATCATAACAATAATAACGAACATGAACATGTTAATGAAGAAATTTACGTAGAATTAAATGATCAATCATTTGAACTTTTACGTACAGTTAAAGATTTAAAAGCTGAGATAAAAACTGTTAAAGAATAGAATGAAATCATTTTAAGAGCACAAGAAGAACTGAATCAAATAGATAAATATCATAATGATGAAAAGGATAAAAGAACAGAAATAAATTCTGAGTTTGGAGCCATGTCCTACCAACACAAGGGTAAGAAGTTAAAATTTTCAAATGATGATAGTAGCTCTTCTTTTGAATTTAATGTTAAAATGCATAAAAATAAACATAAATACTCTAGTGACAGCAGTGAAGGTGTCTGCAGAACAAAAATGAGGAATTATAAACCATATGAACAAATTTCAGGGGCGTTCAAGAAGATAAAACCCCCAACGTTTAATGGTGAAAGTGAAAAGGGAGAGGTAGCTGAAGCATGGCTGTCAGGTATGAAGAAGTATTTTCAAATATACGATTATTTAGATCAGCTGAAAGCTAAGATGGCCATTAGCAATTTGACTGGGAAAGCATATATTTGGTGGCAGGATATAAAGAGAGTAAAAAGCATTAAGGAAAAGAGTGTAACTTGGAGTGCATTTAAGAAATATTTTAAGAAGAAGTTTATGTCTAAAGAGTACTACGAAGAAAAAGCAAAAGAGTTTTATGATTTAAAATTAGGTTCTATGAACATGAAAGCGTTAAGTAGTAAGTTTCTAAGTATGTTAAGATATGTACCTTACATTGTGGATGAGAAGCCAAAAATACAAATATTTCTGAGTTGCTTACCTTTTAATATCAAGGATAGAATTGAGTACGACAACCCTAAGACTCTTGAGGAAGCTTGATGTAGCGGAATCAAGGCCTAGGAAGATCAATCGAAGTTGATCGACGTGAGGGAGCTGACCATAGGGAGTGCCAATGACCGTTGGTGCATGAAGTAGATTGACTTGTTGAAGTGAATAAGTCGAGCAGAGAACTGTCGAAGCAGTCGACAAGAGTGCGAAAGGAAGTCGAGAGTCGACATGTCAACATTCGATAGTCGACATGTGAATGTTGATAGGTGACAAGTTGCCGTAGAGTCGTAGGAAGGTCGACATGTTGTCGAATGATGACATCGACAGATTGGGGCGTGAGCCAAGCAAGGAGGAAGGGGTAGACTAGCAAAGCCTAAGCGCGAAGTGAAGCTGATAGGTGAGTCGAAGCTGATAGAAGACAATATGGCCAACGTGATGGTTTATTGTAGCATGTTAGAAGGAAGCATAGAAGTCAAGGATAGTACTTGGCAATAGTTCGGGGTTTCTAAGGAAGTTAATGGCAGTTATTGCAGGTGGGTGAAGACATGACAGATGTTGTCACAGGAAGAAGCTGTGCAGCATGGTCGGGGCACTGACAGTTGCAGGTCTACAGGATCATGGAAAGATCGACTGATAGGAGGATGCATGTCTCGAGGATCGAAGTTGTCTTGTGAATAGCAACAGCCAAGTAGAAGGTCGGGGAGTTTGGATCAATTGGGGGGATTTGGAATTTTGGGGATTCAAGCAGTTGCAGATCAAAGTTTGGGGAGAAGTTGCCACATAGATTCCGAACAAAGAGAAGATCGAGCCATAACTCAGAGTTCTGCAACGAACTAGGAGAGGGTGAGGTCGACACACTAAGAGAGCAAATCATAGTTACTTTTGTATTATAATGGCTGAGGCCGACAGATAGTTAGTTATTTGTATTTACAATTATTTTTCATTGTAACTGCTTGGTAGAAGTAATATAATCCACTTCTGGCATCCTACTTTACACTTTGTTTGTGTGAACATTGTGGTCATGTTGTGTGTAATGTTAAGCAAGAACCTTGTTGTGATAAGGCTCCCTTGCGTCAGTTAGTATTAGAGCCCGAAAGTGAGTCCCGTTGAATCTTGTTGAGGAGAAAGGTGGCGATACCAACCTTCCTTGCGTCAGTTGGTATTAGAGCTATAGTATTGTGAGAGCTGAAGGATAGCTATATCAGAGCGGGAAGTGAATCCCTGTGCGTAGAAGAACGTCAGTTGATATTGAGCCTACAAGTGCGTTGAACAGCTCCAGCTGAGGTTGGGTAGAGTTGTGCATGACTTGTTGAAGTCTGGTTGCGATTGGATGAGTGAGAGTTTTAGCAGAGGTTGAAAATGGCTCACAGAGGCGTTAATGTTCGAGGATGAAGAGCATGTGGCGTGGTAGTCACGGTTGATCCTGAGATGTTCGACGAGTGCATTTGGATGATGCGAACTTTGACAAATGAAGTCGCCTGGATCAAAGAAAGCCAAATGCATGGTTATATTCCTGATGCATTAGACCACAGTGACGAGGAAGTCGAAGAAGTGAAACCACAGGAAGAAGTAGAAGATGAACCAGAGGAAAAAATCATCAAGCTTCTGACAGATATGAGAGGTTGAGCGAAGATAGACAGTCGCACCTACTCAGGATGTCTGTATCCAAAAGACTTGATCGACTGGTTCAGAGAGATGGAGAAATACTTCGACATAAAGCAGATCGAGGATCCTAAGTGGGTTAAGACTGCATGTCTAAGTTTGAAGGGTCATGCCTCATTGTGGTGGGACAATGTACAGGCTGACAAAGTCAAGAAAGGAAAGGATAAAATCGAGTCTTGGGATAGGATGGTCGCCAAGATTAAAGGAAATTTCTTGCCAAACAACTATGTAATTTCCTTGTTCAGGAAGTTACATAACTTTAGACAAAACAAGATGACCATGAAGGAGTACATGGAAGAGTTCTATAGATTGTTGATAAGGTCAGGTCAGACTGACGAAGGAGAAGAAGCTTTCGCTAGGTATGTGAACGGCTTGAAATATGCCATTCAGGATGAATTGAGCATGTCAAGATTCAGAGCAGTGGATGAAGCCTACCAATTAGCTCTGAAGGTAGAAGAGAAACTGTTGAGAAATTTTGCAGCGAACAGAGATAGGATGACTGGTTGGGGTGCAAGGACTGTTACCGCGAAAGGCCAAAGTAGCAGTTACAGGAAGGAAACTATTGAACATATTCAACATGCGGAAGGGACATCGACAAGGGAGAAATCACAAGAGAATTGGCGTGATGGTCATGAGAACCGTGGTCGAGGTGCATATGGTTGAGGTGGCCCATCCAACAGAAAAGGAGCTAACAGACCAGCCATAATCTGTTACAAGTGTCGTGGAGCAGGACACAAGGCATATGAATGCCCAGAGAACCTACATGCTGCAGAGGAGTTGAAACCAAGACGTCGAATAGATGAGAAAGTCGACGAGAGGGAAGAATCGACATCCAATAGTAGTAGAGAGGAGAAAAGAAGGAACCGAATTCTGATAGTCAGCAGAACATTGGTTCAGGAAGACAAACGTGACAAGCAAGATCCGGCACAATGGAAGGCGATCTTTCGAATGAAGGTGTTGATCAGTGAATTGCATTGAAAGACCATAGTTGATGGTGGAAGCACTGAGAATCTTGTGTCGATAGAGGTGATCGAGAAGGAAAAGTTGAGATGTCGAGAACATCTACACCCTTACAAGATCTCATGGTTGCAGAAAGGACACCATGTGAAGGTGACCAGACAGTACATGATTAACTTCAAGGTTGGGAATCTAGAGGATAGCGTACTGTGCGACATAATCCCAATGGATGCATGCCATCTGTTCTTAGGAAGACCATGGAAATATGATCAGAAAATGATCTATGATGGTTGAGCCAACACAATCACAGTGTGGAAGAATGGCATGAAAAGGAATCTTAGTCCGAAACCGGAGGAGCAAGCCGACGGTAAGCAGGGCGAGAGCAACTCTTGGGAGAAGCGCATGCTGATATGTTCAGCGAAGGAATTCCTTGTGGAGAAGGAAAAGAAGTCAGGGTGTTATTCTATCATTCTGAAGGGACTATGCGTCAAGAGTGCGACAATGTAGGAGAAAATTGCGGTCGCAGTCGAAAATATGATCAAGGAGTTTCGCAGCATAGTGGTCGATGAGACACCAATGGTATTGCCGCCGATAAGGAGCATATCCCATCAGATCGACTTAATTCCATGGTCAAGTCTTCCAAACAAGGAACCACATAGGATGAGTTTGACAGAAGGTCAGGAGCTCAATCGACAGGTCTAGGAGTTGTTGGACAGAGGTTTGATCACAGAGAGTCTGAGTCCGTGTGCGGTACCAACAGTATTAGCACCGAAGAAGGGTGGAGAATGGAGGATGTGTACATACTCCAGAGCTATCAACAAAATCACGATCAAGTATCGGTTTCCATTGCGGAGAATGGAAGACTTGATGGATTGTTTGAGTGGAGCGAAGTACTTCATGAAGATAGACCTGAAGAGCAGCTATCACCAGATTCGGGTTAGAGAAGGAGACGAATGGAATACAACATTCAAGACGAAGGAAGGGCTGTATGAGTGGTTACTCATGCCATTTGGATTGAATAATGCACTCAGTACATTCATGCGATTGATGAATGAAGTACTGAAACCATTCTTGGGAAAGTTTGTTGTAGTCTATCTAGACGATATTCTGATTTCCAGTCTAACCAAGGAAGAACACTTGGAGCACATTCGACAGGTATTGCAGAAGTTGCAGGAAGAGAAGCTGATGGTGAACCTACAAAAGTGTTTCTTCATGAAGGAAGAACTGATATACTTGGGATTTGTAATATCGGGTAAAGGGTTGGTGATGGACCCAGAAAAGGTGAAGGCGATATTGGATTGGCCTGAATTGACAAGCACGACTGGAGTAAGGAGTATCCATGGACTTGCCACTTTCTACAGGAAGTTCATCGGGGGATTCAATCAAATTTACGCACCATTGATAGAGTGCATGCGCAAAGGGGAGTTCAAGTGGATGGAAGTAGCCCAACGAGCTTTCGATAAGTTGAAGGAAATGGTCACTGAGATCCCAGTGTTAGCACTCCCAAATTTCGACAAAGTTTTCCAGGTCGATTGTGATGCAAGTGGAATAGCAATTGGAGCAGTGTTGAGTCAAGAGGGCTGACCAATTGCATTCTTCAGTGAAAAGTTTGATGATGCGAAGCGGAAGTATTCGGTCTATGACTAGGAAGTTTATGCTATTGTCCAAGCATTGAAGAAGTGGAGGCATTACTTGTTTCCCAAAGAATTTTTTATGTACACAGATCATCAAGCGCTGAGGTATCTGAATACTCAGTCAAAGTTAAATAAGTGGCACATAAAATGGGTCAAATTCCTAGAGGGACATACATTCATGTTGCGACATAGGTCGGGAAAGTCGAATAACGTTGCCGACGCGCTGAACAGGAGAGTTGCATTGCTCAACACGGTGACAGTTTAGGAAACAGGAATAGAGTCAGTAAAGGCGGAGTATGCGACTGACGAGGATTTTGCAAAAGCAAGGGAGGCTTGTCGTGAACCATGGAGCATCAACAGAACTCTATACTTGGATTATTTCATCCAAGAGGGATACCTATTTAAGGGACGACAGTTGTGTATTCCTAGAGGATCATTGTGAGAGAACCTAATCCGAGAATTGCATAGCGGCAGATTAGCAGGTCATTTTGGCATCGATAAAACTAAGGCATTGGTCAAAGAAAAGTATTATTGGTCAGGGATGGACAGATGTCAGAAATTGGGTGCGACATTATAGAGTTTTCTAGTTGGAAAAAGGAAGAAGTCAAAACATATGCTTGTATACACCGTTTCAGTACCGAATACCCCATGGCAGCACCTAAGCATGGATTTTGTGCTAGGATTGTCAAAGATAGAGCAGGGAAGCGACTCAATATTTGTTGTAGTCGATAGATTTTTGAAAATGGCACACTTTATTCCATGTCAGAAGACAAGTGACTCCAGAAGCATTGTTGTACTATTCTTCAAGGAAGTAGTCAGATTGCATGGGTTGCCGAAGAGTATCACATCGGACAGCGATACAAGGATTATGAGGCATTTATAGAGAACCCTATGGAAGAAACTGGACACGAGGTTGCATTTTAGCTTGGCATATCATCCACAGATAGACGGACAAACCGAGGTGGTGAACAGAAATTTGGGAAACCTTCTGAGATGTTTGATGACCGACAGACCCAAGCAGTGGGATAACATGTTGGCACAAGCAGAGTTCACATAAAACAATTCTGTGAATCGTTCGACAAGTTTGAGTCCATTCCAGATTGTTCAGGGAAGAATCCCACATGGAGTGGTGGATTTGGTTGAGTTGCCGATAGAAATCAGGAAAAGCGCAGATGCAGAATCATTCACAGAGAACATGAAAGAAGTTCATGAAGATGTGCAAAAGTGCGTAGAGAAGAGCAACGCTGCATACAAGTTGAGAGCTGAGAGGAAGAAGATACTACAGTCATTCAACGAAGGAGACTTGGTCTATGCTCATTTGTGGAAAGAGAGATTTCCAACGGGAACCTATAACAAGCTGAAGCTGAAGAAGACTGGACCATGTAACATATTGAGGAAGATTTTGGACAACGCTTATGTGTTGAAGCTGTTGTTAGGAATTACACGAGCATACATATTTTACCTTTCAAGAGAAATAAACACAAACAAGCAATCAAATAATAGAGACACATAATTTACCCTGGAAACCCCATGCGGGGAAAACCAGCATCCAATGAAGATCTTCATTACCATTGACCTAAACCAGCCAAGTCGGGCCAAGTGAGCTAGCCACCGCTCACCTCCAGGCCACTTTAGAATGGATCCTCCTCAAGCCTTATAAAGGCTTTCTTACATGCAATACCATGGGGCAATACCATGGGCTACAACAAACCATGTGCCCAAAAACATGTGCTAGACCTAACCAACTTTGACTCAATCCCGAGTCAAGGTTAACCCTAACAGCTGTCGAATGACTTGAGCATTTCACCAATGTTCAATGTCTCAGATTTGTACAAATTCGAGGAAGGTTCAAGCAGCAGAAGCGCGAAAGTGTTGAACATCGACTGGACATCGCAAATTCCAGATCGACACAAGGAGGAGATTGCAGAAGTAATTGAAGAATGCGAAGTCGGGAGTACACGTAGTTCACGAAGGAAGGAATACTTGGTGCGATGGAACGATGATGAGTTGTAGGAGACGACATGGATTTTCGAAGAAGAGTTCAGGAGACTAACGAAGAAATTGAGTTCTTTTTAACTTAGGGAGTCTGATGCAAGGGAACTGGGGCCTAGGCAGATCAGTCGAAGTTGATCGACATGAGGGAGGCGACCAGAGGGAGTGCCGACGACCGCTGGTGTGTGACGCAGATTGACTTATCGAAGTCAATAAGTCAAGCAGAGAATTGTCGAAGCAGTCGACAGGTGATAGTCGATAGTTGACATGTGAATGTCGATAGGTGACAAGTTACCGCAGAGTCGTAGGAAGGTAGACCTGTTGTCGAACTACAACATCGATAGATTGGGGCATGAGCCAAGCAAGGAGGAAGGGGTAGACTGGCGAAGCCTAAGCATAGAGTGAAGCCGACAGGTGAGTCAAAGCTGACATAAGACATTATGGCCGACGTGATGGTTTACTGTAGCATGTCAGAAGGAAGCATAGAAGTCAAGGATAGTACTTGGAAACAGTTCGGGGTTGCTAAGGAAGTTAATGGAAGTTATTGCATGTGGGTGAAGACATGATAGATGTCGTCACAAGAAGAGGCTTTGCAGCACGGTCGGGGAACTGAAAGTTGCAATTTTCCAGGATCATGGATGGATCGACTGACAGGAGGATGCGTGTCTCAGGGATCACAGTGGTCTCGGGAACAACAGCAACTGAGTAGAAGTCTGGGGAGTTTGGATCAGTTTGGGGGACTTGGAATTTTGGGGATTCAAGCAGTTGTAGAGAAAAGTTCAAGGAGAAGTTGCTATATAGATTTCGAGCACAGAGAAGATCGATCCATAGCTCAGAGTTCCGTAGCAAACCAGGAGAGGGTGAGTTCGACACACTGAGAGAGCACACCGTAGTTACTTCTGTATTGTAACAGCTAAGGCCGACAGATAGTTAGTTATTTGTATTTACAGTTATTCCGCATTATAACTGATTGGTAGAAGTAATATAAGCCACTTCTGGCATCCTTCTTTTCACCTTGTTTGTGTGAACATTGTGGTCGTGTCGTGTGTAATGTTAAGCAAGAACCTTGTTACGATAAGGCGACTTGCATCAAAGCTATGAGAAAGGTGAATTTCTATTTTGAATAGAACAGAAAAAGAGAAGGAGTATCTAACTGGAGAAATAATAAACCTAGTAACTTTGAGCATAAAAAGAAAATTTTTAATAGGAATTCTGGAAATAACAAGCGAAACTTCACTAAAAGAAATTTTCATGTAAATAATTTCAGAGGTAATGCACCACAAATATTTACAGCTACAAGAAACATGCCTAATAATGCTAGAATTAATGAACAAAAAGCACCTTTAAAATGTTATGAATGTCAAGGACCGCATACTGCAGAAAACTATCCTAACAAGAGAAGAACAATCAACAATATCCATACAGTGCAGGTAGAACCAACAGTTGGTGACTTAGCAAGGAAAATGCTCAGGATCAATGTGGCCTTGGAAAATCGACAGGCTGATCATCAAACTTCAATAGTCAAAATCGAAGGTATCCTACAGAACAGGCCTATCTCTATTTTAATTGATCCAGGTGCAAGCTTGAGTTATGTATCACCTTATTTAGTAAAAAGAAGTAAATTAAAAATAGAAAAGTTTGAAAATTCTTGGCTAGTTCATTTAGCAACATGAACAAAAATAAAGGTAGTTGATTTTGTTAAAAATTGTGATTTGCTTATGAGTTAGTTAAAGACACAAGTAAAGTTGAATGTATTACCGTTAGGGTCTTATGATGTTTTAATCAAAATGGACTGGTTGGAAAAGCATAGGGTAGTTCTGAATTGTTTTGAAAATACTTTTACATGCTTGAATAATCAAGGAGAAACAAAAAGAGTAAAAGGAATTACTAGAAAAACTTCAGTTAGATAGATTTCTACTTTACAAGTCAAAACGGATGTACGAAAGGGATGTAAATGGTTTGCTGTAAATGTAATTAATGATGGACACACAAATAAAAAAGATAAGTTAAAACTTGAAGATATACCAATTCTAAGAGACATTTCAGATGTATTTCTGGAATAAATTCCAGGTCTACCTCCGAAAAGGGAATTGGACTTCACCATTGAGCTAGTACCAGGTGTGGTACCAAACTCAAAATATCCTTACCGGATGAAAATTCTAGAGATTAACGAATTAAAATCACAGTTAAAAGAATTAATAGATAAAAACTACATAAGACCAAGTGTGTCTCCATGGGGAGCACCTGTTATTTTCATTAAAAATAAGGATGGTACTTTGCGTTTATGCATAGACTACCGTCAGTTAAATAAAATGACGATTAAAAATAGATATCCGCTGCCCCACATACATGATCTGTTTTATCAAGTACACAGAGCAATGATATTTTCAAAAATAGACTTGAGATATGGATATCATCAAGTCAGAATAAAAGATGAAGACATCTTTAAAACTGCTTTCAGAACCCACTATGGGCATTACGAATTCATAGTTATGCCTTTTGGGCTAACTAATGCTCCCACAGTTTTCATGTGTCTAATGAATAATGTTTTACATAAGTATTTGGATATGTTTGTAATTGTTTTCATTGACGACATTTTAATTTATTCAAAGACTAAGGAAGAACACGATGAACACTTACGAATAATTTTACAAGGCTTAAGAGAACATCAACTACACACTAAATTTAGCAAGTGTGACCTCTTCAATGATAAAATACAACATTTAGGGCATGTGATATCCAAGGATGGAATTGCAGTTGACCCAGATAAAATAAGAGCAATTAACGAATGGCCCGTTCTTAAAGATGTAACTTGTGTACGATCGTTCATGGGAATCACATGTTACTACATAAAATTTATAGAAGGATTCTCAAGAATCACAAATCCCATAAAACACATATTTCATTAAAATTAGAAATATTTTTTTACAATAACAATGTTAGAATTGAGTTTTTTGGTTATTTTGGAATTCTAGATCCACTGTTTAATTCCAAATTTAATGAAATATGTGTTATAACCTCTTTGCAGAAAAAGGGAAAGAAATTCATTTGGGATCAAAAGTGTGAAGAAAGTCTTAAGAAATTGAAAGAACTATTAACAACTGCACCTATTCTAAAAATTGCATATCCAAACAAGGACTTTGGTGTATGCACTGATGCATGCAATGATGGACTTGGTGGAGTCTTAACACAAGAAGGTCATGTAATAGCGTATGATTCAAGAAAGCTACAAATTCATGAAAAGAACTACACTACCTATGATTTAGAGTTTGTAGCCATGATACATGCTTTAAAGATGTGTCGCTATCATCTAATCGATAGAAAGTTTTTGTTAATGACAGATAATAAGGGTCTAAAATATTTGTTGGATCAACCAAATCTAAACGCAAGGCAAGCTAGGTGGTTAGCTTTCCTTAGCGAATATGATTTCGAAATTTAGCACATTAAAGGTAAAGAAAATAGACTGGTTGATGCCTTAAGCAGAAATGCAAAATTAAATTTCATGGCAGCAATCAGCACTTATAAAACAAATTTAGAAAATCATCTTGAAGAAGGAATAAAATTAGATGAAAATTATCAGAAATTACAGGAAAAAGTTGCAGAAAATAATTCTGAAAATTTAATAACAGATTGTAGTTTGAATGAAAAGGGTCTAGCATTGTATAAAAACAGTCTGTATGTGCCTAATGTATCTTAAATTAAGTTTTTTATTTTAAATGAAGTACATAAAAGTCCTTATTCGGGACACCCTGGTTACCAAAAGATGATAACGATGTTAAGAAAGGATTACTTTTGGCCAAATATGAAGAACGAGGTGGTTGAATACATAGCTAGGTGCTTTGAATGTTAGCAAGTTAAAGCTGAGCATCAACACCCAGCTGGACTATTATAGCCATTGCCAATTCCAAAGTGGAAGTGGAAAATTATCAGCATTGATTTTATAACTGGTTTACCTAAAAATCAAAAGCAGAATGATTCAATAATGGTAGTTGTAGATAAGCTTAGTAAAGAAGCTCATTTTATACCTATTAAAACTACTTTTAAGGCTGCTAACATTGCAGATGTGTTTATGAAGCAAGTTTTTTGTTTGCATGGAATCCCTAAGGTAATAGTTTCTGATCGAGATTCTAAATTTACTAGAAATTTTTGAAATCAATGTTTAAAGGTTTAGATACTAAGTTAAATTTCAGCACATCCTTTCACCCACAAACTGGTGGACAAACTGAAAGAGTAAATCAGATTCTAGAAGACATGTTAAGAATGTATGTTAAAGATCAACCAACTAAGTGGAAAGACTATATGCACTTAGTTGAATTTGCTTATAATAATCACTATCAAGCTTCTGCTAAAATTAGCACATTTGAAATTCTATATGGTAGAATGTGTAATGCTCCTATCTCTTGGAGTAATCCCGTTGAGAGATTAATGTTAGGACTAGATTTGTTAAAATAGATGGAACTAACAGTGAAGCAGATACAAGGCAATTTAAAAATTGCACAAGACAGACAAAAGAGTTATGTAGATCTAAAATGAAATGAGAAAGAATTTCAGGTAGGTGAGCATGTTTTTGTTAAGGTAAAACCCAAGAAAATATCTTTTAATATTGGGAGTTGTGCTAAATTATCACCCAGGTATTGTGGATGAATTGAAATTATATCAAGAATTGGACCAGTTGCATATCAGTTGGCTTTACCATCTAATTTGAAAATCCATAATGTTTTTCATATTTTTGTTTTGAAAAAGTATGTGCATGATGTTATTCATGTAATCAATTGGAATGACATACAAGTGGAGCCCGAAGGATATTTTCAGGTGGAACCATATTGTATCCTCGATAGGAGGTAAATTTTGCTATAGAATCGCACCGTTGAACAGGTAAAGGTGCAATGAAAGCACCTTAGTCCAGATGAAGTAACCTGGGAATTGGAAAGTCATATGCAGACTGCATATCCAATTCTGTTCCAGGAAGGCTTTGATGATGAATAAGCAACATCGAGGACAATGTTGAACTTAAGAGGGGGTGTTTGTAACCTACCTATTGCTTGAAACATTTTATGTTTGTGGAAAAACATTACTTTAACTTTTATTGTAAAGTTTTGTATTAATGAGCAAGAATGTTCAAGGATGATTGTAAATGAATAATATTATTATTTAATAAATTAAAATAGTAGATACTCACCCAAAGAGACTGTTGAAAGAGTGTTCACTGACCCACTAGGAGGAATGGAATCAGGGGTATAAGGAAATGGACAAGTGGTAGCATCTGAACTCATTACTAGTTGTTGTTATGGGACAACTCCCTTAAAATGTGGTCATGTTCCCCAAGGATGGTGGAACTGAGTTGATGGCTCATTGAATGCAAAAATGACCATTAAGGACCTAGGAAATCTGTAATAGCCATTGAATTTGAGTAGAGGATCGCACATTCTCTAGGGAGATGAAATTTATTCCTTGTGGTGTTAGAACTGAGCCCACAAGATATTCGATGAGGGTGAGATATGTATTGAGTTGCAGAGTAAGAATTCCGTATTGCTACTGAGTGTAGAGGTAGTGTTATGTATGCAAGTCTACATGATTGCTGAAGTACATATGAGTGGTTTGTGTGCAAGTCTTCTAGATTGCTGAAGTACATCCTGAGTGCCTTGCTTCTACACAACATATTTGTCCTAGTGGTTCAGTGAATAGGCTCGAGGGTACAAAAGCAAGTGATCTTGGCTGCTTTCTGGAGAAGGTTGGGAGGAACGGTCCTCTTTGGGTATTTTTCCGCCCTATCAAGTTATCACGTTCTAGTTTGTTTATTTTATTTAATTTTAAAACTATTGATCTATTTCTGCAAAAACTGTATCTATATTTTATCATAGTTTTAGATGCATCTTATATGTTAGATAACTATTAAAGTTGTCAGGTTTCTAATTTGATAAACTATGTCTGTGTAATTGATGGATGAATAGATTGATATAGAATAATGAACAAATTCTTCCTGTGTTTTTCCTTTCACCGTAAGGTGTGTACTCTAGTACAGGAAGGGTTTAATTAACATGAATGGAATGATTTGTAAATAGTAGTGTTCTATTTTACAAAATAGAATGAATTTTATACGCAGATTGCTACTCTTTTAAGCAAGAAATTTCATATTGTATATAATTTATTTTCAAACAAAAATGTCAGGAAACTAGCTGTAAAATCCATGCTATCTTATTTAGATTTGTATACAGTAACCATACTTATCAAACTTAAATAAATAATATTGCTATCTAAGCTAATATTTATAGACCGAATCTAATATACATAAACCAGAAGAAGTTGCAAAATCAAGTTCATGCAGAAGTTTAAACCTTGTAAACAGAAGCATTTTTTACTATCATCAAATTGTACAGAAATCAGTTTAACAAACACACATAAGTTATCCAGGGTTCGAGACCCGTAATGGCTCAACCCAAAAGTATTGTGAACTGGGTACGACATAACTCATAATTAATAAACAGTCAACCCGACAGGGATAACCCTAACACCGATAGGTGTGAACCTTTTTACGCATCCATATAACTTATATATTACAGTTGAAACAATTAAAAGATACAGTTAAAGTATTAAAACAATCCGATCTCGATGGCATCCATTTGAATGTAACGCTACCAGATTATCGAAGGAATAGGTTAATAAAGATCTAGGGTTCGAGTCTAAATAGTGAACTCGCCCAGTATTTGATTGTCAGAGTTGAGGGTTAAAACCCTATAGCATTAAATATTAATCACAACACATTGCCAGCTAAAACATTAATAAACTGCACATCGTTAATCTAGGGTTTAAAACCCAGAATAATTTTGCATTCATTTTAAGCATCAAATCCATTGTTATCAGAATGATAATGCCGAAAGGCTTATACCAAAAAGAATTATTAAAACCCAGAAAATTCTTTGGATAACCTACAATCTAAAACATAGTGCAAACATTTACAATTTTCCATCATAAAGCTTCAATCCCAAACCAAATTGATATATTTAAAAGACTGAAATCGTAGTCCATGCCTTCATCTTGAGGAAGCCGTAAGTTTAAGAAGAGAAACAAGAGAAAAAAAGAATTCTCCTGCAAAAAAAAGCGAAAACCTTTAGACAATAACACTTAAACAAACCGAAGAATTTAAGGTCTGAACCAGGTCATGGTTGGAACCATTCTTACCTTTTTGCAGTGTTGTTGAAGTGTTGTGAGCATAAATTCAAGTAGAAACTGAGACCATGGTGTTACCAATACTTTGAACGTTTCTGAGACCTTGAAGGTCACTTACATTAAAAAAGCTTAGCGCTAGAAACTGCGCAGAGGTGCCATTTGGCCATGGCAGCCAAGTGAGAGATCGGCTCTCCAAACCCTCACGTGAAAAACAAGTAACAAGTGCCAAGTTCATCATTAAGCTAGGGTTTTTCTCCCTTGTGATAAATCTCCACCAACCTTCACGTGGGCTCTTAAATGAGCCTGGGTAGCCTCCACTACCTTTTCGATTTGTTTACCCATAACGTATAGTTTAAACACTTTGTTTCCATTCAAACTCCATTGCATAAGTGCACTAACACCTTGGTTAGATTGTTATAAACATAAATGTTATATGTAACATTTAAACACCATTATTAACCTTTGTTACGCCATCACTTGGGTAGAAAGAATTAGGGTTAGAATACCCAAACCCTTAGCCAGGATCTTAATAATAAGTCTTGGTAATATAAACTGTATGGCTAGATTAAAGCCTTAATAATGAATGATACCTTCAATCAATGGATACATGAGAAGTCCTACGTACAACCTGGATAGACTATTGCAACATGCATTAGCTATCATAACTAAGTAAGCCCAGGGTTGTACCAGAAATCTCTCTTGCCAAGCAAAAAGGAATTTATACATATTCAACTTTAAGACAAAAATATTTCATGACATAAGAATGACATTAAAAATATCAACACATTAATAAACGAGAGTTAAAATACAACATGAGATATTCAAGCATTTCGATTAAAATATGATTCATTGTGGATAATAACCAAACACTCAATGGTTTATAGATAAAGAACATCTGAGTTCATAAGTACTCACAAACAGTAAATAGAGACCCACATACCTATTAATGATATAGTGACAAAATAAATAAATGACAACATATGGGATTATAGGACAAAACAATTGAATGCATGAGTCATTGATACAAATATCTATCAAAAGAATTTCCGCAAGTGTAATGCTGTAATATAGACAGTAAAATATCAATTCCAGACATAGGATCACATACCCACCTGGATGTCATCAAGACACTTTAAATCGATGATAGTTGTAAATAATTAATTATCGCAATTAAAAATATAATCAAACAGTAATAAAGATGATAAACATTCGCACTTCTACTTCCACATGGAATTTGATAGCAAATAGAATGCTTAGAAAAATTTTAATTTTTATGAAATTTGGGGATGTTACAAAAATTCCCAGTGGAGTCCTAGGAGGCGGACCCAGATAAGAATGACATCAAATTTCTCTGTGTCCGCGACGAACATCGGTGTCCAACTCTTGAATAGTATGGGCATATTACCCAGGATCCAGTGAGTTTGTAAGATACGACCAGCATCTTCCCATGTTCTTAGTTTGAAAACAAACTAGCCTCTAGAAAGTACCATTACCTCTGGTTTGTAGTCAAACATAGTTTCCTAGTTGGAGGAGACCCATTTATCCAATCCTTTCAAGCTGGGGTATTTACCCCCAGTGCGTCCAACGATCGTCGTCTCGGCCATGTTGAGAGAGTTAGCCACTATGATGTTTTTCCCACAAATAAGGTTGATTGGATCCTGTGAATTCTTCAAGAAGTTTCCCTTCTATTTTCCATGAGGTGAAGCCTCCTGGTTTTTTATGGGATAAATACAAGGTACCGAGCCCAACACATTGGTAGTAGGAGAAATAGTTCCAAAGTGTGCAGGAGATTTAAAGAGAGAATCAAAGGAATCGTTGGGAGTATGAGAGAATGGTACCTCTGTAGAAATTGTTGAAGGATGTAGATGTTTGGTTAGGTCCCAGGAGGGCCATCTACTCTCCTATAGGTCCGAAAGAAAGGGTGACACGTAAGTCCAGTCCTACACCAAATGCTCAGTGTGGATGATAGTGGAAACAGAGGGAACTGTTAGGCCATGATTGAGGAGCAGTGGCTATTCAAAGAGAGTATAGGGTGTGCCCCCAAGTGCCTGTGCAAGAGGACGAACCGAATTTGGGTCGCCGATGAAGATGCCATCCTCCTTAAGAGACAAAATGCTAAGAAATGGTAGAGAAGCCATTGGACTCACACCCCAAGGTGTCTTTAAACCGATCGCACTGCTACCAATTGTCAACTGAAGGTTAATACCCTATGAGTAAACCGTTGCAGCACTACAAGAAGGAGACTACGATTTGTAATCCCGAGTGTGGTAAAAAATGGTTTTACCCTCGTAAGGATCCGAGGAGTAATCCACAGCATACACCGTATGGTAGACCTGGCTAGAAACGGGTGATGTGTGCGCTAGTTCCATCGAAAATTGTTCCACCGACAATCCATTCCATCTTAGGGTTTGCAGGTTGCAGCCCCTCCCCAATACTATTGCTAAAGCTTCAATGAAGATATACTTAAAAGGTCATGAATTTTGGATGTTAAATGGTTCATTTGAAATATTATTTATAATATGTTATGTTGTGTTATTTTAATACATTTTTATTAATAAGATATTATTTTAAAAGAGGACAATGAGGTGGACACTTTAAAATAACTTATCAAGGAAAATAGTTTAATTAATAAAATGTTTAACTGGACAAGGTTACTTTTAATATATTTTTGTGGATATATTTATTTTAGTTATATTTACAATATGTATGTAGGTGATGTAGACTTGTCCTTCTCTAAGTGGGTGTACCTATTAATACAACAACGTCTAACTTAAGAGGGTATACCTATTAATACAACAAAGTCTAAGCTTTAAAAAGAACATTTCTTATTTTTAGTTAGTATGTTGTTTTTTTTTTCATGTTTTGAGTGCTATGTATCTTTGAGTATACTCTTTGTATTCTTATATAAAGACCATTTAACTAACATAATAAATTAAACCATTTTTCCTTCATAACTTGCTATCGTTTTTTATTGTTTTCTCTTATTTATATCCTTTATTATAATCTTTCCATATATAAAATTCCTGATGAGAGTGCACTCTCAAACCTTGAGCTTTCCCCTTAAATATTTCATGATGATTTTTTACCTTCACGAAAATTTGAATCAATATTATATTTCCATAAAACAATACTTTATACACTTTAATGGAGAATTTTGTACGTCATTAAATAAATTTCTTATTCAACTACTTACATTGATCTTGCAACTAATGAGATTAATTTTGTATTTCCAAATTTAAAAGGTTTTCAATGTGGGTATTAGATTGCACATATGGACAAATTCATGCACCCTTATCATTAGATGAGTCTCTTAATAGAAATGCACACTACCTCCGAACATTTGAGAACATTGATAATAATATTTTCTATTTCAATTTTTTCATTAAAGTTGAGTTATATATAAAATAGAAAAATGAATAATATTTCGTGGACATCCGTAGACAATGATAAAACAAACCATCGCTTTTAGAATAAAATATTTTAAAATAGAATTTAGCATGTTTAGGAATTATAGTATAGAGATAATAATGTTTTCTACTTCAACTTTCTTATTAAAGTTGAGTTTTATATAAAATAGAAATATTGAATAATATTTCGTGGACATCATAGACATGATAAGACAAACCATCACCATTAGAATAGAATCTTTAAAAAATAGAATTTAACATATTAATAAATAATATTATAGCAATAATAATCCTTTAGATAATGGAACATTAAATTACTAATACTGTGAAACAAGTTTGCATAGCGGCAATATTTGTCGACATTGTAGGCAATGTCATGAAGCATTGATAATCTATGGAAGCCATGGTGATTATTGATGTTATAATCAATTATTTCATGCTATTTATTTCTTACCTTGGGAAGAAGGGTGATTAATGATGTTTTTCGATCAATGTCACTTATATAGTTTGTAGAGACAACCATTAATCAATTTTCACTATAGATAGACACTCCATTTATGTTTTTTTTTTTTCCATCATCATCCCTTCCATTGCTTCTAGTGATAATCATTGATTATTGTGATACAATTGGATATTTATTTCATTATTTTTTGCCAAATTTTATGTCAGGAGTAGGAGAGTCTAAGAGATTCTAAACAATTAACTCGAGAAAAATAGTATGTTCTGGACTCTGAATATTATTTCCTTATTGCAATAGAAACTTCACAGATCCACTGCATTAATGATTTTTAATAATGTGATGTTGAAATTGGTACAACCAAACATCAAACTCTATGTTACTAGTAATATAGAGTCAACATAAGTTATGTGAAATCAGCAATAGCAATGAAAAGAAACCAAAAAAAAATTGAAAATTGAAAAAGGTTATTGTTAGTTTCTAATTTAATCCAATTGCTAAAATACTTTATAAAATCATGAAGATGTTGAATTTGGTACAACCAAACATCCAAATCTATGTTACAAGTAATATAACATCAACATAATTTATGTGAGATCAATAATGGCATTGAAAAGAAAATAAAAAATATATTTGAAAATTGAAAAAAGTTATTGTTAGTTTCTAATTTAATACAAATGCTAAAATAGTTTATAAAATCATGAAGATGTATTTGTTTCTCTTGATCCTTTGAAAATGGATTATGCCATATTTAGGTCGTAACAGATCAAGTAAAGGGGGTTACAAAACACAAGCCAAAGAAGGGAAGAGGCCATTATTTTGTTACTGTACTATACTCTAGTTGTTTCCATGAAACAACTCTAATGCCTTGAAGAGTGTACCTTAGTTTCCCTTGCGTTGTTAAAACCAATGTAGAATTAAACAATATATGCCAAGTTAAAACATATGTTTTACATCCAAGTGGATTTTAGTTTGAAACACTAAATGTGCCTACCAATACTCCATGCATTTGTTTGTTTTCCAGTTTTAGCACTTGGAAGAGAATGTACTCGACAATGGTAGATAATTATATGTATACCCTACCATACTAGGGATTAAAAGCAGTTACATGAAGCAACGCAGATGCAAAATCAAATTTTGGTTATAGCAATGCTTATAAGTCAAGAAGCAAAGGCCCAATGTAGGGGGGTTCTTGCACGAAGTTGAGGGACCCTTTTGGTGCAATTGAAGTTTTGAAATGCATGCTTTTGCTTTTCTAAAACATGACGGGTACGCATTTCTTGGCACTAGCACTAGAGGATCCCGATCCTGACAAGTCAATTGACACATAGGATGGGAAAATGGAGTGCAAACGATTTGTATACCAAAATGCGTGCACATTTTATAATACATGCTATAAACACCCAAAATCGACCCATGAGCATCCATTTCTCCCAAAACGCAATTTGCATAACATTGGTGAGAAAAAGAGGCTAAACACAATCACAATAACCCTCCTAGAGAAGATTCAACCACCAAATTCAAATCCAAGAGGTAATTATCCAACCAATTTATCAATTCTTCAACTATTTCAATTGAAATCCTCCAAATAATTTATCAATTATTTCAATTTGTTGAGGCCCACTTCAAAATAACCTGGACAAATTTTTAATAGAGACTCCCATGCTATATTTGGTAGGAAACCACACATGCTCCTAATGAATAAATCACCATAAATATTCTTTACGAGGAACTTGAAATTTTCCTTCATGATTTATCAATTTTTTTTTCCCTAAAACCTAAAATTTATTTACTACATCAAGCACAAAAACATGTTTGTTTTGATTGATAGTGGAAGCACCCTTAGTTTTGTTTATTAGCAACATAGATAATTTTAGAGGCGAATTACAGCCCATGGGTGAATTTTAGGGGGGTTTTGAAAATTTAGTGGGAGAATATTTTATATCGAACCTCTTTTTTTCATTATTAAAATTTAGTCCATTATTTATTTCCCAAAAAATGAGTTCAAAGGCACTTAGCCCAATCGTATTTACCAGAAATTGGGGGGAAAACTGTTGTAGCCTCCACAAATTCCCCTAAAATTCTCCATTCGCCCCCAATTTCTGGCCATGGAGGTAACCAATCCAAATTTCACCCAATTTTTTCTTGTAAATTGAATTACCAGTGTCAATCACCCATGGATTTTCATTCTTGTGAATTTTTTTAAAGAAATTCGTCCATAAATCCTTGAATCGGGGCATAATGGAACGATTTCATCCCTATATATAGACATAATCAGGTTTCAGGGTTTCAGTTTGGGAGAATTGGGTTTCATAGTGTTTCAATTTGGGAGAATCAATCTCAAAGGTTATTCTGGAGTTTCCAAACTCTTGCTAATGTTATTCGAAGGTTTCCAAGATTTGGAATTTCAACTCTTTCAATTGCAATCACGTCTAGACTCCAAGTCCAAACTGAAGGTATGTTTGATTTTCTTTTCATTTACTATATGATAAATGGAAATAGGTATGATCGATAAGTAGTTTTAGTTGATTGGAGTGATACCCAACAAGATTGTGATGTCGACATTCATAAAAGTTGATGCTATGTCTAACAATCATTTACAAACTCTGTCACGTATATAGGGTATTGATAAAATTGTCAAAAATTCTTGTAATCTCTATTACATGTATATGTTCCCACAAAACTTGATATGGTTGAAATTGTTGGAAGGTAATTGTACTTTAGCTTTTGATAACATACATAAGGATTTAATGTCCCTTCATTTGTTGTTTTAAATTTGTAGTAGATCTATACAAAAAGGATTGAACTCCTCCTCTATAGGTATTGCAAACGTTTCCATCTAGAATCTAGAGGGATGGAAAAAGGTAAGTCACTATCATTTTAGTTGTTTCATACATTCTTCCGATTTAATTCAGACATCGGGGGACTTGAGTCAGTCTCTCGTACATTCTTCTAATTTAATTCAGACATCAGCCTAGTATTAAAAGAGGATTCTACAATAGAATGGGAGATGGAATCCTCTATTTTTGTGTTTTTTAATGAGCACATATGCAAGAAATGTGAATTAAAATATTACACAATTGATTTCTATGTTACCAGAGATGGAAGAGTGAAGTTGATTAATTTCAACCCTTAGAGGGAATTTACACTTCATCTTTTCTTCTTTTGGAAGGAGTGAGAGAAAAACTATGGCCAGGCTATTGAAAAGGTTAAAAAAATAAAATTGAAACCATGTAACAGGGCATTCCTATCTGAAGTATTTACAAATAATTTGGGTAATTTGTGTTTTAATTTCGAGACTTCAAAGTGAAGAATTGAGTGTGGTTGAACTTAGAGCTACAAGAAGTGGACCATATGTTGGATTTTAGGATCATGGATAGTGAAGGATGAGTATAACCAAGTCTTAGATATTATAGTGAAGTTCCTTATGATTACATTGACCTAGGCCCTAGCAGTACCTGGGATGAGGTTTTAAGGATCGTTGATGAGGAGGTCTCTCATCCCCCTCTATAGTGCTATCTATCCTTTGTGGTGGAAATTTTGTTAGTCTCTGCAATCTTCCTCAATAAATTGCAAATGCCATGTGGAGAGATCATTGTACCCATATTTCCATCAAACTCAGCTCCATCCAACAAAAATATATATGTAGCTCTCATCGAAACCTCAACAATCATAGTCTATTCCAAGACTCCAAATCCCACATAGTTTGTGGCTTGCTAATGTGATTTGTTTTTTGGTGGGTGGACACTTTTCTAGTTCAAGAATTTTGGAAAAAAATTGTCACTACACACAACATGGACACACATAGCCACTTTTGACTTTGCTTGGGACATATTTAATCACAACAATAATACTTAAGATTCTACTTCAAAAAATGTATTTAATTTTCCACGACAAATATTAAGCAATTTGTCTTCCACAACCAGCGTATGGATTTGTCCTTTGTCTCCAAAGAATTATGGTTTTTCCCCATGCTATATGAATTTTTTAATTCCTAGTTTTACATCTTTGTCAATTTCTATTGATGATTTATTTGTACAAATGACTATTCTCACATATATTTTCTTATCCCATAAATGGAATTTTTTTCAACTATTAATTCTAATATGGAAACTTACTCTGACATTAGAGGAATTGTTATATTCTTCATCCAGGATTCCTTTAATCTCAAACTTCAATGACTCACAACTTGGTAGCCTCTCAAATGCAGGTGATTTAAAGCACAAGTTGAGAACCCTTGTATTCCTCTACTATCTGTTTCGGAAGTCTTGGTTAACAAAATTTGATTGTTAGGAACCTGTGTCAACCCTTCTCTTTACTTTGTTAGTATATTGTATTATCCCACATTGTTAGTATATTGTTGTTGGAAGCATATGCTTTGTAATTCATCCTGTGAGTATATTGTATTATCACACATGCATGGGGAGTAATAGTTGTTTATCTTAGACTTAGTATATAAGTACGTGTTGAGGCCAATGAAGGCATCCACGAGTTATTTGTATTGAGCTTGCTCAAAGGAGGTTTCCCCCTGGAAGGTGCCTAGAAGTGGCTTGTGATCAATAAATCATTTCTCTGTTCTACTATTTCTGATATATCATGCATTTTCATCATTTAATTATTGGAGGTTCCCTACATCTAGTATAAGAGCACTTTCTTGGGCTCGCTGGCTAGAATTTATTCCAATTTTTTTTCATTTGTATTGTTCCTTTCAATTGCATGTTCGGATCCGGGAATAATCCCTATCTACTTGACTATGGGAAGTACCTGGGCATATCCCTAAAACTCATTGTGAGTAGTACCACAAGAACCCCAAAGTATCTGGCCCATTGAGAGGAGCTAGGACTTGCCAACGAAAAGGGAAATGAATGCTACCTAATTGACTAGTTCCCACCCATGAGGTAAACCAAGAGATGTCGTTTGTGGAAAAGCGTTTGTTAGTTTTATTTGAGCCATGGAGTGAGGGATATTGCCCCAATACGCAAGCTGTTAGACAACATTGGTAGTCGATTGAATCCCTCAAACCTTCAAGAATCTGAGCATACTTAGGGTCCATATCTATTGACAACTCATAAATAATAGATTGCATCTGTCCAGAGCTGTTGTAGATCAATTTTGAAATTTTTTTAAAAAAAATCTATTTTTTCGCCATATCTTCTTTGATTTAACTCTATTTCCCTTAAAAATTCACCGACACCCCTATGAATCCCATTGTTCATACTTACATCCTAAGGACCCTATCCAAAATTTGGCTTACTGAAGCCAGAAATCCCACATTTGTCTATTTTTAGGGTTTTCCATAACTTCTTCGATTTTCACCCAATTGCCTTCAAATTTTTCCATAGTGTTCATTTCCTATTTCTTCTTCTTTGTCCCTCTTTGAGAAAATTTCCCATCCTTTCCCCTGCTTCTAAAATCCCCATTTTATGCTTCCCTGTCCATTAGAAAGTGTCCAAAACCTAGTCAAAACCCAATTAACCATCATATTTTTTCCCAAATCCAAATTTTTCTTTACTAAAGAAGTTTTTGTTTTTGTTTTTCTATGCATTCCCCCCCCCCAAAAAAAAAATATTGGTTATGGTTGTCACCCATGCATGAGAAAAAAACATGGAGGAAGAACTTGCATCCCTCAAGACCAAACTCTAAGATCTAGATGAACAAATTCTGAGTCTCCATATTTAACCTTCAGCCATGAATAATAGATGACATCCATAGTCTTTTACAGACATTGGGTTCTCTTCTTCCAACACTTTTCGTGGGTCGAAGCTTGGTTTTGTTGGCTTCAATGGTGATGATCCGATTGGATGGATATACCAGGCAGAACAATATTTCAATATGCATAATACTTTTGATGTCAACAAAGCTCCACTTACATCCTTTCATTTGGAACATGAAGCCCTTCAATGGTTTCATTGGTACATCAAGGCTCATGCAGATCCAAAATGGATAGATTTTTGCCAACTCCTTTTGCAACAATTTGGACCTAGTGCTTTTGATGACTTCACAGGATCACTCACTAAACTTTTCCAAATTGGCACTGTGAGAGAGTATTAGAAAGAATTTGAGAAACTGGCCAATCACACAGAAGGATTGTCTCATGAATTCTATAGGAGTTGTTTTCTTAGTGGTCTGAAAGATGCAATCCAATATGAGGTTAAAATTTTCTATCCCAACACAATGATGGAAGTCCTAGGGTTGGCTAAGTTGGTGGAGGAAAAGATCAAAGCCCAAAAATGCTCCAAATCTGCTTCTATACCATTAAGAAGTATGGTTTCCCATAGACATCCCATCATGCCAGCTCCTAGAGAAACTCCTATCAAGCATTTGTTTGAAGGAGAGATGTGACAACGTCGATAAAAAGGGCTTTGTTATAATTGTGATGAGAAATTCACTCAGGGACATAGATGTGTTGAGAAAAATCTCTATCTCTTCGATGTGGATTCTCCACCTGCAACTCAAATTTGTGAAGAAGCTTGGGATATAGTAGATGATCAGGTCAACATTCATCAGCCGCTTGTTGACCCTCCTTCTCAGGAATACCATTGAGAGATATCTCTCCATGCTTTAGCTGGAGTCACCACCCCATAAACAATGAGGTTCAAGGGTTACTTCAAGAATCTCCCTCTTACAATACTCATTGATTCTGGTAGCACTCGTAACTTCATTGACCCTCGGAGTGCCAAACAGGCTCATTGTTTTGTCCATCCTTGCTCTAGCTTTGAAGTCATGATTTCCAATGGGGGAACCTTACCTAACAAGGGGAACTATTGCAATGTGCATATCTCTATTGTAGATTATAACCTGTGCTCCAACATGTTTTCCTTTCCTTTAGGCGGATTTGATGTGGTTTTGGGTGCCCAATGGTTACACACACTTGGACCCATCTTATGGCATTTTGTTGAACTTTGGATGCATTTTTTCAGACAATGGGAAAAACAAACATTGAAGGGATTACAACAAGGGTCTCTCAGCATCATCAGTTCACATCACCTAGAAAATATCGTTACAAAGAATTCACATGGTGTCATCACTCATCTCCATTCCATTCAGATGCAACTACTCCTTTGTATCTACAACAAATTTTGGATGGATATGCATGTGTCTTTGCTGAACCAGTGGGATTGAATGTATATTACCGCAAGTTTGTCAAGGATTACGGGAATATTGCAGCTCCATTAACCTCTCTCTTGAAAAGTCATGCTTTTACATGGACACATGCTACTGAGTGTGCATTTGAAAAACTAAAACAAGCTATGTGTACTACACCTGTTCTAGTTATGCCCGATTTTTCCAATCCCTTCACTATTGAGAGTGATGCTTGCAACACTGGGCTTGGTGATGTTTTCCTTCAAGATGAACATCCCATTACATTCACCAGCAAGGCCCTTTCTGGTAAGAATTTAGTCACCTCTACATATGAGAAGGAAATGATGGATATTTTTCATGCAGTATAGAAGTTGTTGCCATACCTATTAGGGAATCATTTATGCATCAAGACTGATCACCATAGTCTGAAATATTTCCTGGACAAATGGGTCTCCTCCCCAACACAATAGAAATGGGTTATAAAACTCATGGGTTATGTCTATGAAATCACTTACAAGAATGGTAAGGACAATCTTGTGGCGGATGCTCTTTCTCGCACATTTGATGACCAAGTTTCTCTTTTATCTATTTCGATTCCTATTCCAAATTGGTTGCAATATATTCAACATGGCTATGTCAATGACTCCTCATTATCTCAAATCATCCAACGGTTGTCAAACAACCCTTCTGTTGTACCTCATTACTCTTGGGATGGTGCTTCCCTAAAATACAATGGTCGTCTGGTGATTCCCGAGAGCATAGATCTTCAACAGGTTATCTTATATGAACTCCATGCTTCTCCATAGGTAGGGCAATCTGGGTTCCTCAAAACATATGAGAGGGCACGACATAACTTCTTTTGGAATGGAATGAAAAGGATAATTCAACAGATGGTGGGTGAATGTGATACCTGCTAGTGCAACAAGGGTGAAATTACACTCCTTCTAGGATTTCTCGAACCCTTTCCCATCCCTACATGGATTTGGACATATATTTCTATGGATTTCATTGAAGGGATCCCTAAATATGGAGGGAAGACAGTGATTTTGGTTGTGGTTCATCGCCTCTCCAAATATAGTCATTTTTGTGCCCTCAGCCATCCCTATACCACCTCCTTAGTCACACAGATTTTCTTGGACTAGACCTTCCGTCTTCATGGAATCCCTTCTTCCATTGTCTCAGATTGCGATGCAACTTTCACCAGTCATTTTTGGATAGAACTATTTTTCCACACTGGCACCAAACTAAAGATGAGTTCAGGGTATCACCCACAAACAGATGGTCAAACTAAAGTTATCAACAAATGTTTGGAAACTTCTCTTCGTTGCTTCACCTCCAAACAACAACATCAGTGGGAAAAGTGGCTCCCTCTTGCTGAATGGTGGTATAATACCTCCTACCACACTGCATCTAAAATGACTCCATATGAAGTAGTCTATGGTCAGGCACTGCCAGTGCTTCTTCCATAAAACCCTAGCAGTTCACCAGTTCAGGAATTTGATATGGTTCTTCGAACCTGTTATCATATTCTTTGCATTTTGCAGGACAATATTCACATGGAAAGAAATTGAATGAAACAACAAGCTGATCAACACCGTTCTAAGCACACTTTTCAAGTAGGTGATATGGTTTTTATTCGTCTACAACCTTACAAGAAATCCCCCCTGAAACTCAAAGGGCATCATAATGTCTCTCCAAATTTCTATGGGACATATAAGGATCTTCAGAAGATTGGTTCTGTTGCTTATAAATTGGAACTTTCTCCTTCTTCCCGCACTCATCCAATATTTCATGTCTCTTGTCTAAAGAAAGTTCTTGGCACCAACATTAGAGCACAAACTATTTTCCCAGAACTGGATAATTAAGGATCCATCATTTTGGAGCTGGAGTCCATCCCAAAAAGTCACACTCGTCAACTTCACTCTCGATCCATCACAGAGGTATTACTTCAATGGCATGGCATGCAACTAGAGGATTCTACATGGGAACCACTCCTTTAGATTCAACAACAATTTCCACATCTAAATATTTGAGGACAAAGCTTTTTCTAAGGGGGATGGTATGTTATGAACCTGTGTCAACCCTTCTCTTTACTTTTTTATTATATTGTATTATCCCACATTGTTAGTATATTGTTGTTGGATGCATCTGCTTTGTAAGTCGTCCTGTGATTATATTGTATTATCCCACATTCATGGGGAGTAATAGTTGTTTAGCTTAGAATTAGTATATAAGTATGTGTTGAGGCCAATGAAAGAATCCACGAGTTATTTGTATTGATCTTTCTCAAAGGTGGTTTCCCCATCGAAGTGGCCTGTGATCAATAAATCATTTATGTGTTCTTCTATTTCTGATATATCATGCATTTTCATCATTTAATTATTGGAAGTTCCCTACATTGATCATGTCATGATCATGGGGGCATCCTTTATCCTTGGAGGAATACATTAATATCTTACTAAAGTGGCATCTTACTAGGATGGAAGTACCCCACTCTTTGACTGCTCTTCTAACCTCTAGTCACTTGCAAAAATCCCACATTCTCACCATCCTTGGTAAGTTTCCTTGTGTATCCTTGTGTTTTTCTAAATGCACTTTTCTCATCAGTCAATGAATTTATGATTTCTTGGCATATTTCCTTAAATACCCATTAATATAATGTTGAATCAGAAGGTCCTGGCCATTTATTTTAGTTGCTAGCATAGTCCATGGTCCCAATAGAAAAAAATTGTCACAACTCTTCCCAATGAACCATGATTGGTGTCGCTTTTGCAAGACTCTTTAAGTTACATCATTTAGTATAGTATACCCAAAATCATGTGACATTGCCCCTCTTTATTCCATTCCCGTATTTTTCAATAATCATAGTTTCATAGTCCACTTGGTTGTTATTGAATGAGGATACCTTATTGCAGGTCTTGTTCCAATAACTCACTGTGGTGCCTTTATGAATAGGATGAGATACTTTGGTATATTGAAAGAAGCTATACTAGAAGCCATTTTCCATGTATAAATTTATTTAACATGGCCAACACACTTTTTACCAATACACAATATGGCTTTAGGAGGCCTAGGTATAGAAGAAAGCAATTTCATATCTTCTAATTGGATGCTTGGGCCTTCAAGTTTCATACAGTTGTAAAGAAATTCTCTCTCATATATATTACTTTCCTCTCATGTATGCACAAATTCTTTTACTACAACATCTCTGGATGTATTTCAATAGGTTTTCCTATAAATTTCACATTACACTCAAGAAGGAATAAATATCTATTAGGATATATTTAGATGATATATATGTTCCTTCTAATAAACCTAGTTTAAAACTATCCAAAATAAGTTTAGGCCATGTATCTAAAAACATCATGATTGACTATATTTGCAATGCAACAAGATGAACTACATTGAATTATATCAAA
Organism: Larix kaempferi; assembly: GCA_027924585.1. Taxonomy (NCBI): domain Eukaryota; kingdom Viridiplantae; phylum Streptophyta; class Pinopsida; order Pinales; family Pinaceae; genus Larix; species Larix kaempferi. Next base: position 14,293,893 of record BSBM01002204.1, on the reverse strand, counting down.
AAATTGAAAGCCATTCCTTGGGCCTTCAAAATATGCATCTAATCAAAATATATCAAGAGTTTATTTCATTACGAGTAAACATAGAGATTATTTGATTCTCTGAGAAAATATAAAGGCGACTTGTATATGCAGATCATAGGAATGTCTATAACTAACTTCGAAAAGAAGTTATACCTCCTTTCTCCAATGCAATTCTTCTTCAAACTTGTGACTATGAAACTAACCTATGTTAACAACAATGCATTGATGAAACATGCACAAAATATAAAAGGAAATGAGTGATAAAAAAGGTTTTTTTTCCTTTTCCTTTACAAATTTGAAGCATTTGTTCTTCCAATTCATTAGTCAGTTTATTAAACTTCGTTTTATTTAAACAATCCAAGGACTGCATACATGGAAACCATAGTAATGCTCATAAAATTTATGTGATTGTGTAATCTTTCACTGACTAAGTTCACTAGAAATTTGTTGTTTTATGTGGGATATCTTATAAATTCGGTAGCAGTGGTTGTGGATTCTCCTATAATGGCGTCCTTCATCATCTTGTCTCTGTTGTAATCTTGATCATCGAAGGACATGGATTCTCTAGTCAGAGAACCACTTATTAAATAATTCTTCTACATAAACCATAAAAAAATATCAATTGAAAAATATTCACCTTCAGTCCATACAAAAATGGATTATATTTCTTAAATATTGTCCATTGCTTGATGCATGTTGTAATTTGAATAGTTCCAAGGTAGGCTAAGTGCATACAATGCTACTGCTACATGTCTCAAAGAAGTGATTTTTTTTTAATGTTTTATCCCTTAGATAGATCTAAGGACTGGTTTCATTTTCACACCATTAGAATGAGGGAAAATATTGGATTTCCCCTACAGCTAACACGATTCATCTTCCAGATTCCTTTCTTTTTATTTCAGTTGATCTAAAACACTAGATATATGCCATATATCTATAATTCTGGGTCATGCCATGATTTCTCCTAACCAACCCCTTAAAATCTTCATTTTTGGGTGTGACACACAGCAAATGACTCTATTGTCTAAGTGTTAGTGTGGATATTCATTTTAGTCAAGGAAATTACCTCGCTCAGCACATACCTTATGACTATCTTAAAAATGATCCTATTGAGTACAAGCATCTTCAAAATTACCCAAAGTTTTCCCTCTTATTGATATATTATGCTTAGTGTGTCTGGAGGGTTTTGGAACATAGCCTATACATGGTTGGAACTTAAACCAAACAATCAACTTCTCATAAGTATCTTCAAAATAAACTATAGGTTTCCCTCTAATTAATATATTATGATGAGTATGTATGGATGGTTCTGGACCATAGCGTGTACACAATTGGAACTTAAACCAGAGGACTAGAATCATCCAATCCTTTGTATTTTTTAGTTTTGCTATCTTGTATTGAATGCTTCCTGATCCAACTTTAGAAGTCCCATTCTCAATTAATTGCAAAACTTGTACAGTTGAAAGAATAGCTCTACCATGTTCACGATTATTGTTTGAGATGACATATGCATAAAATTTAACAGAGGCACAAGCTATGACTAAGTTGGCTGACAAACACTTGGCTAAGACAGTTTATTGTGTTTCTTATTTAGAAGTATTATATACTGAAATTGTCATGTGTTAGAAGCCCCATTGGGAAAACAGGAAGAAAATACATGAAGGCAAGAGGATAGGAGTGAAAGCACACTTATTCTCTCAACATCATGAGGTGAAATTCATCTTCATAGGAAATTCTAGAAACATCGAGAACTCTAACCTTGGTGTTATCCTTAAGTGTTACCGATTCCAATTGTTAAACCCAATTGTCTACCACATTAGCATCCCTCTTTCCTTTAGGGTTGGGAATGTCCAAATTCATTTGCACTTTGAATTGACTAGTACTTTCAAGTGCTTTTCACATTTTGTTGGATGAAGATAAAGTTGTAAACTGTTGCAGCATTTCATTGAAGTGTTTGTATATCTCTTCCCTTTGTGTTTGAGGAAATTTTGTAAGATTTTGTGTGTGTCAGCAACGAGAGCGATTCCCTTTTCTCCTATGTCATTTTACTCTTCCAAATCCAAAAAGGAGGTACTCGGAGGTTGAGAGAAATTGCAAGTTCATGCATCACATTTTCATAAACTAATTCACTATTCTCCTTGCATTTTTTGAATATATATTCATCAAAGTAGGTTAAAGTATATATTATATAGGAAATTCTCTCGGAATGCTTTGCTTCTATAGTCTTTTAAAAATTGTTTCTTCGGGTTTTGACTTCCCACTTTGCTCCACTCTCAATAGCCATGGGTCCTATGATTGTTTCAACTTGGAGAAATGTATAAAGAATGTGAAGTTAAAACCTTATTGAACATCTCATATTAAAAATAATGGAAATAATTGAAGGAAATGGTATTGGAATAAAAAAATCTTGAAAGTGGATCATTTTCATGTTCTTGTAGTTGCATGTTATACATTTTTATCATGATCCCTACAACTAGTTTTTTTAGAATCTCTTCCAATGTAGAAATAACAAAGAGACACAATCTAAAAAAATAGTGCATTTATAGTAGTTCTTTGTGGAGTTGTTATTGTTCTTGATTTCCTACATTTTCTTGTCTCATTATATTTTCTTGCAATATAACGTGCTATTGTACTAATTCTATATCATTTTTCTCATGTAGGCTTCACTTCTGGTTTCTATATCGATTTGGAATTTCAATTGTGGAATATTAAGTAAGATGTCAAACATGGATCGTGGAAAGAAAAATAATACATAAAAAAGAGGATGTAATATCATATTTTCAGAATCCTTAATCCAATAATCCACATTGTATTCATGCTTCAAGCTCTCTTTAGAAAGGTATTGCTAAGTGAGATTCCAACACTTTTGAGAATGCATCTGCAACCCATACAATGGATGGTAGAATTTCATGCTTCAAGCTCTCTTTAGCAAGGTATTGCTAAGAGAGATTCCGACACTTTTGAGAATGCATCTGCAACCCATACAATGGATGGTAGAATAAATTCCTCTAGTGATCAAGGTGAGAGAAATGCATTTTCATCAGAAATTGGTAGTTCAAATGTTGAATATTTTTCCTTGCAAGGTGACACCGTCCATTCACATAAAAGGAAAAAGGGCTAGTGGGACATAAGGAGAAATTTCCAACTTGATTTGGTCTCAAGGTTCCCATTTATTGAACCAATACCTCCAACAAATGAGAATGACACCCCATGAGAAGTTAAATCCATTTCATGTAGTTGGAAACTTGGCAAGGTAGTGAAATTGCAGATGACGTTAGACACAATAGAAAAGCATGTTGGAAAGGTGTATGATAAGAAAACTATAAATGGTGAGAAGGAATATACTACTAGATGGAAATATCTTAGTCAATGTCGACATCTCCAAGATGAAGAGGAATATAATAAATTCTTAATAAATAGGAGAAAACTTGAGGAATGTGTAGGAACCATCACATATCAATTTGGAAAGATGATGGAAACAAATTTGTTATCGAAGACGATACAATTAAGCATTGTATTTCACTTCATATCTAATGGTCGTCCTATGACAGATTATCCAAAAATGGCAAAATATCTATCTTTTATTCAAGTGAAAAATTTTCCATCTTCTCATTGGTCTTTAATGAGTGGTTGGGAATGGGGAAAATATCTAGATCAATTAGAAAAGGATGATATGAAAGAGAATACTGTGAATCCTACATTTTTGTCACTGTCTTTCGATGAGGTTATGACTATTGATAATACTTAATGGATTTGCATGATCATTTATATGGTCAATGACCATATCAAGCATTCCTATCTACGTGGAATTCATAAAATGAGCAAAAGTTGTACAACAGAAAATATTATGAACTTGTTATTAATAGTTTGAAGTAAATTGGTGGTATGGATCATTCAATGATTGCAAAAAGGTTGGTATGTGTTGGGGCATATGGAGCATCAGTAATGCAGGGACAAAGGAACAACCTTTGTGCTAGACTACAACTTTCAGATACACCATATATGCTTAGTATTCATTATATGGATCACAAGTTGAATATTTCATTTAAAATAGTGAACAAATTTCCATTGGTTTCAAAAGTTGAATATCTTGTACGTGAGGTTCATGCATACTTTTGTCGGAGTCCCAAACGATTTTTAGAGTTTAAATTTTTTTTCGATGGTGTTACAAATGGAAAAAAAACTATTAAAAGATGTTGATACAATATGGATCTCACTGAAGGGACTAGCTAAAATACTATTCGGTGAATATGAATACTTGGTAGGGGTAATGTATGAACATCGCTTAAGTGTAGAAAAATCTTAAGCTCTTGTCTTTCTACTAACTGATATAGAGACATTATTAACATTAGCTAGAATTATTCATATGCTTCATGAAATGAATAACCTCGGGAAGATGTCTTAGAGTCGCATGATGTGTATTGCTGAATACAAAAATGAAAGAAAATTAGCATGCCTTGCATTGGATAATTTGTATATTATGGAAGAGTCTTTTACAGGTCCAGCATTTACAAATTGGACTAAGATAATCAATATAGAAAATGATGAAATTTTTTTGAAGTTTCATGAAAAAGGGATTGTATGTATGGCAGTGCATGGGCATATGGTTACATATTATTATAATGATAAGATAGGAATATCCACTAAAGAGTGCCCTATGTCAAGATAGTGATTTGACAATGGTGTGATTTCAGTGAGTCGCAACTTGATATAAATTGCAAAATCAATATCATCAGAGATAAGAGAACGATTTCCTCGAGATGAATTGTTGGAGGCCATGTTTGTGGTATACCCTAAATATTGGAACCATTGTCAATGTTCAAAGACTTTAAAGGTTGAATTTATAGTGAAATGCAAGATTTTGCAAAGCCATTTTTGTTGAGAGGCTACAATACAAGGAAAATATATTCAAGGTATTTTAGATCGAAAAAATTGTCAGATCAAGCTCAATGCTTTGCGACAATAATGTGGGATCAATTTTCTGAGTTGGATAATCCTCTAGAACATGTTGCAATTACAAGATTATGGACTAAACTCAATCATAGCAAAATCCTACGGAAAAGAATGTTAGAATATTTCAAATTAGTAGATTTATGTTAAACCATGTTTTTGGGATCTGTGGAGGATGACATAATGTTTAGTGCATTGTCATTCATGAAGTCAAAGTTGAGGAACAAGCTTGATAAAAATGTGGATACATGCTTAACATTATATGTAACAATGTATGGAGTTGACAATTTTCCATATGAAAGAGCACTATCTCTTTCGCGATCAGATCGTGAAAGAAGGGGAGGAAATGATATAACAAATTTCTCTAATGAACTTGATATGGAACATAATGTTTTTGAGGATCATTATGATGGTTCATTTGGAGAAGATCATGTTGAGAATGTTGAAAATGAGGACCAAGGCCAGAATGTGAATTGGGAATTTGATTTAATCAACGATTTATGATCCAATATACACGAGGCACTTGAGTCTTATTTTGGTCTAGGTGTTCCATGGACCCTTGCTGGTGATAACTATATGTGAATTTGAGGCTTTGTTTTAGGTAAAAATAGATTCTCCATTGTACTTTTTTGTTGTAAGTTTGTAACATTGATTACTTGAGCTACATTTCCTTGATACAATTTATTTTAAGATCAATGTTTTGATGTTTATATCTTGCATTGTCCCTTTCTTATATGTGACATGAAATGACACTAGAATTTGACAAAGCTTGGCCTAAGAGCTATCTATTCACATCGATAGTGTCCTAGCATTAAAGAATAAATAACTAATTTGAAAAAACTTTCACTAAGAAAGAATGGGCTCATTCAAGTACATGAAATCATGTTGGTGTTTATCTCTAGTATATTGACAAATTTGTATGGTTTGTTTAATGCTTTTGTTTGAAGCATTTTTTCGATTTTTTATGTTTGTGTGTATTTTGGTTAAATATTGTGTTAGTCCCTTGAATGATTCTAGTTATCATTTGATGTTTGATTTAACCCTTTGTTGTAGCTTCAATCAAGATTGGTTTTAGTTGATTTCCACTGATTCAGGGTTTGAGAAAATATGTTTTTATTACCTTTTAGTTGCATGAATTAATTGTCTTCACTTTGTTGATTATTTTATGTTGATTGTATATTTTCTCTGTAAACTCTTATTGTTATTTAGAAAAATAAATGATCTCTACATAGCTAAGCGAAGAGAAAAATGGTCTATTCAATAGGTTCCTATGCATTGATCGTAGGATACCTATTGGCATGAGACCAACATTCCTCTAATGCAATTGGCATAATTAGAATGCATAATTGTCTTAGCTTCCATGGGAATAATTTTCTAGTGGAGGCCAAGATCAGGCATAATGTCTAATTCTATTAGTTTATCGGTTTGTCAAGATTGAGGTCCCCATATGTCCCTTGGACCATTAAGGGATAGGATAACAAGTGGATTCCCCACTTTCCCTTAATCTTGTCAGTTTAGTTTTGTTTCACTAAAACCTTCTAGTTGTGAGTCTATGTGTTCTATTGTTGATGATGTGATTCATTTTATTTGACTAATTTTGGTGTTCCTCTATTTTTGAAGTAGGTTGGAAAGTATTTAAGGTAGACAGATCGCTATATGTCAATTTGAGACTGCATTTCAAGTAAAAATAGATTATATATTTTGAGTTTTTTGTTGTAACATTGATGATTGGGACAAATTTCCTATATGTAAGTTATTTAAGATAGATGTTTTAATATTTAACTATTACATTCTCTTTCTTGATTGTGACAGGAAATGAAGTCGAAATTTGGCGAAGATGGGACCTATCTCTTCACATAGATAGTGTCCTGGTATTAAAGGATAAATAAATAATTTAAAAAGACTTCTGATAAGCAAGAATGGACTCATTCTAGTACATGAAACCATGTTAATGTCTAGCTTTGTACCTTGGAAAATTTCTATGGTTTGTTTACTGCTTACGTTTGTAGTATTACGTAGATTGTGGAAGTTTGGGTTTATTTTGGTTAATAATTGTGTTAGTCCCTTAAATTCTTCTAGTTCTTATTTAATGCTTGACTGAACCCTTTAGTAGCTTCATTGGTTTCATTTGATTTCCTTTGATTAAACGGTTTGAGGAAATATGTTTTTATTTCCTTTCACTTCCATAAATTAAGCATATTAACTTTTTAGAATGTATTTAATTATTCCATATTTTCTTTGAAAATATTTATTAATATTTAGAAAGGGAAATGAGCTCTACATAGCTAAGAGAAAAGAAAAATGGTCTATGTACTAGGTTCCTACTCATTCATTGTAGGAGACCTATTGGCATGATACCAACATTCTGATGCAGGGGCATGAGTGCCTAGGTGAAATAGTCGAAGATAATCAACAAAAAAAGCCCGACCAGGGGGATTTCCGATGACCACTAGTTCGGGAAGACTGAAATTCGAGGCCAGGAAGTCGATTAGGAAGCTGTTGAAGTATGGTTGATAGGAGAAAGAGTCGATGGAGTCGAAAGTCAACAAAAGGTCGAGTAGTGACATCAATGGAAAAGCGATAAAGGAAAAGCATGGAGGATTGGGCGAACAATAGTTGTGGAGACTAAGTGAAGTCGACAAGTTAAGTTGATGATCGACGAAGTAAATAAAGGTCGACATCTCAAACTATAGAACAGTCAAAGAAGACAGTGATTAGACTGACAACTGTATAAAATTCAAGAGGCACAGAGGTCGAGAGGTGCATAAGTCGAGGAAACATACCTACATCTCTTGTGGGTAGTTGAGGAGGTTAATGGAAGTTAAGAAGGTGGTTTGGATCAAGTCAGATGTCACCACCGAAGAAGTTTGTGTAGGAATGGATAGGGGCGCTGAAAACTGTAGGTCTGTAGTATCAGAGATAGTTCGAAGGACTGAGTGGGGACACCTCGGGGATATCGACAGGGTGGACCTCGGGAACGTCAACAGAGCATAGTAGAAGATAGGTGCGAAGGAACATAACAAGGGGGATCACACAATGATAGATGACATAGTGGAATATCAGCAAGAGTGAGATCGCACAAATAGACAAAGATTAATTATGTGTATTGTAACAGGCTGAGGCCAACTTGTTTATTAGTTTACATGTAATTTTGTAAATGATTCAAGTAATAGAATCCAACTTATTGGCATTTTGAGTTCACATCTTATCTATTGTGAGCGTGTATGTGTAAGCCGTGTGATTTTGTTAAGCAAGAGGGTCTGACCGACCCCACCTTGCGTTACATTCCTCTATTGTTAACATTGTTCATGTTTTCATATTTGCTTATACATGGTAAACTTTGACTTCTCAAATTTTCTCTTGTATGATCAAACAATCTACTTAATTAATGAGGCTTAATCCTAAAATGATTTTTTTTTTTACCTACTATTATATACGAAGGAGACCTATCTTATATAGTTATGAGACATAATGTTCTACCATTAATAATAAATTAGTAACTTAACCGTGTTTTGGCTATATGTTTAAGAGGTCAAAGTTATGGTAAATGAATAAGGAAGTCAATAGTAGATGCATAAGTTATGAAAAGCTTAAAAGAATTCCAAAAGAGTTCAATGTTGGAGACCATGTATACTTAAAGGTAAAATCCTAAGAGAAAATACGTTAGACTTAGGAATATGTTCCAAGTAGCCTATCAGCTCGTACTTCTCCCTTATATACAAAGGTTCATCATGTTTTCTTTCATGTGTCTTTATTAGAAATATATGTACATGATACTACTCATACTATTGATTGGAGTGTGATTCAAGTAGAACCTGAGGGTAGGTTTCAAAGATAGAAACCTGGCACATCCTAGACATGAGGGAAGTTATGCTACGGGATTGAGGCATTGCTCGAATAAAAGTGCAATGAAAGCACTTCATCCCTGAAGAGGCGACATGGGAAATGGAGGATCCAATGCGAGTGGAATATCCTTCCATGTTCTGGAATGAGCATGAAGGATCTCCATAAAGAACATTGAGGATGATGTTAAGAATAACAGGGGGAGAAATGTGATACCCCCAAGACATTATTATTTTATTTTTTATGTAATAATTGTGACAATTGTTTTGTAAGAGTTATTTAAAACTCAAAAAGACACTAGGTGACACTTTGCACAACAAAGTATTTTTATTATTTAATAAAAGAAAAAAGGCACTTGGACAATTCAACTAAATGAGGACACCACCATGGCACAGAGAACATGTGTAGGCAAGGAAGATATATCTTTACCAATCTAAAATCTCAACTACCACCCAAGATCCTAAATCATAGGGATGGATGGATTGATTGAAGATTTGATTGGGATGGCACAAGAGCTCGGAAAAACTATATATATTAGTGCACTGAGATAGCACAGGACGTCATGTTGTGCATGGAGAAAATGTGGTTGAGTGTTTCTCTCTTTCATAATGTAACATCCCCCTCACCTAATCCGACCATCAAGAAGGGACGCTGGGAAAAAATGGGCTCTAAAATTTTGCCCCAAATCCATCATATGAATTCCAACAAACAAAACGTGTGCAGTAATGCAAATAAACATGCACAGCTGAATTAAATTCTATCCACACACATCTAATATGAAAATACAAGCATAAACATTACAAGCATCAAATAAAACATTTCATATTCAAATACATGAGAATACTTATCATTATCCAATGCAGATTCAAGAAATTGGCCGCGTAAGAGCGTTTTTCAACCCAACCATAGGCACTCTACCAAGCATATACTCTTTCTGTTGTTCAGAGGCCACCCCTAAGCTAGGCTATGAGGCCACCAGGGCGAAGGAAACACCTACAAGCTTCTACTCTCATCCCACAACCCATTCTGCTCTTTGTCCTTAGAAAAATGCTCATACAGAGCTCTATAGGGGCCTCACTTAGCCTCAACCTGTGGCTTCTCAAGCACCTACAAGCAATAGAACTCAAGGGTAAGGGTTCCTAGCTTTCCCAACCTCTCTGCTCACCTACAGCCAACAAAACCCACTTCCTAATATGCAACCTGTTCTCCAAACTCAAATTTCTGGGTTCAAAACAACATAGTAAGTTCATGGACAACAATGGAGAGCTCCACATCCTCCAAATATGCATGTAAGAATGATACCAATGAGGGTTGACTCCAAAGGATATGAGAAAATGGTGACAAGACAACTGACATAACTTCTGGCAGTAGGGAAATGACTCGTGGTAGCTACAGACTGACTTTTGTCATGACAAAACTATCACAAAAGTGCAGCTAGTCCCATGCCTCAATAACTACATGAGGTGACTTTCCCCACCAACTACACACATGCATTAATGATTAGAAAAATGGTCAAAAAATGAGATAATTGGATTATTCAAGGCACATGATAGAATTTTTGGTGAGTTCAAAGGTGAACACCTGGAAGCAAGGATTTAGTCAGTCGTGGACCCCCCCCTTTCCTCTTCCCCTCTGGTGGAATCATAGCCCCTTTGGTTCTTCTTACACAGCCATTGTTGGACCAGTTTATTATTTATGTACATAATATTCTAAATCAGCATAAAATCCAACTAAAAAGTCCAAATGAAATATAAAAATCATACATGCCTTTAAACATTCACTAGTCGGGCCTTGGCCTTGAGCTCCGCACTAGCATCATTACATCATTTTCATTTTTAATGCAATGGGGTCCAAAAGAGAGAATGTTGCATGGAAGTATTGCTTGGCATTCTAGTGTATGGTGGTGATCCAGCTCGCGGGTGGAGTTGGGAAAGCAATGGTGCTGCTCTCTCCTATGGTTGGGAGGAGCTACTTTCTCCAAATTGTCATTGCATTATTTCAAGTAAGTATAATTTTTCTTATAAGCATACGAGTTTTTAATGGAATGAATCATTGTAGTTTATTTAGTAATGTATGTATAAACTACGTTGGTATGATTCGGGTTACACAAACCTGTTATATATATGTGTTTAAAACGTCATATGAATACAACACCAATATCTATATTTGGTTTTCATTCTTTACGGTGGGAGGATCTTGTATTGGGTTTTATATATACTAGTATCCCAAGCATGAAAATATCATGGTGTACTGTGTTCTATTTCTTATGCTCTGTTTTGAAAGTATGAAAAGAAAAGAATGGGTTACGGGTCTAGGCTAGATATGTATCTATTTAATGTTTTTTTTATGAACCTGATGCGCTGTTAGTATACTCATCTTCCTTCCAGATGCGTGGCTCTCTATATATGAAGGCGATTTGGGTCTTTTAATTACCATTCTTTTTATGAATAAAATTATTTGACTTCGTTCTTGTTATAGTTGAGAATTTTGTTAAAGTATATAGACTGCAAACGAATGAAATGAGGACTTCTGTGTGAGAAAGTTGACTACGTTTTGTTTTTCTTCCTTCTTTCTATGGGCTCAAGAGTTAAATTGCAATAGAATGAAATGGTAGAGTTATATGGGAATATATATATAGATATAGATATAGATATAGATATAGATATACTATCTTAGTGTGGATTAATTAGATCTTTGTATAACAAAGAAAAGGATCTATATGCAGCGTAAAACTCTTGTAATGAAGCACGGAATGCAGTGCATTGATACTCTGTTTGTAAAAGTTTTGGCTGACAAGATGTATTTTCAGTGTTTAAGATCTGAGATTTCAACCTTGAATTGCACTAACCTATATTCTATCAGTTGCGATTCGAATGTTTCCATGACTGGAAGCTCTTGAAACCATCAGCTCAAGGGAAGACCATCCTCATAACAGTTACACTATCCAAGGCATTTGTCTTCCTGAAGAATCAGAATGATATCTACCAATATAAAATTTGATAAGTTAGGGAGAACGATTTTGATCAGATTCCTTTCATACTTTTGAAAATCAATTTGGTCCAGAGTTAAAATCTCTGTTGATGATGCAGAACGCTATGTCAAACCAACTTTTAATAAAAAGGTTAATATGTATAAAAAGTCTCGGCGCATTATAACGAATGACGTCAGATCAAATTACCTCTTGCAATAATTTATTTCTCTGTATAATGTAAGGATGTCAGAAAATTTTAATTCTGAAATAACCGACCAAATCTCTATTAGATCAGGCTCTAATATGGTAGTGTTATTCTCCCTTTTGAACCAATTCGATTATGCACTTGACTTTGGATAGGACCCGGGTTCACCGATTTGTCTTCATGTTTCCAACCATCAAGATGGAGAAACGGATTGTTAGACACTCTGTTACGGATTTCAGGGTGTACCTCTATGCGTCATGAACAAATTTAACAAGAATATTTGTCCTCCGGTTTTTTCAGGAACCTTAATAGTTGATTGAAGCTTCGTTCAACCCGATCTCCTTGAGAGATTGTAGGTCTAAATCTTTAGAAGAATGAGTAATGACTATTGCGCCAAAATTTTAATTACTATCTTAACTAAATCAAATGGTATGGAATGTGTTATGTTCATTACACAAATTCCCGATGTGAAACTCAAACGCCACTGAATACCATTAATTATGTTGTTAAGGAAATATCTCCCTAATTTAATTATCTAAGATAAATATCTCCTGCCATATGGTTCGCATCGTGTAGCTTTGTTGAGAGGTCTCGCTAGACCAATCGGCATCCATAAACCAAGTTAATAATGAGGTGTGGACGTCGTATCACATCTTTGTAATCTATTTATTCAAGCTTAAGAATAGTGGTCGATATAGGGAGCTATATCGTGACACTTATCGTATGATATTTCCTATTTTTTAAATTAGTTCGATATAATTGTAAAAGAAAGGAAATTTACGAGTTAAGCTTTAAAAACCATAATTTTTAATTATAGTCTATTTTTTTCATGAGTACATAAAACACGACTAATAGTATCAAGTGTGGAGTGAATAAATAATATATGTATATGTGTTATGATGTATAGATCATAAATGTTTATGTTATCATGTTTGCACGAAGAGTTTTATAATTAAGCACCTTGATACATAAGGTAATAAAAGAAATTATATATATATATAAGAAAATGAGAGGGTTGGAGCTAGGGTTCTACAGCCCATAGGGGCTTTACCCTGATTTTCCACATAGTGAAATGATGGAGATGGCACAGTAATTTCCAAATCCGGGACTGTGCAATGAAGCAGTGGACAATATGACATACCACTCAACAGATAAGGTGGACTATTCGTCAGACCCATTAGAAGGTAATAAAAGTTTTTACTCTGACATAGAATTTATCTCTTCCCAAATTGTTCAAGCTCCTGCAACGGTTTACCCATTGGTCTCCTCCTTGCTGCATCTGCTTGAAAAGGGCACTAACGGTCTCCTGCCAACTGGTGGGGGGATTCCTCTGGAGGCGCAAACATCAATGGACCACTGTTCATCTTCGTGGGCAGGCTCTTCAGCGGGTGGTTTTGATCCGGTTAATATAGCACCGGGTTTCGAGGAAACTCGTCTTCACCATCCATACTCTCCCACTGGCTGTGCTTTGGAACACTTTCCTCCCACCATCTCCACTATCACCCATGCATAACCGCTTTCGGACACTTGGCCTCCTGAAAATGCAGCTTTCTCCGAGCTTGGCAACAGTGGATGGCCTCTTTTCATCTTCCCGACTCCATTTCATTACTCCGGCTCAGACGTAAACCCACTCTCCCCCCTACCAGATGATTTTGTCAACTCTCTCCTCAGTACTCCCCCTCATTCGGGTCCTCCTCCTACTGTTCATTGTGTCCATGGCATAGCATTGGGCAGCAATCCTTCTCCACCACCCTTCAAGGAAATTTCCACAAACCCTAAATCAAAAGGAAACTTTCTGAAGAGTGCTCGGGATTCCTTAAATTTGATCTATGGAAAAGACGTTTCGGTGGCAAATACCCTTCATATGGCGGAAACGGCCATTGTCGGCCGAGCTCGAGGAAAATACCCACGAGTAGAGGATTTGGATGGATGGGCTACCGCAAATTGGAACCAACTTATAAACTATCAGCCAGAGGTAATGGTCTTATCCCGTGGTTGGTTCGTATTCAAATTCAGATCTCATGAGGATGCAAGGCAGATTCTTGTAGTACACTGGAGTTTGGGAAACACTCCCATTTTGTTCAAAGGCTGGACCCCAATGTTTGATGTGGATACTAAAAAATTTGATCTCATCCCTGTATGGGTTCATCTCCCGGGCTTGCCATGGGAGTTCTGGAACATTGATTCTCTTCGGGATATCGAGAATGCTTTGGGAGCTTACACAATAGCGGACATGTCTTTTCTCCACACCAAACATTATTCAGTAGCCCGTATTTTGGTCGCGATTAATGTTCGAGAAGGTCTTCACCCACACATCAACCTCACCTGGGGTTTAGCACAAAGGGTACAGAAGCTAGATTATGAAGGGATACCATTCCGCTGTCATCGCTGCCACGAGATTGGACACCTTGCCAAGAACTGCCACCTCTCTTTTCAATCCAAAGTTGATAACAATCACAAACGCACTGTTGGTTCATGAACTGGCATGGAGGAAAATGTGGAAAAAGAAGGGCTTTTTCCTAAATCGGGACTGGGGGAAACATTGCCTTCCTTGGTGGAAAGAGCAACAGTCAAGGAACCAATGCACACTCTGGATGGATCTGAGCACAACATGCACCAGATGACACAAATTTTTTTGACTCCAGCAAGGGCTTCAACTTCGAATTACTCACCAGAGATTCTTACACCAACCACCACGGGTATGATTGAAAAACTCTCTCCTTGTTTCAACTCAGTTGTTTCTAATTTATACTCTCTACATTTGGATTGTCATAACTAACAACCTCTCATTGCCGCCTTCACCTTCCCAAGATTGCACCTTGGAAACCTCTCCCATTTTGATCCCTGTACCTTCGATCCACTTCAAATTACACAACAAGGACATACCCATTATAAACACCCTTTCCATGGGCTCGGGTTTGGGCACAAACCCACCTCCGCGTAAACTCCCTCGAGGTCAGGGTAGACCCTCACTCTTTGCGTCTGCACAACAACAAGCGATCCTTGACCTTGTGGATGGCAAACAAAAATCTATCCTTGGGGCACTTAGAGCTGTGCACGCCCACCCTGGGGTTCCCCCATGAAGATCTTGTCCTTTAATTATAGGGGGTTGGCAAGTAAACCCAAAAAAATTTCCCTACAAAGGTTGATCTCTCTACAACATCCTGATATCTTCATGTTACAAGAAACCATGGGGTCAGATATTGACATCATGGCCTTACTCACCTCTTCCTTTCCTCACTACGACTTCTCAGCTATCAGTGCTTGTGGACATTCAGGGGGTCTTTCCACTGGATGGAAATGCTCTTTAATCAAAGTACACAACTCCTGGGGCTTCTCCTCAGGACTGGGAATTGAAATTCATCACTCTAGTCTCAATAGGGCTTCCAAGATCATCAACATCTATGGGCCCTACATTGAACGAGCAGTCTATTGGGAAGCTTTCCAACGAAACAACTTGCATTCTGGGGATGCTACCATAATTGGGGGTGACCTGAATTTCACTTTGGGCACTCACGAGATCTAGGGCAAATTTTCACAGGGTGACGAACTTGCTAATTTCTTTACAAACCTGCTCTCCGATCCTAAGCTCAATGACTTCAACCCTCCTACTTTAAAACCTACTTGGAACAATCACAGAATTGGGGGAGACTGCATCTCCAAGAGACTGGACCAATTTCTTATATCTGAAGCTCTGATAATGCAACCCTTTCGGCTTCGGCAATGGGTTGACTCTGGGGGAATATCGGATCATCATCCCATATGTTTTGAGATTTAGGATAACACAAGGAAACCACCGAGTCCATACAAACTTTGTTTTGCCTGGCTCAAGGAGGATGAAGTATTAACCATCTTCAAATCAAACTGGGTTCCCTTTCAGCATGACTCAAACACACATGCTACTTCACATTTTGTCAAAAACCTATCTGGGATCAAAAAGCTTCTGAAGGAATAGTCCAATAAGAAACTAAATTTGGATACTCTGGAACTTGCCAAGGTTGAAGTTGAACTAGCCACACTTCAGAATGGCATTGGGGGAGGTTACGCCACATTCAACTCCACCACTCAACTCAAAAACCTGGAAAGCAAGAGAAACAAGATTCTCTTAGAGAGGGATGCAGTTTGGAGACTTAAAAGCAGAGCTCTCTGGTTGAATAATGGGGATGAAAACACAAAGTTCTTCCACGCTTATTCAAAGGGTCGAAAAGCACAAAACACCATTTGGGAACTCTCGAATGATCTTGGAGAATCTTTCTCTTCCTTTGAATACCTAGCCTCACTGGGATCCACACACTTCAAATCTCTATACTCAAGTGATGATAGAGCAGCAATTGCAAAAGTAATCAGAATATCACAATTTTTCCTGGGAGCTATTACAGAGGAAGATAACCAGAATCTTATGGCAGAGATCACTCTAGAGGAGCTCAAAGCCACACTCTCCAGCTTTCAAAAGGACAAAAGTCCAGGACCGGATGGATGGACTATAGAATTATTCATTGAGTATTTTGATATCATCAGTGATGATCTCTTACATCTTGTTGAAGAATCTAGGAGAGGGGGACACATTCACCCTCCTCTAAATGCCACCTTCATCGCCCTTATTCCAAAGTCAGACAAACCTGTAACTATGGATGAATTTCATCCTATCTCTCTCTGCAATATCACTTACAAAGTTGTGGCAAAGATCATGGCAAAGAGGCTAAAATCTGTTCTTTCAAATTTTATCTCTAAAGAACAGTTTGGTTTTCTCGAAGGTAGACAAATTCATGAAGCCATTGGAGTAGCACAAGAAGGTCTACACTCCCAAAAATCCAAGGGTATCAAGGGGGTAGTTATCAAAATTGATCTCTCTAAGGCTTTTACAGAGTAAGCTGGCTCTACCTCTATCTTCTTAGGACTCATCTAGGGTTTTATTATGCCTTCATCAAATGGATCATGAGCTGCATCACCACTACATCCTTTACAATTCTTATCAATGGCTCGCCCACAAAATTCTTCTGTGCGGAAAGAGGACTTCGAAAGGGCTGTCCTTTATCCCCACTATTCTTTCTTTTGGTGGCAGAAGGTCTCAGCAGAGCAATCAAAGATGCTATTCGACAAGGCACCTTCCATGGCTTAAATCTGACGTCAAATTTCAAACTTTCACACTTACTCTTTGTGGAAGACATCCTCATATTTTGTGATGGATCAATAGGGGATGTGGAACAACTCAACTCAATACTCACTCTTTTCCAATATGCCACGGGAATGACCATCAACATACAGAAATCGACTACCTCTCTCTATGGATTGTCTGTGGCAGAAACTCACAGGTATACCACCCTATTCCCCTTTGAATGTCTGCTATTAGATAATGGCATAAAATACTTGGGATTTCACTTAAAACCTAATGGATACAAAAAAAGGGACTGGAATTGGCTTCTTGCAAAGCTAGAAAAGAGACTTCTGATTTGGAGCCATCAGTGGTTATCTAGGGCAGGTAGACTGGTCCTAGTAAAATCAATCCTCGAGGACATACCAGTATATTGGATGTCTTTGGACTGGATCCCCAAGGGCATCAAAGATAGGGCTAGAAAACTCTGTTTTCGCTTTCTATGGTCGGGACATGTAGAAAAAACCATATCTCCATGGGTCAAATGGGAGCATATAGCATTACCAAAGTCTCTTGGGGGTTGGGGTTTAAAACACATACATACTTTTTCCACCTCGCTTGCAGCGAAGGCAAGCTGGAGGCTTCTTACAGCAACAAATCCATGGACTAAGGCAGTGTCACAAAAATATATAGCACCATCATCCATCATCAACTGGATTCGAAATCCATCAAAACCAAGGATAGGGATGTTGGTTATTTGGAAAGCGGTTCTGGAATCTCTACCACTCATCACTCAAGGACTCGCATGGAAAGTAGGGACTAGTACACAGATCCACATTGGCTCGGACCCATGGATTGGATTCCAAAATAGCCATGTTCTCTCAGCCCCTCTCATACACTGTCTCCACCAACAGGGTTTTTATCACCTATCCCAAATTGCGGATCCTCTCACCACTAGTCTTTGGCAACAAGGATGGACATTAGCGGAGGCCTTAAATTTGCCGACAGAACTACACAACCAATGGGAACACTATATTTATATTTTGCATCTATCACATGCTCATATCTTGGATACACCTGATAAACTTATGTGGATACCAACCCCAAATGGTAAATATGCACCAAAGTTGGGTTATAGGTAGTTAATGGAACTCAAACAACAAGATTTGGAGCCGGAATGGTGGTGACAAACCATTTGGAAAGCACACTACCCAAACAAAACAAAAATCTTCTTGTGGTGTGCACTAGCGAATCATATCCCCACCTGGGATCGCATAAAAAATAAACCTATTGAAGGGTCGGGATGGTGTATTCTCTGCAAACAGGACAATGAATCCATTTCACACGTCTTTTTGGATTGCAGATTCTCCAAAAATATTTGGATGGAGCTGAAACACACACATCCTTCGGTAGAACTCTGAAGGGGGCAAACTTTAGAATTTGCTTGGAAATCCTAGAATGCTTCAAATGACACCATAGCAATCAGAGCTCTACCAATGATTGTTATTTGGGGTATTTGGCTAGCTCGAAACCATCTAATTTTTTGCAACAAAAGCACTATTCCTTCTATATTGATCGGCCATTCACTCTCGATGCTCTCACACTTCCCTCAAGTTGATCCTCCCCCACCCATCCATCATCCCACTACAGAAGTCATCATTCCCAACATTCCCTAGGATTTTTTCGATGGTGGATCACAAAATGGAATCTACGGGGGAGGTGCTATATTGTACCTATCCACCACACACTACTACAAGCTACATATGGGTCTTGGCAGAGGAACTAACAATTTTGCTGAGCTCTATGCGCTTAAACTGTTGCTTCACTTTGCTTTGGAAACACACTGCTCTCATCTGCAAGTCTTCGAAGATTCAATGAACATTATTAAATGGATAAAGAAAACACAACATTGCCAGCATTTGATACTTCACACAATCCTTGAGGATACTCTCAGAATTGCCGCAATGTTTGACAGTTTTATTTGCACACATGTATACAGGGAACGCAACGTGGATGCTGATCTACTCTCCAAGCAGGGATTGACCCTACCACATGGTCATTGGCAGATCGTTGAATATCAAAATGACATCTTCCATGAACACTTCCGTAGACCCTTCATCAAAGCCAACAACCAACAAATTTGAACATTTTCTGAGCATATTGAGCAGTATTTTTTGAACATCACATGTACATAACTGATCGACATTATTTCCAGCTACTCGAGTCTCATCCTACTGTCTATTCATAGCAATGTATATCAGATAATTATGATATAGATCCCACCGGATCGCAACTTTATTTTCGCATATATTTTGGACACTCAAGCTGAGAAGCTTATTTTCCTGAAAAAGCTCTCAGAAGCTTTTATACAATATGTAATTTGATTTTGCTTAAATGAAATTACGCTTTTTTCCTTGGAAAAAAAATATAAGAAAATGAGAAAAAGAAGTATTATGCTCCAAGCTAGTGGGTGTAAAAGTTATGTATTATAAGACATAGCATTAAATAGTAAGTGGATGGTTCTTTTATGAAGTTATATCATTGAAGCTAGTGTTATAATTGCTTGTGAAAAAGGTGTGTAGTATATTTATGTTTCACATCTAGAATGAAAGATATTAAAAATCAGGATCTATTATATATAAGTATGTTGAAATGGGAAGTAAAGCATGAGCTAAATTGATGTGTATTTTAATTGGTTTGAGATTGAAATTGCCGGGAAATTGGTTTATATATATATAATGAAATAGATTTTGTATCTCTCAATGTTTCCATTATATTTAAAATGTTAATTATTAAATATTTATTGAGGAAGATTATCATATGTTTTGAATTTAAAGTTATTTTAGAAGTACAATTTTATATTTGACAAATGATGGAAGAGTTTAGTATATGCATTAGTAGATAATTCTACTTATACAATTTATAAGATGGAAGTTAAACATAGATGGAATTTAGCAATTAAGAACTGAATAATTGATCCTTACTTACATAATTATAAATGAATTTGGAAGTATTTTATAACTTACTTAAGATTATATTACGGTATCAAATATGAAGTGTTATATGTTTTTTGAAAAAGAATAATTATTACATGGTTTTTAATTAAGATCATGTATAGGTATATGTTAAATTTTCAGAATTTACTTCAATCTGATCTAGGATCTTAACTGAGAGAACAACATGTACATCATATCAATCATGGACACAATAATGCAAGCACACAAGAGACACGGAGTTTACTTGGGTAAAACCATAAAGGTGAAAAACCCCAATAACTTCCTCAGAGATAGATAGAGCAATGATACAACCAGAATACAAGAGATAGTCTTCTCCTAGCAGTAGAGCCTCCTCCTCCACAAGTGCGCCACTCTCCCAAGTGTGAGTGAGAGAATAGAATGTGTAAAATGAGAGAGACACACTCTCTATTTATACACTAACTTGACTTGACCTTTACTCAACTAGGTCGGCCTCAACTTAACCACTTAACATAATGCTGACTGGGCCTACCCCCACTAGCGTGGTCTAATAACCCTTTGACCCACATGACTTATACAGGGCTGACCCCAACAAGGTGGTCTAATAACCCATCAAGTATAAGTTACGACACTTACAATATAAATGATGACACTTCCGTATAGAGGAATAATAACATCTCTATAGGAATACAATATACATATATGTGAAATACATTCCGAAGTTACATATACATCAACACTCCCTCTTAACTAGGAAGGTATTTCACTACACAGGTCTTCTAGCACAAGTCATCTTCTCTGGATCATCGTCACTGGATAATCGTCATCGAGTCATCATCATCATCACTGCTGCTACTATCTCTATCAATCTCTGAATCTACTCATCATAGGAAGTTCTACAGAGCCAGTCCTTTTTCATACTAGATGTAGGCCCACCACCTGCAGGTCTTCATCATCTGTGTGAATGGTCTAATAGAGGTGGCCTCTCAGGACCAATTTTATGTGCGATGCAATACCGGAAAGAGTATCCCAGGAACATTTATGTGCCTAAAAATGATCGGCAAGATCTCCCAGGACTGATTACATGCATCTCCTCCACAATACCTTTAAATAGCATCCCAGGAACATTTATGTGCCGCAGCACGACCGGCAAAATCTCTAAATAGCATCCCAGGACTTATTACGAGCACACAGCTCAACCTCTCGGATCTCCAGGACTGATTACATGTGGATAGACAAAACCTTTAAAGAGCATCCCAGGAACATTTATGTGCCACAGCATGACCAACAAGATCTCTAAAGAGCATCTTAGGACTAATTACGAGCACACAGCTCAACCTCTCAGATCTCCAGGACTGATTACATGTCTCCGTAGTAATACCTCATCCCAGGACTGATTACGAGCACACAGCTCAACCTATCGGATATCTGAGGACTGATTACATACTACATAGCAATACCGAAAAGAGTATCCCAGGAACATTTATGTGCCACAGCACGACCGGCAAGATCTCCCAGGACTGATTACATGCTATTTGCACAACCTTCCACATATCATCTCTGACCTCCAAGTATCAACCTGATACTCATGATCCAACGGATCATCATCGCACAAAGCATCATCTTGATGCTCATGATCACACTGATCATCATCACTGTATCATCTTGATACATATCATCTGAAGCAACACCCTGAAGCTCGTCATAATGATCATCCTGATCATACAATGCATCCACCCGATGCATACCAAGTATCTACCTGATACATATCATCATACATGATCCACATGATCATACAGTGTATCCACCTGATACAAATACAAATACATGATACATATCAACATACATGATCTACCTGATCATAAAATGTATCCACCTAATACATATACAGATACATGGTCCAAGCATCTGACATGATGCATATACAAAATACATACAAATGATCCAACCGATCATATCCAGCATCCAACATGATGCGTACATACATATACAAATAAATGATCCAACTGATCATATCCAACATCCAACATGATGCGTACATACATATACATATAAATGATCCAACTAATCATACAAAGAATAAACTAGAACATCATCCCGATGCTCATCATCCAGCGCTTACATCCACAGCCATGTGAAGGATCCTCCTTCCAACATGCTTGGAATGGCTTCACCAAATGTGTCCATCACTTCTCCTTGAAGTGTCGTCGATCTGAAGAACACCAATCCTCTCTCTGATGTATTTGAACTTCACTCTGGCTAGTGGCTTCGTCAATACATCTGCAATCTACTCATCCGTCGCAACATACAGGAGCTTCACATATCCTCTCTGCACCATATCCCCGATATGGTGATATTTGATCTCTATGTGTTTTGACCTGTCATGAAACACTGGGTTCTCGGATAGCTTCACACAACACTGGTTATCACAAAAGATACCAGTTGCATCCAATGAGAGATCAAATAACTCAGACAGTAGCTTTCGTAGCCATACTGCCTCACAACTAGCTAAATAGGCTGTAGCATACTCTGCCTCAGCTGTACTCAGTGCTACACAGGACTGCTTCCTGGTAAACCAAGAGATCACACCTGATCCCATACTGAAGCAGCATCCAGATGTGCTCTTCCTATCTGCAGCACTGCCAGCCCAATCTGAATCAACATAGCCCTGCTAGTTAAACTTTTGATTCGCTTCATACTTGAGCCCATAATCCACTGTACCCTTCAGGTACCTCAAAACATGCTTTACAGCAATCAGATGAACACTCCTCAGATCTGTCAGGAACTGACTCAATGTGTTCACAACAAAGCAAATATCTGGTCTCGTGTTCGTCAGGTACATCAAGGACCCAATCATCTGACGATACATAGAGATATCAACTGGCTCAGATGAAGCATCACATAGAAGCTTCAGGTTCGATGCCATAGGTGTGACCATGGCCTTGTAATCCATCATCCTGAATCTCTTCAGGATATCTACTATGTACTTCCCTTGACCAAGGAAGATCCCACCTGCACTCTGCCACACCTCCATACCTAGGAAATAATGCATCATTCCCAAATATTTCATATCAAACTTGGTAGCAAGCTTCGTCTTAGTATCTGCAATCAATCTGTCATCACTTGTAACAAACAAGTTATCCGCATACAAAAGTAGTATCACTGGATTGCCTTCCTCAACCTTGTGGTAAAGGTTGGAATCTGATTTACTCTTAGTAAAGCCCAAACTGGATAGAAAGTTGTCTATCCTACCAAGTTCTGCACACATATATGACTACACCATTCAAGAAGGCTGTCTTGAAATCCATCTGGTGTATCTTCTATTTCATCACTTTTATATTTCTCTATGCTGCCATATGCAGCATGCTTGATCTGATAGTTCCATTTGGAAGTCACAACAGACTTCCCTTCAGCTCTTGGGACCGCATCCCAAACATCGTTCTTCATGATCGACGGATCATGGCATTCTTCCCGTATCTTGGGAACTTCAATATTTTCAATAGATAACTTTGTTGCTGAACAAATGTTGTAGTCCTTCTTTTGTAGGTGATGGTATACGATCTTTCCTACACAACAAGTTAAATTGCATGATTAGAAAACATCTCATAGTTTTCAAAACAAATTCTTACACATAAAGAAATATGTCATACAGTCATGCAATTATCTTAGCTAATGCTTCAATACAACATTTATCCATATCCCGTAACTTTCTAGATGCCTTCCAATCTCTACTAGAACATTGTTAAGAGTGCGCACAACTCCTAACATGTCAGCAAAGAGGTTTCATTCTAGATAAGTAGCAATGGAATGTTGTAGAGTGCCATAGGCCACTTACCCATGTATATTAGTAGTATACTGTTCATCAATGCAACTATTCTAATATGTATAATACACAACCTAATTCTAGGAACATAAGCATATACATCATTGAATAACATTATGTAAGAAATGACAATTTAAATACTTATCTTTGTTTGGTTGCTAGGTGGACTCCATTCTGATGTGGATTGTGAGAAGTGGTCAACTCCCTCTGAATATATGCATCCTTGCAGAAACTACTGAAGTGTGCTCCTTTGCTTTCTTGCAGAAACAACTGGAGTGTGCTCCCTCTTGAACTTTGCTTCCTGGATTACCTGTCCTTGAACTTACATCCGTCCTTAATCACTATGCATGCTTATTAGTATCATCATTGTGTTATCCTTGAGGTCTCATACATAACCACACATTTATTAGTATAATCTTAATACTATCAAAACACAATAATCTCAAGCATGTATAGTCAGGATCATTTCAAACACAGATAATAAACATTAGTATTCAAGGTTTCAGGGAAGTCTTCTTTTACTCATACATATTCTTGTTTGATCATGGGACTCTTCTGGTTAGTTGAATCATCAATCAAGATAAGAGATATAATATGCATAAAACCCGTGATTATTCAAACCTATACCTTCATGATTCTTCTGGTTAGTCATATCATCAATTATGGTAAGAAACATAATATGCATACAACCATGATTATTCAAACCTATGAATTCATGAATAATCATTATCAACAACACAATAGTATAAGATCCTAACACAAGGTAGGATTCTAGCTTGATATAGGAAAAACATACCTGGATTAGCATGCTAGCTAGTTATGTCTAAAATACCCGCATAATGTCTTTTGGTTCTCTTCAGTGACTTGTGCTAGTAACCTGCACGTCTCATAGGTTAACCATTGTAAGACCAAGTTATACATACCTTGAAAGTAGATCTTCTATGTGATCCATGACAATGGATGAATCTTTGTCTTCATGTCACCATGATCATATGTTCTTGAAGTAGAACATGATTTGTCTTGCTTGGTGTACCTTTTATGTTAGCGAACAACATAAACCTCATACAACATCACAATGCATTAGTACATTCATAAGTGTCAAAACCTTAATCAATGAATATCTTCTATTAAGGTGATATGACAAGTCTAGTAATTAATTAAGATTGTACTGTAATGATATGAAGACAAACATATGATAAACTTAACCATGAAACATACCTGTAAGCCATACATGTCAAGATTGCTTGTAATCTTCTTATGGAAGGCCTTAGCCTCATCTCCCTCTAAAACAGGAACTTCTTCACTTATGCAGGTGACCAATCCATCCTCTTCTAGGATTAACCCAATCCACTTGATTTGCAGGAACTGGATCTTGATGAGTTGTAATAGGGTTTGTTAGAGAAACCCCAAAAATTAAAACTTTGAATTTCAAACTTCCGAAAGGATAGAAATATGCGCCTTGATGAGCTGATCAAGATGGTATATTCAGAATTTGAAAACTGCAAAGTTTCACTCCTCAATTTTGCCTTTGAAACTTTCGGATTCACTAGACGTGACCTTGAACTAGGGTTTGATGAAGCCCACTCTTCTACCCAATCAAAAGGTTTGATCCAAATCTCTAAGATTCTATTTTTATGAGGAGCTTCCAGTCGTGGTCACGGATTTCAAAAATTCCCATTTTTGCAGAAGCCCTAATTTTTCATTTTTCTGATCAAAGTCCCGAACTAGGGTCTGATCAAGCCCGGCCTTCTGCCCAACCAAAAATTCTGATCTTGGTCTCTAAATTTTGATTTTTATGAGTAGCATTCATTCATGGTCTCCGATTACAAAAATTCCAACTTTCTCCGAAGCCCTAAATTCCGAAAGCCATGAATGAAGGTGCTCAAAAATAATTCTGATTTGACAGAAATATGTACCTGATTGTTTCTGGTGTAACTCCGAACTTTTCAATCCACAGGGTCTAAAATTTTTTCCTAAGATAGCCCGACCTGTTATCTTTCCATCCTGACAGGTCTAACCTCAATTGGATTCTCTAAGAGAGAGTTATGACAAGTGTCGCAACGTGACCTATTTATGGGATAATATAGGAGAGCAAAATTGTACGGCATGCCATGTGTCACTGGTTCAACTTAGGCCTCTGAAATGTTTTCCTAAGATAGCCCAACCTGTTATATTTCCATCCCGACAGGTTTGACCTCAATTGGATTCTCGGAGATAGATTTATGGAAAATCTCGCAACGTGACCTGTTTATGGGATAATACAGGAGAGCAAACTTGTATGGTGTGCCATGTGTCACTAGTTCAAATTCGGCCTTTGAAAACTTTTCTTGAGATAGTACAATCTGTGCACTACCTGTCACTTTTTACAAAATTGTATTTGGAGCTTCCTATCCCAAGTTATGCCCTTTTTCCCAAGGTCACCTGATTTTGACTCAAATATGGAAGAGGCAGAAACCCTATATTGTACAGATCATAAATCACCAAGTACAACGAATTAGAGGTTGTCCTTCGGACATAAGGTACATGGGGATCTGATCTTCGACCTGTAAAAGTTTCAGATCTGAAAACTTCGCCAAAACGGATTTATAGCAAAAATGCTACAATGACTGGTTTATGCTATATCAAGCCCTAGCATCGTAAGTGAAACAAGTGACATACATGCCATATCATGCCTTCTTTCAGGCTAGCTCTGATACCATGTTAAATTTTCAGAATTTACTTCAATCTGATCTAGGATCTTAAATAAGAGAACAACATGTACAACAAATCTACAGCATATCAATCATGGACACAATAATGCAAGTACACAAGAGACACAGAGTTTACTTGGGGAAAACCATAAAGTTGAAAAACTCCACTAACTTCCTTAGAGATAGATAGAGCAATGATACAACCAGAATACAAGAGATAGTCTTCTCCTAGCAGCAGAGCCTCCTCCTCCACAAGTGCGCCACTCTCCCAAGTGTGAGTGAGAGAATAGAATGTGTAAAATGAGAGAGGCACACTCTCTATTTATACACTAACTTGACTTGACCTTTACTCAACTAGGTCGGCCTCAACTTAACCACTTAACATAATTCTGACTCGGCCGACCCCCACTAGGGTGGTCTAATCACCCTTTGACCTACATGGCCGACCCCCAATAGGGTGGTCTAATAACCCTTTGACCCACATGACATATACAGGGCTGACCCCAACAAGGTGGTCTAATAACCCATCAAGTATAAGTTACGACACTTACAATATAAATGATGACACTTCCGTATAGAGGAATAATAACATCTCTATAGGAATACAACCACTTCTGTATATAGGAATAATAACATCTCTATAGGAATACAATATACATATATGTGAAATACATTCCAAAGTTACATATACATCAACATTATATATGTATGTGTGTGTGTGTGTATGTATGTGTGTTTGTGTGTGTGTGGACCTATGGATACTCAAGCCCCATAGCATTATTTATATTGTAGTATGAGAGTATTCATTACGTCCTTGCTATGAGTATAGACTAGGTCCCTACATTTATGATGAGTCTCTTTTAGACCTAAGTCTATGACTATGAAAATGATAGAGTTAATAAGGTTATCGACATTACTTTTGACATTGACTATACCTAAAAAGGATGAAATCGTGAGTAAAAGATATTATGATGTACGTCCATGTTTATGAACGTTTACTGTAGAAATTGAGCCTTAAGAGTAACATGATTGGTTTGGTTGAAGTATAAAATCATTATAGGATGCACCATAAGATGAAATAGATCCATACTTTTTTTCTATAAGAAAAAGGACAATCAAAGAAATGGATACGTTCTTTGTTTATCTTACTTATTGTGGTACTAACTAATTGTTTGTCGGATAATGCTAAAAAGGAAAAACTTTATAACCCAATTTCCCTAATAAAGAGGGAAGATATTTAGGTATGTAACAATGATGGAAAGCTTATTTTGGTCTTGAAAATAATTGTAAATCAACCAAACCGATCATTGGTATTGAAACATTCTCCTCTTTGAAACTCTTGTCATCCATGTTATCTTATACGGTTGTGAAGTATGCGGGTGCAACATTTTTAGAGAATCTTGGAGAAAGATTGAGAAAATCTAGAAGTAGTTTATAATTTATAACCTCAAAATTAAAAGCAATATGCTTTATCCTATTCTCCTCATAGAAGTGGGTCTTTCCCCCATCGAGAGCATGGCTATGACTAGGTACCTGATTTACAAGAACAAGATAAATAACATGAGAAACGAGAGACTTCCTAAAATTGATTTAAATTGAAGTGAGGACCAAGTACGCCTCAAGTGGAGTTGGTGTAAATATATGATGGCTTGGTTAGACCATTGGGGCATTGATGAAAATGACACTTTACAGAATATTGATAATGTCAAAAATATTATTATCTTTAATTTTAAAGAGAAATTGTGGTGCGAGAAAAATTTAACAGTTAAGAGAAAACTAAGATACTATGAGGAGGTCATCAACCCTGATTTGGAAGATCAGAAATATCTCTAGATAGTAATTAGTTCAAAGAATAAAATTAATATAGAAAATATTAGAACGAACTCCCATGAGCTTTATAGCAAAACAAGGCGTTGGTCTATTCCCAAAACTTTGTGGGCGGAAAGGGTTTGCCATCTTTGTGAGTCTATGAGCATTGATGATGAAAATCACTTTCTCTTAGAGTGTCATGCTTACACCCACATTAGATATGAGTTTCATAGTATTTGCTATAATGCAAACCTTGCTAACCTCCTAACTTGCCAAAACTATAGTGGGCTTGGAAAGCTTCTTACCAAGCCTTTTGAGCATAGAATTTAAAGCAAACCAAGTAATAACCTTCTTAAGGTCAGATAAACCAAAGTTGGTCTTAGTGAATGTTAGTCATCATCATCATCAACCTATTTATTATAAATAGTTTTTAATTAAAAATTAATTATGTATATAATGTAGATATTCTTTATGAAAAATATATATAAATCATATACATATCTAAGAATGAGATAAAGTAAACACCATTTTTTAAATATAATTTTTTTTCTCGAAAGTTCATTTTGAAAAGAGAAATTATAAAATAAAAATTAAGATAATGACATTAATTGTAAATGTTATTTATTACTTTTAAAATTAATTTCTTTTTTTTATTAAATAGCTTCACAAAAAACACCTTTCTAAATAGGTATGATGCCATTTTCTTTTAATGTTTATATATAATTAAAAATATTTATAATTTCAGATATTTTAAAATTATGAATATATCGAAAAATATTTATAATAATTAATTAAGAACATGAATGTGGTTTAACTTATATTAACGTAAAAATATAGATTCAAATTTTTATAAATATGATTATAAATTTATCTTTTAAAATATTTAATTATTCAAAAAGGTAAACTTATATTAACGTGAAAATATAGATTCAAATTTGTATAAATATAATTATAAATTTATCTTTTTAAATATATAATTATTAAAAAAAGGTAAAGACAAATTTTATAAAAAAACAATTATAACCATTTTTTATTTTAATATGAAAATTATAATTCATTAAATTAAGAGTTAAAAACATTAAATTAGTAAATTAGTAAAAATAATTTTTTTTAATATTATTTTATTATCTAAACAAGTGAAATAAGTTTTTTATTACTTTTTAAAAAAATTAATTGAAAAGAAAATAATAATAACTAATTTGTTTTGTACTATATGGTTGCTAAAATTAACATAGTTATATTGTTCCTATAATATAGTTGAAATATTCAATACAAGCCTACATCTATTTATTAAAATAGATTATTTGGTATATAAAGGATTCATTTTACAATTTTTAAAGGATTTATGGTTAGCTAGTTAGGTTGAATGTTAAATAACATTTAAAGAGTTAATAGGTTAGTAAATCATAATAGTTAAAAGTAGTTAATTTAGGTTAGTGTTTATGGCACATTAATAGGTTGGTTGGCCAATGGTTAAAAAATTGATGATTTAGCATATAAATAGTTAGAAGATGTGTTGCTTAGTGGGTTAATGTAGCCTACAAATGAATCTCAACAAACAATAAATCTGTATGCATCCATTAATAAGTGTACTTATGACAATTTTGTATATGACAATAGAAACTTGGAGGAAGTAGCTTCTTATAAATATATAGGAATTGACTTCCATCACAAGTTCAAATAGAACTATAACATTGAGAAGAGAATTAATTGATGCAGGAGCATGGGGGCCTAGGCAGATCGGTCAAAGTTAGTCGACATGGGGAAGACTGACCAGAGGGAGTGCCGACGACACAGGTGCGGAGGAGCAGATTGGCTTGTCGAAGTCAATAGGTCAAGCAGGAGCAGTCAGGATGTGAACCGACAGATGTTGCAAAGGTCGCGAGTTGACATGGTTGGGAGTCAATAGACGATAGAGTGAGCAGAGCGTCTATGGTCGACATGCGTCGAACACGACTTCGACAGGTTTGGGCATGAACCAAGCAAGGAGGAAGGGGCGGATGGGTGAAGCCTGAAGAGTGCGAAAGAAGCTGACAGACAGTATGGCCAACATGACAGATTACTGTAGCATGTCAAAAGGACGCGTAGAATTCAAGGAGAGTACTTTCCAATAGTTCGAGGTTGATAAGGAAGTTAATGACAATTATTGCAGGTGGGTGAAAACGTGACATATGTCATCACAGGCAGAGATTGTGCAGCACGATTGGGGCGCTGACAATTGTAGGTCTGCAAGATCTGAGGAGATCGATAGAAAAAGGATGAGTGTCTCGGGGATCAGAGTGATCTCAGGAACAACAGCAGCAGAGTAGAAGGCCGAGGAGTGTAGATCAGTTGGATCACTTGGAAGAGAAAAGTTCACGGAGAAGTTCTGTAGAATGGAGAGAACAGTCACACAGCTTCCGACCGCAGAGAAGATTGAGCCATAGCTCAGAGTTCTATAGTGAACCAGGAGAGGGTGAGGTCGACACACTGATATAGCACACAGTTACTTCTGTATTGTAACGGCTGAGGCTAAAAGTTAGTTAGTTATTTTATTCCTTGTAGTTTGCATTATAACTGATTCAGTAGAAGTAATATAAGCCAACTTCTTGGAATATTGTTTGCATCTTGTCTATGTGAATGTGTGTGTGGTGTGTATTATTAAGCAAGAACCTTATCTCATAAGGCTCCTTGCGTCAAGTGGTATCAGAGCAGAAGGAAAACCATAACAGAAGACGTTAGATGGTATTGAACCTACAAGTGTGTTTACAGCTCCAATTGCGGTTGGGTAGAGTTGTACATAGCTTGTTGAAGTCCAGTTGTGATTGAATAGAGTGGTAATTTCAGCTGAGGTTGAAAATGGCTCGAAGAGGCATTAATGTCCGAGGATGAAGAGTGCGTGGCGCAGCAATCATAGTGATCATGAGATGTTCGACGAGTGCGTCCGAACAATGCAAACTTTGACAAATGAAGTCGCATTGATCAAAGAAATCCAAAGGCATGGCTGTATTCCTAATGTGTTAGACCATAGCGATGAGGAAGTCAAAGAAGTGGAGCCATGGGAAGGAGCAGGAGAAGAACCAGAAGATAAAATGATCAAACTTCTGATGGATATGAGAGGTCGGACAAAGATAGATGTATGTACCTACTCAGGAAGTCTGGATCCAGAAGAATTGATCGACTGGTTGAGAGAGATGGAGAAATACTCCGGCATATAGTAGATCGAGGATCCTAAACGGGTTAAGACTGCATGTTTGAGGTTGAAGGGTCATGCCTCATTGTGGTGGGACAATGTTCAGGCTGATAGGGTCAAGAACCATAAGGAGAAAATCAAGTCTTGGGATAGGATGGTTGTCAAGATGAAAGGGAAGTTCTTTCCAAATGACTATGTAATTTACTTGTTCCAGAAGTTGCAGAACGTTCGACAAAAAGAGATGATTGTGAAGGAGTACACGGAAGAGTTCTACAATTGTCGATAAGGTCGGGTCAGGCCGACGAAGAAGAAGAAGCTGTTGTCATGCATATGAATGCCTTGAAATATGCCATTCAGGATGAATTGAGCATGTCAAGATTCAGAGTAGTGGGTGAAGCGTACCAGTTAGCTCTAAAGGCAGAAGAGAAACTGTCGAGAAAATCCACAGCGACCAGATGCAGGATGACTAGTCGAGATGCAAAGACTGTTTCCATGAAAGGTCAAAGTAGCGGTTATAAGAAGGAATCTGTTGAAGAGAATCGACGGACGGAAGGGACATTGACAAGGGAGAAAGCACAAGAAAACCGACGTAATAGTTGTGAGAACCGCGGTCGAGGTGCGTATGGTCGAAGTGGTCCATCGGATAGAAAATGAGCTAACAGACCATCCATAATCTATTACAAGTGTCATGGAGTAGGACACAAGGCATATGAATGCCCAGAGAACCTGCATGCTGCAGAGGAGTCGAAACCCAGACGTCAAAGATATGAGCAAGTCGATGAGAGGGAAGAATCGACATCCGACAGCAGTGAGTATGGTAAGAAGAAATGTTGAGCCATGATAGCCAGGAAGACACTAGTTTTGTATGACAGACGCGATGAGCAAGAGCCGACATTAAGGAAAGATATCTTTCGAACCAAAGTGCGAATCGGTGAATGGCGTTGCAAGACCATAGTTGATGGTGGAAGCACTGAGAATCTTGTCTCAACGGAGGTGATCGACAAGGAAAAGTTAAAATGCTAGGAACATCCACATCCTTACAATATCTCATGGTTGCAGAAAGGACACCATGTGAAGGTGACCAGACAGTGCCTAATTAACTTCAGAGTTCAAGGATTTGAAGACAGTGTACTGTGCGACGTAATCCCAATGGATGCATGCCATCTGTTGTTAGGGAGACCATGGAAATATGATCGAAAAATGATCTATGATGGTCAAGACAACATAGTCATAGTGTGGAAGAATGGCGTGCAAAGGACTCTTAAGTCGAGGACAGAGGAGTGAGCTGACGGAAAGCATGGCTAGAGAAACTTTTGGGAGAAGCGATTGCTGATGTACTCAATGAAATAATTCCTTGCAGAGGAGGAAAAGTAGTTAGGGTGTTATGCTATCATTTCAAAAGAAACATGTGTCGAGAGGGAGACAATGGAGAAGATTCCGATCGAAGTCGAGAAGATGCTTGATGAGTTTCAGAACGTAATGGTCGATGAGACACTGACGAGATTGCTGTTGACAAGGAGCATATCCCATCAGATCGACTTAATTCCATGGTCAATTCTTCCTAACAAAGCACCACATAGGATGATTTTGACAGAAGGTTAGGAATTCAACCAACAGGTCCAGGATTTGTTGGACAGGGGGTTGATTAGAGAAAGTCTGAGTCTGTGCGCAGTACGAGCAGTATTAGCGCCGAAGAAGAGTGGGGAATGGACAATGTGTACAGACTCGAGAGCCATCAACAAGATCATGATCAAGTACCAGTTTCCATTGCTGAGGATGGATGATTTGATGGATTGCTTGAGTGGACTGAAGTACTTCACGAAGATAGACCTGAAGAGTGATTATCACTAGATTCGGGTCAGAGAAGGAGATGAATGAAAGACAACATTCAAGACAAAGGAAGGGATGTATGAGTGGTTAGTCATGCCATTCAGATTGACTAATGCACCCAGTACATTCATGCGATTGATGAATGAGGTACTGAAGCCATTCTTGGGAAAGTTTGTCATAGTCTACCTAGATGACATTCTGATTTTCAGTTGAACCAAGACAGAGCACTTGGAGCACATTCGATAGGTATTGCAGAAGTTGCAGGAAGAGAAGCTGATGGTGAACCTACAAAAGTGTTTCTTCATGAAGGAAGAACTGGTGTACTTGGGATTTGTAATCTCGGGTAAAGGGTTGGTGATGGACCTAGAGAAGGTGAAGGCAATATTGCATTGGCCGGAACCGATAAGTACAAATGTAGTAAGGAGTTTCCATGGACTTTCCATTTTCTACAAGAAGTTCATTCGTGGATTCAGTCGGATTTGTGCACGTTTGACAGAGTGCATGAAAAAGGGTGAGTTCAAGTGGATGGAAGCAGCCCAATGAGCTTTTGACAAGTTGAAAGAAAAGGTCACTGAGAACCCATTGTTGGCACTCCTAGATTTCGACAAATTTTTATAGGTCGATTGCAACATGAGTGGAATGGCAATTGCAGCTGTGTTGAGCCAAGAGGGATGACCAATTGCATTCTTCAGTGAGAAGTTGGATGATACAAAGTGGAAATATTCGGTCTACAACCAGGAATTTTATGCTATTGTCCAGGCATTGAAGAAATGGAGGCATTATTTGTTGCCTAAGGAATTTTGTTGTACACAGATCACCAAGCACTGAGGTATCTGAATACTCAGTCGAAGTTGAATCAATGACAGATGAAATGGGTCGATTTCCTACAAGTATATACTTTCATGTTGCGACATAAGTCAGGCAAGTCGAACAAGGTTTCCGATCCGCTAAGTCAAAGAGTTGCATTGCTGAACACGGCGATAGTTCAGACAACATGAATAGATTCGGTGAAGACAGAGTATGAGACCAACGAGGATTTTGCAAAAGCATGGGGAGCTTGTCGTGAACCGTGGAGTGTCAACAGGACTCCATACTTGGATTATTTTATCCAAGAGGGATACTTATTCAAGGGACAATAGTTGTGTATTCCCAAAGGATATGTAAGGGAGAACCTAATCGAAGAGTTGCATAGCAGTGGATTAGTAGCTCATTTTGGCATCGACAAGACTAGGGCATTGGTCGAAGAGAAGTATTATTGGCCAGGAATGACAATAGATGTTGGAAAGTGGGTTCAACAATGTAGACTTTGTCAATTGGCAAGAGGGAGAAGTTAGAGCGCAGGGTTGTATACACCATTACTTGTACCAGATACCCCATGGGAGCACCTTAGCATGGATTTTGTGCTAGGATTTTTGAAGACGCAGAAAGGAAGCGAATCAATATTTGTTGTAGTCGACAGGTTTTCAAAAATGGCACAATTTATTATGTGTTGGAAGACAAGTGACGCCACATGCATTACTGTACTATTCTTTAAGGAACTAGTCATATTGCATGAGTTTTCGAAGAGTATCACATCGGACAGAGATACCAAGTTTATGGGACATTTCTGGAGAACCCTATGGAAGAAACTAAACATGAGGTTGCATTTTAGCTCGGCATATCATCCGTAGACAGACGAAAATACCGAGGTGGTGAACAGAAGTTTGGAAAAACTTCTGAGATGTTTGATAGCCGACAGACCCAAGCAGTGGGAGAATGTGTTGGCACAAGCAGAGTTTGGATATAATAATTCTGTGAATCGGTTGACAGGTTTTATCCCATTCCATATTGTTCAGGGAAGAAGACCACATGGAGTGGTGGATTTGGTCGAGTTACCTACAGAATCTGGGAAAAGCGCAGATGAAGAATCATTTGCAGAGCATATGAAAGAAATGCATGAAGATGTGAGAAAGTGCATAGAAAAGAGCAATGCGGCATACAAGTTGAGAGCCGAAAGGAAAAAGAGACTACAATTTTTCAGCGAAGGAGACTTGGTATATGCACATTCGTGGAAGGAGAGATTTCCGACGAGGACATACAACAAGTTGAAGCTAAAGAATATTGGACCATGTAAAATTCTGAGGAATATTTCAGACAACCCTTATGTGTTGGATCTACCGAATGACTTGGGAATTTCACCAACATTCAATGTCTCATATATGTAAAAGTTTGAAGAAGGTTCAAGCAATGGAAGCGCAGAAGTGTCAAAGATTGACTGGACAGAGTAGATTCCATATCGATAGAAAGAAGAAATCGCAGAAGTAATAGAAGAACGCGAAGTCGGGCGTACACGCAGTTCACAAAGGAAGGAGTACTTAATGCGATGGAAAGATGATGACTTGCACGAGGCGACATGGATTTTCGAAGAAGAGTTCAGGAGACTGACGAAGCAGTCGAGTTCTTTTTCACCTGGGGAGTCTGATGCAGGAGCATTAGGGCGTAGGAAGATCGGTTGAAGTTAGTCGACATGGGGAAGACCGACCAGAGGAAGTGCCAACGACCACTGGTGTGGAGGATCAGATTAGCTTGTCGAAGTTAATAAGTCAAGTAGGAGCAGTCAGGATGTGAATTAACATATGTTGCGAAGGTCATGAGTCGACATGGTTGGGAGTCGATAGACGACAGAGTGAGCAGAGTGTCGATGGTCGACATGTGTCGAACATGACTTCGATAGGTTTGGGCATGATTCGAGAGTGGAGGAAGGGGTGGATGGGCGAAGTCTAAAGAGTGTGAAAGAAGATGACAGACAGTATGGCCAACATGACAAATTATTGTATCCTGTCAGAAGGAAGCATAGAAGTCAAGGAGATTATTTGGAAACAGTTCGTGGTTGCTAAGGAAGTTAATGACAGTTATTTCAAGTGGGTGAATATGTGACAGATGTCGTCACAGGAAGAGATTTTGAAACATGGTTGGGGTGCTGACAGTTGCAGGTCTGCAGGATCTAAGTGTTAGAAAAACAGGATCACAGAGCAATAACAAT
This sequence comes from Larix kaempferi, assembly GCA_027924585.1. Classification (NCBI taxonomy): domain Eukaryota; kingdom Viridiplantae; phylum Streptophyta; class Pinopsida; order Pinales; family Pinaceae; genus Larix; species Larix kaempferi. Next base: position 14,257,490 of record BSBM01002204.1, on the reverse strand, counting down.
AAATAGAAATGCAAATATAATCACACATACACATTACAAGAGAGACACAGATATATCATGGTTCACCCAACTTGGGCTACGTCCACACTGAATTTGCCAGTCCTTATTATTATTACCGTCCAGCAAGTCGAAGGGATACAACCTACAGCACAACCGCTGCACTTCCTCTTCTCTGTTTCACAGTCTCTCTCCAGATCTCAAAGATCTTTACAATGCATAAAACCTAATACATCAACTACCCTAGCTGTATTACAATTTCTTTCTTTTATAAGGGAAATACAATGGGAAAATACCACGGGATACCCAAAACCATGGACCCGCAAAACAGCTGGCGAAAACAGCCCCAAAAATTTTCTTCGAGGGCGTTGCCCCCAAACCCCCATTTATCAAGGGCGCTGCCCCTGAACCCCCGTCAGGGGACCGCTGGCCCCCGGACCCCCCAGCCAGGGGGGATGGGCCCCCCTGGAACCCCGTGGGGGGGCAATGCCCCCCCACACCCCCCCCGCTGGGGTGAGTGTACAATCCTCCTACACATCATATAGAACTGGGGTACAAACACGACTAATACAATATCATCTATGAGACTAGAAGATCTGGCTCCACAACCAACACTAAGGAGATCGACAGACAGAGGGTGCGTGTCTTGGGGATTTTAGTGATCTTGACAACAACAACAGTGTAGTAGAAGGCCGAGGAGTGCAGATTAGTGGGATCACTTGGCAGAGCAGAGTTCGGGGATAAGTTCTGTAGATTGGAGAAAACAGTCACACAGCTTCTGAATGTAGAGAAGATCGAGCCATAGCTCAGAGTTCTGTAGTGAACCAGGAGAGGGTGAGGTTGATACGTTGAGATAGCGCACAGTTACTTCTGTATTGTAATGGCCGAGGCTGACAATTAGTTAGTTATTTCATTCCTTGTAGTTTGCATTGTAACCGATTCGGTAGAAGTAATATAAGCCAACTTCTTGGAATATTGTTTGCATCTTTTCTATGTGAACGTGTGTGTGGTGTGTATTGTTAAGCAAGAACCTTATCTCATAAGGCACCTTGCATCATTAATGGAGGGTGGAAATCCTATTTCTATCTTGAAAACAATTGTAAATCAACAAACCTTGTGATGTGAGACAAAAATAAATTCCTCTTTAAAACACTCATCACTCTTGTTATCTTATCTGATTGTGAAACTTGGGGATGTATTATTTCTAGAGAATCATGGAGAAGAATTGAGAAAATCCAGAAGGGGTTTATTACTTATAATCACAATACTAAGAGAAATACACCATTTCTTATTCGACTCTTAGAAGTGGGGATGTCCCCCATTGAAAGTATGGCGATGATTAGATATATAATGTACAAGCACAAATTGAGCAATATAGGAGATCATTAGCTTCCTAAAATTGCTTTTAACTCCATCCAAAACCACACAGCTCAAGTGGATGTGGCTTAAAGATGCCATGACTTGGTTAGATTATTGGGGGATTGATGAAACTGCCACTTTGCAACATCGATAACATTAAAAATATTATTACTTATACATTTAAAGAGAAAATGTTGTGCAAGGAAGATTTATATGTTAAAATAAAGTTATGATATTATAAAGAGATCATTAACTCTAATCTTGAGGATCAAAATTATATTTCTATCTTAAGGAGCTCAAAGAAAGAAAAAAATAATGCCAATATTAGAATGAACTCTCATGGGCTCCATAGTGAAAATAGGCGTTGGACAACCCTTAAAATAACGTGGGCCAAAAGGATTTTCCATCTTTGCGAGTCTATGAGCGTTGAAGATGAAAACCAATTTCTCTTAGAATATCGTGCCTACACCCACATTAGATCTTGGCGCCATAATATTTACTCCAACACTAACCTCTCTAACATTTTAACTCTAAACTATGGTGAGCTAGGGATGTTCCTCTTCAAGCTTTTTGAGTGTAGGAATAATATTTTTAAACAAATCAAATAATTGATGTCTTGTCCTTTCTCTTAAGGTCCGATATAGCAAATTTGGTCTTAGTGGATGTTAAATACCATCATCATTATCATCAACAACATTTATTATAAAAAAATAACACATTTGTGAGGCAATGATGCATGCCTTAAGATCATAGTGATTGGAACTTGCGAGAATTGTCAAAATTTTGAAAAAATTAGTAATAAATTAAAATAAAAATCATGATAGAATAAAAAACTCCATGTGTTAACTCATAAAATAAAAAGAATTAAAACAACATAGGATCTAATTTCTTGAGGTGTAATTTTTTTCTCCACAAGTAAAACTTTGGATGCCTTTATGTGTTAAATTAGATCCTTCTATGTGCTTGACATATTCATATATATAAGATAAATATATGATGGTAACTATACTAGTATCTTAGATATACTAATATATGACAAATTCTTTTGATCAACAAATTATCCAACTCTTTGTTTTATTATGAAAGTAGTGAGAATTTGTTTTTATTTTTAAAACAATGTTGATCTTCTCTTTTAAGAATACATTTTTTATCCTCCACAATTAGGGTTGATCACCTTCTTTTATAACTAAATTTTCTCACGTAATAATATTTTTAATATTATCATTATTATATTTAACCAATATTTGGTATCTTTATGTCAACATCATTTTAACTAGCAATCTTAGGAAGTTAGAAAGTCTTGTTTCTCATGTTTAATACAAAACATTTTTAAGTTTATCAATATTCTCAAGTTTATAATAAACTTTCTACCTTTAATTTATAGTTTGATCAATATTATATTTTCAATTAAACTTGTGATGAAAATCTATTTAAATATATATATATATATTAAATTTAATTTATATTTAATAAATATAAATTTTAGATAAATTTATATTAATTTAGAGTTTAGATTCATTCAAAACGTGTATCTTCTTTTTGGCACTTGGCACTTAGAAGTACTTATATATATATATATATGAGAGATAATTCATCAACTATTATTTTTTAAATGAAACAAGGTTTTAATAATGTGGTTTCTTTTTATGTACATCTTAATCAATTAATATTTTGATTAAAAAATCATAATCCATTTTCACATTTATGATCTTGGCCATGTGTGTTTTCAAATGTCAATCCTACTTTTATTTCACAAAATTTCAAGAATCGCCATTTGTATAGTCTTCCACATGGACGTGATAATACATTATAATTCTTCTTCCGTGTTTGATTGGACAACGGAGTACTCAGTCTAAAATGAATAACTCTACATTTTTACAATTTCACGTGTTTGATAGTTTTGGTCAGAATGTGGTGATTTTTTTCAATTATGAATTTATGTTGTTCAAAACGATGTTAATGAATAGGTGGATTCTGCGCCCTCACAACTCCAAAGAGGTAACCATATTATACAAATTTAACACTTGACTATGAAATTTTAAAAAATTATTTTTAAATTATATGAGATTACGCAACTTTTATGTTACCCATTTTAAAATTTATATTTTCATTATGTTGATACTCATATAATGATAAACAGATCTTAGTTTCATTAATAAAATTAAGTATCAATAATTAATGATATCAATGATTTAAGCGAGAGGATTCTTTTAATTTTTATTTTTTTTATAATTTTAATTATAATTTTTATATTTGAAAATTTCATTTTTAATTTATATAAAATTAGTTATTTTATTTTGTAATAGAATAAATTTATTCATTTCATTTATATTCTAACAAGGTTGAAATTTGATTGTTATTATTGAACTGTGAATTTTAATTTCTCCTATAATTTTGAAGTGCATTTTTATATTTAGAGATCGTTAACATCTATATCCCAAGCCTATATATATGTTATTTATTTGTCTGTATCATTAATTTTGATTTTATGTTTATTATATTTTTGTAAGATTTTTATTTTTGTTTTCTTTGAACCAAGATAAATGAATTTACTGTTTCATTAAAAAAATTATTTAAAAAAAAATTATTATTATAATTGGTAAAATTAAGATTTAAACTTCAAATTAAAGACAATGTTAAAATCAAAATGTCAGATAAAAATTCATTTTAACAAGGTAGAAAATTCAAATTTCAACTTAATTCAATCATTAAAAATATATATTTATATTTTGAAAATTTAATGTTTTTTTAAATTTAGAAATATTGAATTTAATATTTACATTTTATGGACTTTTTTATTTTAATAATACACAAACTAATAGAAATAAAATTGATTCTAATATACATGCAGTACAAAATTTCATTATCATAATTTTATGTTTTAAAAATCATTTTAATTTTAAATAATTCATTGCCATCTTTTAAATCTCATTGTAAAGAAAATGATTATAGCCGCCCCTGGACAATTAGTAGCATAATTCTAACTTGTAGTCGTAGTTACACCCTAAAAGAGTATACGGTAGATTACAGTCTCCTTTCATGAGAGCGCAGCAGAAGTAATCTCCATGCCTGGTGATTAGACGATTTCTCCCATGTGAAAATTTCTTCACTTGCGGACGAATTTTATAGAGAGACTGATTTGATTGGAAGACCTTGGGCGTATACAAATTCATTATCATAATTTTATTATTAAATAATTCATTATCATCTTTTAAATTGACGGTTGATATCGGTTGAAAAAAAAAATTGACGGTTGATAACATGTTATATTAAATGAAAATGTAATGGAAAAATCAATATGTTGTTATTTTTTTAAAGAATATGTAACGGTTGATGATAACTAGTCATTTTCGTTTTCAAAGATAGTCATTCATAATTTTGTGATTAGGTATTTTTTTTCTTGGTTCATTCATTTTCTTGTTTTATGTTGCTAGTATTCTGAAAACAAAAAAACCCTTGCGCCTTTGTTCATGGATGCATTGTGGTTACTCCCTTAGGGGATAGATCTTCCTCAATTTTCAGACTTAACACAGTAGCTATATTCCATTCCCTTCCACACTCAGCTAGCCCAACACTCGAGCGTTTCTTCTCAGCATACCTACCTTCAACCTCCACATCCATTCTCCCATCGCACGCTCCACTCACATTTTCTGCATTCTGCCACTCCATCTGCGCCCTATTCCCTAACTACTCCTTCAGCCTCCGCTTCTGCACACTCTGCCCAACTCCTGCATCACCCACGCTTCTCCCCTACTCTCACGCCTAGTACGCACTTGCTGGCCTCACGTTGCTGTTCCCTGTACGCTTCATTTGCTGCCTCATCCACGCCTATCACCTGCACCATAACCCTAATTTTCTCCACACATTTATTCCACATTCAAGCCTTCCCCTCTCACGCTCCTGTACATTCAACGCTGCATCCCCATCTCAGCTCAAGCACAGGAAGAGTTGAATCTCATCATCCCCCAACCTCGCGCAACATCTTTTTCACCCAACACCACTCACTCCATAACACTCAGCAGTACTCACGCCCAGCAATCCCTAGCTCTCCACGCGCTTTGCCTCCTGCCCACTCCCTCCCTGCCCTCTTTCACGCAGCCCCCCTTCACTCCCAAATTTCCTGCGCATGCAGACATCTCTGTCAAGGCTTCCTGCCATTTTGGCCCAGCCATTGAACATGCCCATCTCTGCACAACCTCAGCACCCCTCACACTGCACGCAGTCTGCCATTCACTCCCAATATACCTCCTCCTCACTTGCTGCCTGCCTATGCCCCACACACACTCGTCCAATATTAAACGCTGCCCCATCACTACCATTCATTCACTACCTCCTCACCTACCACACTATCCACTGCAACGCTGCCCCATCTGCATGCCTGGCCCCATCTTCACCTCTGCTTGCTCTTTACACACAGCACCATTTAATCCCCCTTCACCCATAGACTCTAGCCTGCCCATCCGACAATAAGATCCCTTTCTATCTTACACGCAGTCTTCTGCCCTCACATTCTCATGTAGTCGTATGCCATTTTCAGTACAATATCTTTCTTGCTTGGTACTTTGACATCTTGTGTTTTTGGCTATCTTGGAATGAAAATTGCAACTTATGCAAATGCAAGAACAAAACTAGAAGCCAGGAAAGGAGTCCGGAAAGCTTTCATTAGTGCTTTTTGGTCTAGTGCTGTGATGGACTCTTGGTCCTTTATGTTACCATTAATATTTTCAAGTTGTACTATGGCGATGATTTGGATGGTCTTTTTGAAGCAATTACTGGTTATGGTCTTGGAGGTTCTTCCATGGCTCTGTTTGGAGAGTAGGGATTGGAACATTTCGCACTCTCCAGTAAGCCATCATCAACATGGCATCTTCAGTAAGATTCAGAAGTTTATTTCGCACTCTCCAGCAAGCTATCATCAACATGGCCCATCCCTCTCCAGTTAGCACTTCTTGCTATTCTCAACACTCTATACTTAGCAGTACTCTATAGCGGTGGTTTCACACTTTTGGTTCAAAGTTTTACTTTATAACAGTATTAGTTCTCTTCCAATATTAGCCCACTTTTCAGTTCCATTTTTGATATTTCCTCCAGCAATACTCTCAAGCATTTCACAAAGTTTTGTTTGTAGAAAAGGCCTTCATAGGTTTTTGAGGTAGCTTCAAGTTTTTGTATCAAATCACACCCTTGTCAGGGTCAGTATCAGTTCATTTGCGGGTGGTACACAAATCTACACCACGTAGAGAGGTGGTACACAGATCTACACACAGATCTACACCACGTAGAGAGGAGGTACAGAGATCTCCCCCTCTAGTTTATTTTCGTAGGATGATGCACAACAGCTGCATGGGCACCCCACCTGCTCGTATATTACACCAACTCCACATCCCACCGAGAGAGGAGGTACACACAGATCTCTCCCTCAAGTTTATTTTCATAAGATGTTCAGTAGCAGCTGTATGGGCACCCCACCTGCTCACATCTTTCACCATCTACACATCATCAAGATGTTCATCAAGTTGCAACAACGGAACCTCTTCTACATTTGGTTTCTCTTCTTTGCAAACATGGCTTCAAACTGACACCGGGAGGAAGGAAAGCCGGGACACTTTCCACTTAGACCGGGACGAATGATGTGTATGGGAGGCCCACACTCCCCCTTCATGTATTAGGCACTATTTGGGTTTGATTCCCACAAATGTATTAGTTGATTTAGATTAGTTGAATGCATTAGTTGATTAGAGATATCTTAGCATTAAATAATGAGCAGCATTTATTGTGCTCTTTTTGTAAATGTTATAAAAAGGCACCATGCCTCATAATACAATCATTCTTATTTGTGAGAAGCTTGTCTTTTTATTCTTATTCTATTGTGTTAGTAGTAGTTGTTAGAATTCTGAGTTCTTATTGTATTTTGGTTTAGGAGGTGAGGCTCTCCTAGCCTCACCTTCCATTGTTGTATTCAACTTATCTTGCATTTCAGCAATTTCTTAGCATTCAATTTATCTTTATATTTTCAAATCTATCCACCTCTCTCAGTCAATCCTACTTTTATTTCACAAAATTTCGAGAATCACCATTTATATAGTCTTCCACATGGACGTGATAATACATTATAATTATTCTTCCATGTTTGATTGGACAACGAAGTACTCACTTTTAAAATAATAACTTTACATTTTTACAATTTCAAGTGTTTGATAGTTTTGGTCAGAATGTGGTGATTTTTTTCAATTATGAATTTATGTGGTTAAAAACGACGTTAATGAATAGATGGATTCAGCGCCCTCACAACTCCAAAGAGGTAACCATATTATACAAATTTAACACTTTACTATGAAATTTTAAAAAATTAATTTTAAATTATATGAGATTATGCAACTTTTATGTTACCCATTTTAAAGTTTATATTTTCATTATGTTGATACTCATATAATGATAAACAGATCTTAGTTTCATTAATAAAATTAAGTATCAATGATTTAAGGAAGAGGATTCTTTTAATTTTTATTTTTTTTATAATTTTATATAAAAAAAAATTATTTGAAAAAATTATTTTTAATCTATATAAAATTAGTTATTTTATTTTTTAATAGAATAAATCTAGTCATTTCATTTATATTCTAACAAGGTTGAAATTTTATTATTATTAATGAAATGTGAATTTTAATTTTTCCCATCATTTTGAAGTGCATTTTTATATTTAGAGATCATTAACATCTATATCCCAAGCCTATATGTATGTTATTTATTTGTCTGTATCATTAATTTTGATTTTATGTTTATTATATTTTTGTAAGATTTTTATTTTTTGTTTTCTTTGAACCAAGATAAATGAATTTACTGTTTCATTAAAAAAATTAGTTTAAAAAAAATTATTATTATAATTGGTAAAATTAAGATTTAAACTTCAAATTAAAGACAATGTTAAAATCAAAATGTCAGATAAAAATTCATTTTAACAAGGTAGAAAATTCAAATTTCAACTTAATTCAATCATTAAAAATATATATTTATATTTTAATAATTTAATATTTTTTTAAATTTAGAAATATTGAATTTAATATTGTATTGGATCTCAATTGTTGGAAGGTTGTTTCTATACCTTTTCCTTGCAAGGAAGCCTTCTGGCTCCAGGTTTTTTTGTTGTTTCTTTTTACGGTTGCCCCAATTTTTGTTTCCATTTGTTACTTAATATGAATTTTTTTCTTATTCACTTTGACTTTACTTTCACTCTGGTTTTTAGGTGGTTATGTTTTTGAAAATGGAAGAGGGAAAAAGAAAGAGGTGCATGGAGAGATCTCCGGGAGCATATAATCAAAAACCATATCAAACACTCACCCACTTTCCCAAGCAGAATAGTAGCTGTCTTTGAGCGTAGACATCTCAGACGGTCTCTTCCTCCATTAGTGTCCAACCTTACCTGTGGAAATGGATGAATTCAAAGGGTTTTCTGGCTGGGTTCAGTTGCTTCAATCCATTGTGCCATGATAAACCATACGCTGCAGTTTAGCATGGTTGAAAACGAGTAAAGAATCGACAGTAGGGGCGTGGGATCATAGTCCGCGCTGATGACATAGGTGCGGAATCTGCTGTAAACCATATTAACCATGGTTTGATTGAACTATCGTAGATTTAAAATTGTTGGCAGGTGGTTTCTATATATGTTTATTGTCGCTTCGTTTTACGCTTGCCCGAATTTTGGTTGCCATTTGTTTATTATGGATTTTTTGTTTTTTAATTTGATTTTGCACTCTGGTTTGTAGGTGGTTTTTTTGTTTTTGAAAATGGGAGAGAGCATAGCACAGAGGTGCATGGAGAGATATGAGATCTCATGGAGCATTTTAACGACAACACAAACACCACGGTTGAACATTCCTAATAAGGTATTCCCCTATTAGCTTCTTCTATTTTATATTGTGTATGAAGTTATGTGTTTTTTATAACACCATAATATATGGAGAAAATAGAATCCATTTATACGTTATAAATATATACAAATAAAGCCGTAACACCTGTTGTATCTTTTTACCCAACCGTATATTTTCTTAAATCCTTAACGTTGATTAAAATTTGTTTTATCTTAGGCCTTATCTATATTGGATGATAAATACTCTAGGTCTCTCACCTATATTGTATATTGTGTATCTTTTACTTTACCACATCGTCCACAAATTATAATTGGTCAGGTGCTCAAAATAAATGCCTTTTATGGTAAATTTCACATATTGAAAAGAGAGCAAAGATTCTTGAAATCTTTCTGCCCCTCTTGTAACATTTTATTTTGTTTTGTTAGGTTAAGTTAGATTTCATTTTTAGAAATTATGTTTTATATAGCCTTCTTCTTCTTATATGATACATGTTAGTTGTATAAATTATAAATATGATATATGCCATTTTAACATAGACATAGGAATTAGTAAGAATCCATGTACTTTTAATCATATATAGTTTTTTAATATATAATGAACATTTACATTTAATTTTTTTCAACATTTTATTTATATTTTACTTTATTTAGAATATTATTTTAATTTATTTTGACTTTTTAGATTAAATATCTAAAAAATTGTAAATAAGAATTAAATTATTAACTTATTATTATTATATTGTTGAGTTGGGGAGAGAGGCATAGGCGGAGGGGGAGGGGAGAGAGAGAGCGAGCACGAGGGGGACGGGAGAGTGAAAGGAGGAAGAAGCATAGGGGGGAGGGATGGGGAGAGGGAAGGGGGGGAGGAGAGAGAGAGGAGTGGGTGGAGGGGAAAGTGGGGGGGGGGGGGGAGAGGGAAGGGGGGGAGGAGAGAGAGAGGAGTGGGTGGCGGGGGAGGGGGAGGGGGAGGGGGATGTGAGAGAGAGGGATAGGAGGGAAGGGGAGGGGGAGAGTGAGAGGGGTTTAGGGGAAATATTGAGGAACGGGGAGGAGGGGGGATGGGGAGGGAGAGGTTGTTGGGGTGAGAGAGATGGAGGTGGTGGGGGCCCAAGGGAGGGGAAGGGGGGGGGAGAGGGAGAGGGAGAAGAGGAGAGAGGGCTAGAGGGAGAGGGGAGTGGGGAAGGTAGGGTTGGAGTGAAGGGGAAGGGGAAAACGAGGGGCATAGGGGGAGGTGGAAGGAGGAGGGAGGGGGAGAGGGAATAGAGGAGAGAGTGTTAGGGTGATAGTAAGTGGGAGGTGGAGTGGGAGAGGTTGGGGCTAGGGAGATAGAGGGGATAGGGGGAGAGGGAGAGGGAGAAGGAGAGGTGGAGGGGGAGTGAGAGAGGGAGCAGAGGAGGGAGGGGGAGAGGAAGAGGGAGGAGAGGGGGAGGGGGAGAGGGAGAGGGAGAAGGAGTGTGTAGGAGGGAGGGGGATAGGTAGGGGAGAGGGAGGGAGGGGGATGGGAGAAGGAGAGGGAGAGGGAGAGGGAGAGGGAGGGAGGGGGATGGGAGAAGGAGAGGGAGAGTGAGAGGTGGAATGAGGTGAGTGGAGTGAGTGGGAGAGGGAGTAGGAGGGGAAGGTGGAGAGGGAGAGCGGGAGGGAGGGGTAGTGGCGGAGTGGGAGGGGGAGGGGGAGGCGAGGGAGAGGGAGGGGGAGAGGGAGGGGGAGGGGAGGAAGGAGGGTGAGAGTTAGAGGTGGAAGGAGGAGGGTGGAGTTATGGGGAGAAGGAGGAGTAGGAGGAGGGGGAGAGTGAGTAGATGAGGGATGGGGATGGGGAGGGGGAGAGGGGGAGGGGGAGGGAGGAGGAAGGGATAAAGGGAGAGGGAGAGGGGGAGAGGGGGAAGGTGGGAGGGATGGCGAAGGAGGAAGGAGGGTGAGAGGGATAGGGGGGAGGAGGAGGGTGGACTGCAGAGAAGGAGTGGGAGTGAGAGGGGGGGGAGAGTTAGTAGAGGAGGTATGGGGAGAGGGAGAGGAAAATGAGGATAGGGGGAGGGGGAGAGGGAGTGGAAAAGGGAAAAGGAAGGGGGAAATGGAGAGCGAGAGGGGGAGGAGGGAAGCGATGGGGAAAGAGGGAAGGAGGGGGGCGGGAGAGGGGGAAGAAGGGGGGTGGAATGATGGGGAGAGGGAGTGGGAGGGGGAGGGTGACTGTGAGTGGAGGGAGGGGGAGGGGACAAGGGAATGGGAGAGGGAGGGGCATGTGGAGATGGAGGTGGGGGACGGGTGGAGGGGGGATGGGGAGGTGGTATTATGAGGGGGATGGAGAAGCAGAGGGGGGGTGGGGTGGATGGAGAAGTAAAGGAGAAATGGCGGGAGAGGGAGAAGTATACAGGAGAGGGGGGGGGGGACGGAGAGGGAGAAGGGGGAGGGAAAGGGAAGGGGGGATTTTAGAGGGATGGGGGAGAATCTAAGAGAGGGGGGAGGGAGAGCGAGAACAGGGAGGGAGAGGGAAGGGGGGAGGATATTTACGAGGGATGGGGTCGGAGGTGAGAGGGAGGAGGGGGAGAGGGAGAGTGAGTGGGGGTAGGGGCTGTATGGAGGGATTGGTGGAGAGGGAGAGGGAGAGGGAGGGGTAGTGGGGGAGAGGGAGCAGAGGAGGGAGGCGGAGGGAGGGGGAGGGGAGGGAGGCGAGGGTGAGAGTTAGAGGTGGGAGGAGGAGGGTGGAGTGATGGGGAGAAGGAGGAGCAGGAGGAGGGTGAAGTGATGGGGAGAAGGAGGAGAGGGAGGAGGGGGAGATTGAGTAGATGAGGGATGGGGAGAGGCATAGGGGGAGAGGGGGAGAGGGGGAGGGGGAGGGAGGAGGAAGGGATAAAGGGAGAGGGAGGAGGAAGGGATAAAGGTTGAGGGAGAGGGGGAGAGGGGGAAGGTGGGAGGGATGGAGAAGGAGGAAGGAGGGTGAGAGAGATAGGGGGGAGGAGGAGGGTGGACTGCAGAGAAGGAGTGGGAGTGAGAGGGGGGGGGAGAGTTAGTAAAGGAGGTATGGGGAGAGGGAGAAGAAGATGAGGACAGGGGGAGGGGGAGAGGGAGTGGACAAGGGCAAAGGAAGGGGGAAATGGAGAGGGAGAGGGGGAGGGGGGAAGGGATGGGGAAAGTGGGAAGGAGGGGTGAGGTAAAGGGGGAAGAAGGATGGTGGAGTGATGGGGAGAGGGAGTGGGAGGGGGAGGGTGACTATGAGTGAAGGACAGAGGGAGAGGGGACAAGGGAATGGGAGAGGGAGGGGCATGTGGAGATGGAGGTGGGGGACGGGTGGAGGGGGGATGGGGAGGTGGTATTAGGAGGAGGTTGGAGAAGTAGAGGGGGGTTGGGGTGGATGTCGAAGTAAAGGAGAAATGGGGGGAGAGGGAGAAGTATACGGGAGAAGGGGGGGGGGACGGAGAGGGAGAAGGGGGACGGAAAGGGAAGGGGGTATTTTAGAGGGATGGGGGAGAACCTAAGAGAAGGGAAGGAGAGGGGGGATGGAGAGGGAGAATAGGGATCAAGAGGGAAGGGGGGAGGATATTTACGAGGGATGGGGGAGGAGGTGAGAGGGAGGAGGGGGGAGGTGGAGGGAGAGGGGGAGAGGGAGAGTGAGTAGGGGTAGGGGGAGTATGGAGGGATCGAGAGAGGGAGAAGGAGTGGGAGGGTTAGTGGGAGGAGGAGGTGTTGATGAGAATATATGACCTACTTATCAATGAAGGATAAGTATCCCAAAAAAGATCCTTAAAGCAGTCTCTCGTTTGTTTGAAGTAGCCACTTTTCGTGGGAACAAGGGCCTCGCTTCCACAAGTGCAGTTTTTCTACATTAGAAGGAGTCTTTGGAATTTGTTTTATATGGATTCCTAAATACAAATCTATTCTAAATAAATTACATAGTTGACCTATGACGCAGATTGTAATAATTGAAACAAGCGGTTTTAGTAGCTCCTAAACTATAAATAGTTTAGTAGCTGCTAATAAACTTGTAGGTTTCCGCTATGAAATAAAACTATAATTCTAATTTTAAAACTAAATTATGTCTACTTTGTCATATCTAATCTACTTCCTATCCTATCCCTGGAGAAAATTAAAGGAATATGATGTATAAAGGAAGATCATATCACCGACTTCTTAAAACAAAGTCCGGGATATAGTGATAAATTAAAACACCAATATTTCTGAATAAAATTAAATGAAACTGAAACATTGCTATACATAAAACTATGTTCTACAATCACTTCCAAGAAATCAGAACAAGAAATATTTTGAAACAAAAATGAATAATTTTTTTATCATTCGATCTCTTAATAAGACTATAAATACGAAATATATTATAAACATACAATCAATTAGAAGATAATTGCAATGACCTTTGGTTTTGAAAATTAATCATTCATAAAAAAAAGTTACAAAGTCTTCATCCAATTCCAGAATGATAACTGGTGGTGCCTCCTTCAAACTAAAAGTCATAAACATAACAACATTCATCAAAAGAAAATGGTCTTCTATGAAGAGAGCCCCCCCCCTTCTATAGTTGAATCTCTTCACTTTATATAGGCCATGAGGACTAGCGTTTCCTTGTTGTGTATTAGTAAAACTCTTGATATGCTATCTTAAATTGTGGCAAAATAATCATAAGCTGGTGCAACTAATCTCGTCGACGAAATGTTTATCCTTTCAAAAACTTGGGCGATCCTTCCTTAAAATTTGCATGTTCTTTGTCAAACCTTTCACTCAATCGATTCCTCATTACCAAGTATGTTGTTCCCGATCTAGGTTAAATGCCCATTATATCTTTTACACATGTTCTCCTTTCTTCGTTATTCAGGTAATCTGAGGATGAAGTTTTTATAAACAAACCCTGTCACAACATAAAAAAAATTATAGCAGCAATAACTCCCTTGTAGATTTTATTTTCATTCGTATTGATCACTGAGTGCAATAAGATAATTCCATTCATCAATTCTTGAAATACATATGGGTAATCATTTATTTAGAAATTGAAATGATATAAAAACTTTTACTAACATAAAATTATTGTAATAAGTAAAAATGAGAAGAAATAATTTAGAATTTTCCCTTTCTTAATCGATAGATGCATCCTTAATTTGGATTTATACTATGTCTTTTCACGATTAGTTCTAACGAGTAACCCTAGCAATTTTCACTATTATATGGTAACTGTCAATCGAAGGATTTGTGTGAAAGATAATTGTGAGGTAAAGATTTTTGGTGATCTATCCTTCCAGCTGGTACAAATGCTTCCTTAACAAGAAGAAACTTAGTTTCCATCTAACCAAAATTTATGAAAGAGGCCATGGTCTTGTTAATAATTATCCCTTCGCATTTGATCAAAATCATGACATTATTACGATTTATTGTCCTTTATCTTGGTGCACGTGAATGACATTTTACCGTGTTCTATTTGCAATACTTCCATAAACTTGTAAATTTACCCATTGCTTTTTTATCTTCCTTCTATGAAATTTGCATAGTCAAGATTTATATTAAAATAAGATTTAATACAAATCAATGTAAAAGGAGTTTTCAGAAAGAAAAAATTAAAATATTTTCCCTTTGTATGGTATGCTTTGAGATTTTGATGAGCTTAGAATGCATTATCCTTAATACTCTTCACTTAGTCTAACAGGTTGATGAAGATGATAATGATATAGTGGAAACAAATCTCTGAAAAAGTGCTAAAGATAGTTTTAGGATCTGGTGCAAAGGTTAATATTCGTCAAGTTAACGCCAATCTTCAATAGCCATTGGTGCATTGTAGTGTACTTCCTTTTTTCACGTGGTGTCTGCTTGAACTGTAATGATATTTTTAATGATGGTTAGAGACTGATGGACTGGTGGAAAATATAACAGTCATTTGAATGCCACGTATCCCTTTGAGAGAAGACTATCTTTTCTTCTTCCATGTTGAGTTCATTGTGATAACAAGATCATGGAATATTCTCTCCTACGAGCGAGTTTGTTATGCAACAAATTCCAAAAAAGAGTATGAAAAGAGAAGAAATAGATCAGAGAGAGTACTCCATGACTTTATTGAAGAAAATAGTTGAATAACAAGCCTCTTTGAGGGGAAAACCTCCTTATACAGTGTACTAAGTACACAAGACAAGACACGATGAGATAATCCAAATGAAAGGTCTCCATTCTATATATACGAGACTAAGGGGTACAATCCCAACTAACTGACCCAATCAAACATAACTAATATAACCATACTAATGATATTTACCACTGATGGACCAAAGTCGACATCAAAAATAATTTAATGAACCACAATATAGGGGAAATGTGCCCATATTTAGGGCTTAAGATGCCCCTCCCCTTCAGACAAGTGTTGTCATCAACGCTTGATTAGTTGTGTATGCCTTTGTATGAAGGACTCATCTTCCCATGTCGAATCTTCAACTGGTAAGTTCTTCCACTTTATGAGGTACTCAGTAATAGCCCAATTTCGTAGTTGTTTAGTCATTGTTTCAATGATTTGTTCAGGTTCCAATATGAATTTTCCTTCTTCATCAAGCTCCGACAAGATTGTTTGAATTGGGATCTTGTCTCCTATTATCTTCTTTAAGAAAGAAACATGGAAAACTACATGTACTCTTGAAGTTGAATGGCTCTCCAATTTGTAAGCCATACTTCCAATCTTATGCAACACTTTATAAGGACCATAATACTTGGGTGCTAATTTATTGTCCTTCTTTAATAGCTTGAGAGACATCTTCTTATAAGGTTGTATCCTGAAAAATATCCAATCCCCTTCATCAAAACTCCTTTCACTACGATGTTTATTAGCTTGTTGTTTCATCCTACTTTTTTACATAGTCAGGTTGTCCTTAAGTATCTGGAGAACTTCTTGCTAGTGCTCTATGTGATCTTCCACAGCTTGAACTTTAGATTTTCTTTTTAATGGAGATGTGATAGATGGACACTCGTACCCATAAATTTCCACAAATGGAGACAATTTTGATGATGTATGGAAGGAAGTATTGTACCAACATTCTTACAAAGACAACCATTTCACCCACTGTGTTTGTTTATAAAATGCAAAGCAATGAAGGTATCCTTTGAAACACGTGTTCACTATCTTAGTTTTCCCATTAGATTGAGGGTCATAAGATGAATTGTGAGCCAATTGAGTACCCAAACAGGAAAATAATTCAGTCCAAAATTTTCCAGTGAAAATTGGATCTCTATCAGTTACAATAATATTTGGATTTCCATGTAATTTATGAACAGTTTCCATAAAGGCTGCAACTAATGTAATTGCATTAAAAGGGTGATAGAATGCACAAACGTGTGCATACTTCGTGAGTCTATAAACAACCACCATAATAACATTCTCTCCTTAGGAATTGGGGAGGCCTATGATAAAATCCATGGATACTTCCTCCCAGCGCTGGCAAGGTATGTCTAATGGTTGTAGAAGTCCCGGGGTCTTAACTATTACACCCTTATTCTATTGGAAGACCAAGCATTCAACCACGAACCTTTGAATATAAGATTTAAGACCTCCCCAAAAAAAATTCTTCTTGACCATGTGGTAAGTTTTCAGGAATCCTGAGTGCCCACCTATAGGATATGCGTGGAATTATGAAAGAACCTTCTGCTTGAGTTGGGAGTTTTTGCATAAATATAAGTGATCCTTATACCATAGTGAATCATTTTTCCACATAAAAGTATCTGATACGCTAGTATCATTCTATAGCTTTTGAATGAGCGTGCACAAAGATAGGTCTTTTTTCCATTCTTCCCTTGTTGCTACTATCCAATCTTGTTGTAGAATGGAAATGGAACAAAGTAATGCCCCAACATCTTCATCTTTTCTGGAGAGTGCATCTACCACCACATTATGTTTCTCCTTTCTATAGATGATTTCAAATTCATATCCCAACATCTTGGTTACCCACTTTTGTTTCTCTTCTGAGGATAGTCTCTGTTCCAAGAAGTATTTAAGACTATCATGATCTATTTTGACCTTGAAGTGCCTACCTATCAGATAAGGATGCCATTTCTTAAGAGCATGTAGTATTTCCAACATTTCCTTCTCATAAATGGGATTTTGTAAGTTCTTCCCCTTGATTGGATGACTTGTGAAATCAAGTGGATGTCCTTCTTTCATTAGAACAACACAAATGTCATTTCCTGAAGCAACACATTCCACAATAAAGGTTTTTGTGAAGTCTGGTGTGGCCAATACAGGAGCTGTGTGCATTGCCTGTTTAAGTTGTTCAAAGCTTGAGTTTCCTCTGGAGTCCAATAAAATGCATCTTTATTCAATAATGTTGTTAGAGGCATTGCTATTCTTCCATAATTTTGAACAAACTTTCGGTTGTACCCTATCAGACCTAAGAATCCTCGAATATTATTCAGGTTTTTGGGAATCGTCCAGTTTATCATGGCTTTAATTTTCTTAGGGTCTACCTTGACACCTTTATGAGATACAATATGACCGAAATACTTTATCTCCTTCACCCCACAGAAAAATTTGGAAGGTTTTGCAAATATTTTTTGATCTTGTAGTAGTTGCAGTACCCTATCAACATGTTGAACATGTTCTTCTTGAGACTTGCTATAGATTAGTATATCATCAAAGAATACCAACACAAATTTTCTAAGAAAAAGGCTTGAAAATGCAATTCATCAAACCTTGAAATCTTGAAGGTGCATTCGTGAGACCAAATGGCATGACTAGAAATTCATAATGACCTTCATGAGTTATGAATGTTGTTTTGGGGATGTCTTCATCTTTCATTCTAATTTGATGATACCCAGAACGAATATCCAACTTTGTGAATAAAATTGCTCCATGTAATTCATCTAGAAATTCATCAATGAAAGGAATGGGGAACTTATCTCTAATGGTGATATTTTTGAATTCTCTATAAATGGGAGGGAGGGGGAAATCCAACTCCCTCTCCCACTCCCTCTCCCCATGAAAGGAATGCAAAGTAAGAAATTTGGCTAGGCCTGATTATTCTAGCCTCTAACATTTCTTCAACCATATGCCGAATTTCAATCTTCTGTCCATAGGGGTATATATAAGGTCTGATGTTAGGAGGAACACTTCGTGGGATTAAGTGAATAGCATGATTGAAATATCAGATAGGTGGAAGACCTTTCGGAATATCTTCAAATACCTTCGAATGCTTATTAATGGCCCTTTGGAGATCTGGGAAAATAGGAGGCTTAGATGTTTGAACATCCAATAAACATAATTGTGCAATTACACCTTGATGTCCATTTTTCATCAATTTTTTCATACCATTAGAGCTTATCACCTTGCTTGGTTTCCCTGTGATAACCTATAATTCATATTCCTTTCCTTCCCATAAAAATTTCATGAAAAGCTTTTCAAAATTAAAATCCACAGTTCCCAAATATTGCAACCATTGAACACCTAAGACAACATCGACACCACCCATTGTAATAGAAATCATTGGAATATTCAATACATATGATCCCATAGTAATATTTATATTATGGCATTTCCCCGAGCAGTTGATAGTTCCTCCAGATGCAATCATTACTTGAAACTTTGGTGCTGGATATACAAAGCAAATGAGAGATTTTTCTAATTTATAGTGAATGAAATTATGAGTACTACCATAATCAATCAACACTATTACCTTTTTCTTTTTGATAAATCCTTCGATCATGAGAGTTTGAACAGTTCTAATTCCAGCCAATGCAGACATGATATGGTGGGTGTAATCTCTTTTGAAGTAGTATCTTCTATTTCTTCATCTGGAGATGGTTCTTGTTCTTTTTGTTCTTCCTCTTCACATTTTATGTAAAATAATTTCTTCTCACCATACTTATGTCCTTTACTATACTTGTTGTCACAATTAAAACATAGGTATTTTTCTCTTCTTTACTCTATTTTTTGAGGTGTCAACCTTTGAGGTGGGTTAGAAGAAGTAACAGTATTCTATTGGTATGTGTTGGAGGTTCTCTTTCTAGTATCCATCCTCATATTTTTACTTTCAACCTTCCTTGCCATCGTGAAGGCCTTCTCCAAGGATGGTGCTTCAAATAGACAAACCTCATGCTGAATACTATCCTTTAAGGTGCCAATTAAGAGATCCAATAGATTATCTTCTGAAATGTTCTTCACTCTAAGACTTAGATTTTGAAACTATTTGATGTGCTCTGCAACTGGACCTTTTTGCTTGAGATTTATTAAATGGCTAAATAATGTATTGCTATTAATATCCCCATAATGTGCAATCAATTCTTCGGTGAATATAGACCAAGATATAATAGATTCCTTTTTACGGTCACAAACCCATTAGTACCATACAAATTGATCAATCTCTAAATATAATGATGCAATAGTTACCTTTTTCAAAGTTGGAACCTGGTGTATATCAAAGAATTGCTCCAATTGGAATATCCATGTTATTGGATCATTGCAATCAAACTTTCTCATGTCAATCTTGGGAAGTAGGGTACCCCTTGGTGACCATCCCTGATGAATTCCATTACCAGAATCATTTCCTCTTAGAATATTCTTATTCATGGAAGGTTTCTCAACATGAGAATTATTTTTATCCTCCTGAGTATCCTGGAACACATCATCACATGTAGGAAGAGTATCCCTTGAATTTGGTATGACATTAACAATATTTGTCATATTCCCCATCAACTTCTCCTCTAAATTGAGTAAATCAACTTTTCTGACTGAAACTTCATGTTTTCCTCCAATTTATTCAACTTCTCCTCTAAATTATCCAAATAAAAATTTTTCACACACCCTTTAATCATAACTTCCAACTGGGACACTAAAAAAGAGAGGTCTCCCCTTTCATCATGCGTCGAGGATGGATCCCCTGGTGGTTTGGATGGACTGTGATTCTTCAGACTTCCTTTTGGTGGTATTTTCAACAATATAAATAGATATCACACCTTAGGTGTCACCACAATTAGATCCTTCTACTCAAGGTTAATCAAAATTAAAAATGGCGTACCTTTTCAAACCTCGATTAGAAGACTATTTTAAGAGCAACTTGAAACTGATGTAAATTTTAAATTTTTGCTTGTATGGGTCTGGAAATTCATTATGTTATAGCCTGATTCATCCTCTTTCTAATGCCATAGATCTGACCTAATTTGGCTTTACCAATAATAAGTTATTGTGAATCTCCCAACACTTCTTATTTTTGGTCTTTCCAGAATAGCGAACTTATATGGTATGACAAGTGTCCAATTTTTTGTATCTGAATATGAAACTCCTACCATAGATACGGTGGTCCATATTCCTTCATATGCAATAGGTATCGCTCAATTTGGATATTTAATGTCCCAGATATGACCTTTTTTCTCAGAACACTTGTTTTAGACTATTTTTTGGACTAGTAAAAAACCCTAGATTCTAGAGCGAATATCTCTGAACCCATAATGTTTCGGGATATGAAACTTGGACCACTGTTAGATCGGTCATTTTTTTATATGGGTTGTAAGTCTACCTCCATGAACCCTTGTAGAAACAATTTTATAATGAAAATTCCAAGATGGCTCATTTTGAAGAATTTAGTCCCAAGGAAATCCAGTGCCTTTTATTTTATTCAAAGAATTGTTAGTTTATTTATGAAAATGGGACCAAGGAAACATTTTTCACTTGTGTCTAAATATAATTAAACCAAGTTATGCTGGTTCCCATCAAATGTCATCTTGTGTTTTAGTTGAGTAAATGAATGGATCTATGCTTGTATTTCCATTTTGTTTTGTCTTCATGAAACAACATTGTGAAAAATTTACTTATATTGCTACATATTTATGTCTTTTGCATCTAAAAATATTATAAATATAAAGGTGTAATTAAGGCACCTTGATATTCAATCTCAATGAGTGTATGTGGTTTAGTATTTTATGGTGTATTTTCCTTCCACCCTAAGATAATCATTCAATATTTTTATGTGTAGAGTCATATTTTAAAGAATCACTTGCACTCCACACAAAAACCATTTGAAGCATCTAGAAAGTTTTAAAAAATAATCTCAGGGTGACATACTAGATTTTCTACATTAGTAAAAAGAGGGTTCCCCACTCTAGCCAAAGAACTGGATTGAAGGCCTAGAGTAGTTCAGGAGAGGTACATCCCACACATTATTTATAGAATAGAGGCAAAGTGTTTATCAAAGAATCCAAATCAACACTTTGTATAAAGAGTGCTTGCATCAAATTCACTCTCAGAAAAAATAAATTATATATATATATATAATCCCAAGTCTCCAATAAAGTGAAATCAATGATGGTGTGACAAAAGGTCCTACCCATATAAAATTAGGACTTTAACGATCCTCCGTACTGAAGGAAAGTATCATAATCTAACCCATCTACCTTGGCCACTAGTATATGGTGAAAGTACCACAAGTGATACAAAAAGAATACTGAATATTTTTCCAAAATATCAAATAGTTAAATGTGAAAAGAACCCAAACTAACCAACTTGCTAAACCTAAAAGATATGGTTAAAAAAATGTTAAACTTGGGATATAAAAGGACCTCATGCCTCACAATGACCTTTCTTCCAAGCCTTCAAAAGAGAAAAACAAGGTTTCCTCCAATACCAACTCTGATTCCTATAATTAATAAGAATAATAAAATTTCCATATCCTTCCCCCAATAAAATGGAAATCCCCATGGATCCCTCCTCTAACTATCCTTCTAAAGTAATAGAGAGGTTCCATATAATCTATAAAGCCGAGATAACTTGATACAACCTATTATTTAAGAAAATTTGTGAATATCCAATCCTAAGAGGTTGTTCCCTCTTTCTAATTCTAATTCCTTTCCTCACATCATCAACTTAGATACAATCCTTCTAATTCATTAGGTGGGTATTACTCCATACCAAGCTATGCCAAAACCACCCCTCAGCCTTACTGATGTCTAACGATACATTTCCTTGTCATTATATAGGGGTCATTTCTCATATCCAATAGAGATCCTTTTATCCTCCCATATTTTATCCTACTATCGTCATTTGAGCACTAGATTCTCGACTTCCTCCTCTTCCCTTTTCCAAAGTCTATCTTCTAACACCTCTAAAAAATTCTCCATGATATACTTAAAGTGTTTCCTAAACAAAAGATCCACATGATTAGGTCCATGTTTGAGTTCATTCTTGAGCTCACTTTATATTAGGTCATCCTCTTTTCTTTGTCCTTTCTATCATTCCCTCCATCATGGAAAATAAGTCCAATGTGGTGAGATCCAGTATAATGATTTCATGATCAAGTAAGTCATTTAAAATCCAAGATCCACCCTTAATATAACTAAAACTAATTTCTATCATGCCCTTGGTTTTACCCATTTATATCATATTTATTAGGCCCTTGAGGGTATCAATAGGTCTAAGGACGAATCCTCGAGGGTTGTAGAGATACCCTTTTACATTTACCCCGAGATAATGAACACACATTTCTCTGTACTCGTTAAAGTCAATCGGAGTAGGAGGGTGCAGGTCACTAGAATTCGGAATACAATGGTACCTCCTCTGATTTATTTACTTTACCCTCTAGGTAGAAGGACTTTGAAACAAACAGATTCATATATCAAAAACAATATCATAGAACATTGGCAAAAAGTTACCAGATAATGCAAAAAAAAAAGCAGTCTAGGTAGCATAAATTATATTTGGACACATGCATGGTCAATATATAACATTTTATTATGAATCAATTATAGAGGATAAAAGAGTTTTGATACCATGCTATTCTGATTTCAATGTGTTTAGATTCGCCGAGCTATTATGTGTATTTTCATTGCAAGCAAAAAAAATATAGGGATCACATGTATCAGTTTCAATCAAGGGAGATCATTTTTATCCACTAACCGGTGTTACATCTAAGGGCCATCCTTCACCTTGTTCCTTCACCTTATGATCAGAACCTAGATAAGAATATCACAACAAAGAAAATAATAAAAGAAAAATTTCAACTTTGGCCTCTAAATATTTACATTATGGAAGTGTACTCATGCATTGCACCAAGTCCTAGCAATTCCAAATATATTATGCAAATTTTAAATACCACAAAAAAAGCAACTATAGGAGACATTTTAAATTTTAGCAAGCTAGTTAAATTGATTACAAATCATGCGTTATTTTATATTGTACTCAACCACACACAATATTTGACAAGACTGATATTGGAAGCACCAAACCCCCCTGACTACCTCTCCCTCCCCCTCCCCCTCTCATGCCCATATCCATGCCTCCTCCTACCCCTCCAACTCCCCCTACCCCTCCCTATCCCTCTCCCTCCTGCTACACCTCCCCCTCACCCTCCCTGTATCAATCTCCCTCCCAATCCCCACCCCACTCCCACTCCCCCTCCCCCTCCTCCACTCCCTCTCCCTCCCCCTCCACATCTCCTGCCAACTCTCCCTCTCCCTCCCCCTCCACATCTCCTCCCAACTCTCCCTCTCCCTACCCCTCCACATCTCCTACCAACTCTCCCTCTCCCTACCCATTCTCCGTCCCCCTCTCATGTCGACTCTCCCTCTCCCTCCCTAGTATCCCTCCCCATCCCCCTCTCTCGTTGACTCGCCCTCTCCCGTTGACTCTCCCTCTCCCTCCCCTCCCCCTCACCCTCCCCAATTTCCATGTACCTACTCATATCCCTATCTATCCCCCTCTCCATCTCCCCATCCCCCTCTCCCCCTCCCCCTCCCCCTACCTCTCCCCCTCCTGCTTCCCCTCCCCCTCTCCTTCTCTCTCCCCATCCCCCTACCACTCCCACTACCTATTTCCCTCTCATTCCCCCTTCATGTGCCTCTCCCTCGCCCTCCCCATCCCACTTGACACTTCTTCACTCTTGCATAAAATTTCCTTAAACACACAATACATGTCTAAAGGAGGCTTTATATTGGGATTTTCCAAGATGAGTTTTATAAATTATACAACTTCATGACTTAGGGAGAATGTGCCTTTGAAATGATATAAGTATTAGGATTTATAAATAGAGATACACTTTAGGAATTATTTCCCTATCTTTGAAACACTATGGAATATTAGCTTCCCTAAAATAGCTATTATCTAGTTCATATTAACTTGACATGAGTATATATATTGGTGGTTTGGCCTACATCCTATTCCTATTCCCTATAGAGTTGCAATGCATTCATAATGGATCAAGGTTGAAGGCATTGTTAGAGTCAAAATTAGGGTATAATGTTGGCCATGTTATTTTGATTGGTAGTTTGAACGGGGATGCAATGCCATATAGGAATGACATCCAAATATTGGTCCTTTTTCTTGAGTTGAGTTCAAATATACAAAAAATTTCACATTAAGAACATGCTACATTCATTTCCTCATAGCATATATATTTTGATTTTGATTGCAAAACAATATTCATATCCTTCCTTCTAGCTAAATTCAGTTGTTGCTTTATCTTACTTTAGAAGAGTGTTAGGTTGTACTTCCCATGGTAAATTATTACTTACATAGGTTTGTTATCATGATGTTGGGATTCCTAGAGTGGAGTGGATCTCATCAACAAGTAATCATTGTAGAATGTTAACTCTTCATATTATAGATGTGAAGAAGTGTGGAGGGAGGCAAGGTATAGTGATTGGGAAGACAACATCAAAATGGCATCAAAAAACAAGTGATGCACATAATACCACTAACAAAATAACTTATTAACAAATTGAATGTACCTAACTACTATGACTGTTGACACATAATGGGGAAGACTTAATTTCTGCAGTTTATAATTGTCACCTTTTATAAAAAACTATAGTGATGGCCACATGGCGTCATCAAAAGAATTACAATTATCTATGGTGACATGGATTTTTTACAGTCACCAAAATCATAACCAAAAAGTTATCGGTAAGGGCCCTTCAAGGATCATCACCAAAAGTGTCTCCAAAATGATAATTAGCAATGGGATTTTAACAACCCTGACCATAAGTGTCACCAAGAGATAATTGACAATGGGATTTTAATGATCCTCACTTAAAGTGTTGTTGAAAAGGGGGTGATGGGATTTAAAGAACTATCACCAAAAGCACTTACGATGGTAATTTTTCATAGCCCATCACCATAAGTGACATTGGTGATGACCATTTAAGGTCCATCACAAGAATGACCATCACTAAAGTCCTTTCTTGTGGTAGTTCCCCCACTAGCCTATCCCTCCCCTTACCCATCCTCATCTCCATCTCCCTCCCCCTACCCATCCCCAAATCCTTCTCCCTCCCCTTACCCATCCACCTCTACTTCTCCCTCTCTCCCTCCCTCACCCTCCCCCCTCACCCTCCTTCTTCCTGAAGAATTTTAACAACCCTCACCATAATGGTCACCAAGGAGAGAATTGATAATGGGATTTTAACAACCCTCACTAAAAGTCTTGTCGAAAATGGATTTTGTGACGGGATTTAAAGAAGTGTCACCAAAATCATTTTTGACGACAATTTTTCATAGCTCGTCACCATAAGTCACTTTAGTAATGGCTATTTAAGCTTTGTCATAGGAATGACCTTCACCAAAGGCATTTTTCCTAGTAGTTCCCTCCCTATCTCCCTCCACTTCTCCATCTCCCTCTCCCTTCACCTCTCCCTCTCACCCTCTCCATTTTCTCTTCCTCTCCCATACCTCATCTCCTCCCCCTCCCCCTCCCCCTCCCACTCTATCTCATCGAATTTCCCTACCCCTCTAACTCCCCCTCACCCTCCCTCTTAATCTCCCTCATGCTACTCCTCCCCCTGTAACTCACCCTCTTAATATCCCTCCCCATACCCAACCCACTCAACCTCCCCATTCCCCCATCCCTCCCCCTCCCACTCCCCCCTTCCCATCTCCTACCAACTCCACCTCTCCCTTCCCCTTCCTCTCTCCCACCGACTTTCCCTCTCCATCCCCATCTCCCTCTCCCTCCCCAATTTTGATCTCCCTACCCATCTTCCTCTCCTTCCCCCTCTCCCTCCCCCCCTCCACCTACCTCTTCGCATCCTGCTCTCTCTCCCCCCTCCCTTCCCCTCCCTCCCCCCCTCCCCCCTCCCATTTACCCCACTCCTTCCCCCTCTCCCCCTCTCCATCTCATCCACCCTCCTCCTTCCTGCTTCCCCATCTCTTCCTCTATTAGCCCTTCATAATCCTTCCTTTGCTTGCTCTACCCCTCTCCCTCCCGCTCCTTCTCCCCCTCCCTCAACCCTCCTCCTAGCCCCTTCCCCACCCACTCCCTCTCTCACTCCCTACCCCTCCCTCCTCTGATCACTCTCCCCCTCCCCCACCCACTCCCTCTAGCCTTCCCTCCAACCTCCTCCCTCCCCCTCCCTCTCCATCTACCATAAACATGCTCCCTCTCCCTCCCCCTCCACATCACTCTCCCTCCCAATCCCACTTCCTCCCTCGTAATCCCCATCCCTCTCCCTCTACCTATCACTCGCTCTCCCTCTCCATCCTCCTTTCCATTCCCTCCCTACTCGACTCACTCTCCCCCTCCCCTCCTACTCCTCCTTCCCCCTCTCCCTCCCTCCCTCCCTCACTCCCTCCCCCCCTCCCTCACTCCCTCCCCCTCGATCTCCCCAGCACCCACACCCACTCCCTCTCACTCTCCCTCCTCCTCCATATCCCTCTCCCTTCCTCCCTCTCCACCTCCCGCTATCACCCTATCCCACTCCCTCTCCCTCACACCTCCCTAACCGCTCCCCATATCCCCCCCCTCTCATTCTCACTCTTCCCCCTCATGCTCCCTTCCTCTCCCACTCCATCCCCTTCCGTCCACCCTCAACCTTCCCTCTCCCCATCCCCCTCCCTCGCCATCTCCATCTACCATGCCCCCTATCCCTCCCCCTCCCCATCACTCTCCCTCCTGATCCCACTACCTCCCTCGTAATCCCCCCTCCCTCTCCCTCCCCCTCACCATCACCTCCCTTCTCTACTCTCTCTCCCCCTCCCCTCCCACTCCTCCTCCCCCCTCTCCCTCCCTCCCTCCCTCACTCCATCTCCCTCCCACCCACGCTCTCTCCCTCTCCCTTCCCCCCCTATCCACTTATCGCCCTCACCCAGCCCCACTCCCTCTCCCTCACACCTTGCTCACCACTCCCCATATCCCTCCCCCCTCTCCTCCCTCCCTCCATTTTGTCTCAACTCTCCCCTCTCTCTCTCTCTCCCCCCTCCTGCTCCCTTTTGCTCCCTTCCTCTCCCACTCCCTCCCCCTCCTACTCCCTCTTCTTCTTGCTTTCCCACTCCCACACTCACTCACTCTCCTCCCTCTCCCTCCCCCATCCCTCCTTCCATCCCTCCCCACTAAACATGCTCCACTCCCTCTCCCTCCCCACTCCCCATTTCCTCCACCCTCTCCCTCTCCATCACCCTCTCCCCCCTCACTCCACTCCCTCTTCCCTTTCCCTCTCCCTCTCCCTCCACCTCCCCCTCACTCCACTCACCCCACACTAACCTCCTCTCCCTCACTCTTGGCCTCCCCATCCCTCCCCTATCCCTCTCTCTTCCATCCCTCTCCACCTACCTCCTATCCCTCCCCCCGAAACTTCCACACTCCCTCCCCCCCTTCCCCTTACCCTTTTGTGTCCCTTTCTTCCTCTACCGCTCTCCCTCTCTCTTTTGTATCACCCTCCATATCCCCTTCCATTAGCTCCACCTCCACTCCCTCTCTTGTATCACTCTCCCCTCTTCCTCCCCCTCACCCACCCTTCTATGCCTCCCCATTCAACCTACCCCACTCCCTCTCACTCCCTCCTCTCCCGCTGCCCACCCCCCTCTCCCTCCCCATCCCTCTTGCTCTCCCTCCCCATCCCTCTTGCTCTCCCTCTCAACATTCCCCCCCTCATGCTGTCTCACTCACTCTCCCTCTCTCCCCCCCCCATCAACCTGCCCCACTCCCCCTCACCCATCCAACTTCCCCTTCCTACTCCCCCTCTTTCTCCATTTCTCCCCATCTGCCCTTCCTCCCTCCCTCTGCCTCCCCTACCCCCTCTCCCTCTCCCCCTACCCTATCCCTCCCTTTCCCCCTTTCCACCTTCATCCTTCACCTTCCCTCTCTCATCCCTCCATCTTCTCTCCCTCCCGTTCCCCCTCCCTCCCCTTCCCTCTCCCTCCTCCTCCCCTTCCCCCTCCCTCCCTCTACTCACTCCTCCCTCCCTCTCCTATCCCTCTCTCTCCCACTCGCTCCACCTCCCTCCTATCCCTACCCCCTCAAATTTCCCCACACCCTCTCATTCCCTTATGCCCCCTTCCACTCCATCTCCCCTACCCCTCACCACCCCCCTCTTCCCCCTCTCCCCTCTCCCTCCCCCTCCCTCCTATCCCTACCCACTACTCCTACCTCACTCCCTCCCCCTCCATCATATCCCCCCCCCGCTCAACCTACCCCACTCCCTCCCCCTCCCCATCCCCCTTTCTCCCTCCCCATATCCCTTTTTCCCTTTCCCCCTCTCCACCTTTCCCCTTCTCCTCCTCCCCCCTCCCCCTAACACCCCCCTCTCTCTCCTACTCCCAACCCCCCCTCTCTCTCTCTCTTATTCCCAACCCCTCTCTCTCTCTCCTATTCCCAACCCCCCTCTCTCTCTCCTACTCCCAACCACCCTCTCTCTCTAACCCTTACAAACCCCCTCTATCACTCTCTCTCTCCCCTACTCTACCTACCCCAACCCCCTAACGTCCTTACTCACCCCTCTACTTCTCTTCCTAACCATAACCCCCACCCCTCTTTCTCTTCCCCAACTTCCTAACACCCCCCACTATCTCTCTCTCTCTCTCTATCCCATACTCCACCTACCCCCAACTCTCTCTCTCTCTCCCCCCAACCCTTTGACACCCTTTCTCTCTCTCTCCTACTAATGCTACCCCTAACCCCCCCCTCTATCTTTATCTCTCATAATCCCCCTCCGTCTTACCACTAACCCACCCTCTCTCTCTAACCCCAACCCCCCCCCCACTCCTCACCTATACCCCCTTCTCTCTAACCACCCTACTCCTTCCCAAACCCCTAACTCCCTTGATATCTATCTCTTTCTCTACCCAAACACCCTCATCTCCCTACCCCTAATCACAACTTTGACACTCACTCTACTTCTCCACCTAACCATAACCCCCACCCCCTTTTTCTCTTCCCCAACTTCCTAACACCCCCCACTCTCTCTCTCTCTAACCCTCTCTCTCAATTTCTCTTCCCCAACCCCTTAACACCCCCCCCCTCTCTCTCTCCTACTAACCCTACCCCTAATCCCCCCTCTTACCACTAACACCCCCCTCTCTCCCTAACCCCAAATCCCCACTCCTCACCTGTACCCCCCCTCTGTCTAACCACCTTAATCCTCCCCAAACCCAAAACCCCCCTTGATATCTCTCTCTCTCTCTCTCTAACCCCTCGCTCCTATCCCTCTCTCTCCCCTTCTCCTCCATCTACATGTAGCTCCTACCCCTCTTTGATTCCCAAACCCCAATATAATGATATAAATTAATATAAAAAGGAAAATGTAATAATAATAACTTAATAATTTAGTTTTTCTTTACAATTTTTTAGATATTTAATCTAAAAAATAAAAAAGTAATTAAAATAATATTCTAAAATAAAGTATTATTAAAGATAAATAAGATGTTGGAAAAAATGTAGTATTAAAACACAAATAAAAGGTTGAAAAATGTAAGGTAAAATTACATTATATATAAACAAAATTATATATGATTAAAGCACGTGGATTCTTACTAACTCATATGTCTATGTTAAAATGACATAGATCATATTTATAATTTATATACCTATCGCATTCCGTATATGTCAAATAAATATACACCTGCACCAGATTTATGAGAGTAGACAAAGAATGAACAAAAGTTTAGCAAAGGAACATCAATAAGCTGACAAAGCCCGTCACGATGAAGAGGAAGAACAAAGGAAAACGATGGTAACAACAGTATAATATAAGGTCCAAGAACAGAATGAAAGGCATCAAGACAAAGGCCATCATGAATCCAAAGAAGATGATAAAACTAGAGCAACCAGGGAAGCTGATGCAGGAGCATCGGAGCCTAGGCCGAACCGTTGAGGTTGATCGATAGGAGGGAGCCTACCAGCGGGAGTGCCGATGACCACTAGTGCAGGAAGCTGGTTGATTTGTGGAAGTCAACAAGTCAAGCAGAAGCAGTTGGAGTGTGACCGACTGGAGCAGCGCAGGGAATGTTGTGATTGCTCGAGAATCGACGAGAATTAGTCGATAGATGACAAGTGAAGCGAGTAAGACGTCAGGTAGTCGATGAGTGGTCAAACTACGATGCGACAAGTTTGGTGGAGCCAAGCGCGGAGGAAGGGGAGGACTGGAAAATCGTAGAGGATGAGAAGCTAACTGACAGGAAAGTCGAGATGTGACCGACTACTGTAGTAGGGTCGGAAGGATAGAAAGTCAAGGGACTATACTTGGTAGCCGTTCAGGGTTGCTCAGGAAGTTAATATAGTTATTGTGAGTTGGTGAAGGACACGACAGGTGATGTCATGGACAGAGGCTGTGTAGCACGACTAGGAGCTGACAGTTGCAAGTTCGTAGGATTTGGAAGGATCGACGGACAAGAGGATGCGTATCTTGGGGATTGCAGCAGTCTCGAGAACAGTAGAAACAGTAGGGTAAAAGACATGGAAAAATGAAATCGAGGGGGATCTTCAGTCTTTGATCAGTAGGATCAGAGAACAGAGCCGTGACAAGTTGTGTACATTCACACCGACCGAAGAAGAGAGAGTTGAGATCGAGCCATAGCTCAGAGTTTCGAGTTGAACCAGGATAGGGTGAGGTCATCAATAAGGCATCATAAAGCTTACCCAAACCAACCAATTCTAATAATCATCAATTCGGGGTGCATTCCTCTGCTCAATATACAGAATAAGATTGTTAATAAAGCCTTGGCTATCATATTTTAGCACTAACTACCAGGTACAGGAAGTCCAGTACATTGGTTTTAATTTTTGGACAAGGCAAATTCCTTTTGGAAAATCTAAAAGCAGTTTATGGATCAAGCAATATCCTTGGTACTTGAATGCCCTGTCAAGACACCAACAAAGAGTATAGAACAAGGTATTAAGCACGAAAGAAAGTATATCAAGGTTTCTCCAAGGTAAAATTCAAAATTGTGTTTCTTTGTTTTATGTTCCTATTTGTTATTGACCTTGGTATCTCTTCTTGCCTAAACCTGCAATTTTAGAATGAAAGAAAACTCTCCACTAATTTATCTATAGTTGAAAAATAGACTACACAAAGGAGCACATACTAATAGTCACAACCACTGAATAATGAGGGTAATCAATTCGTGAATTTGCAACCAATATTTTTTCTGAAGAACCTGGAGTATCTAGGGTGGTTTATAGATCATATTGGTATCAGGCCAAGTTATCCATTAGAGTGAATGTGGAACTAGTCACAATTGATGCTCACAAAATTGAAAACATCTCAAGAAGTTAGATAATTGTAGCCATTGAACCCTGAGATTGGAACAAGCAAGTGGAGAAAGTAATTCCAATCCCCAGTAGTGGAAGGAAATAAAGAGAATGGTAATTTAGGTCAGTTTTGTAAGTTGGAGGTGCAAGTCCCTGACAACGTCAAGTCTATGACACTCTTAATGTAATCTATTGAGGCTCAAGAGTAAGTTTGTGCTCTTCAAGGAGCAGTACATCTTCCCCAAGGATTCAAAGATCATTGAAGAACTAGAGACTAAGATAGAGAGCTCAAGTAGTGCTTCTTCTCTACTACTTCCTTTCAAAGTATAAGCATAAGTAGACATCATAATGGTGAGGTTGATGTCATCATAATCACTAGATATAGCAAATGGAGGTCTTTTTCATTGTGCACAAAATTAGTGAAGAGCTAAAGATTGCACTCATGCCTGGACTTGGTTATCCCAAATTATTTCAATATCTAACAATATTTCAATGTAATTCCTATTGCATAAGGAAAGCACAAGGAAATGTCTAGCCAAACAACCTTCAAGTGAAATGTGTGTCATCTAAGCAATCATAAATGCCATCAATGTTGAGATTTAACCCTCAATTCCTTAGAATATGTTGAAATAATCAAGTAATACAATGAGGTTTCTAGAGTAGTTTCTTTCCTTTAAGGTTTTAGTGGACAAGTGGAAATATTAGAAACAAATTAATATTTAGCTTTGAGGGATCTACTTGTAGATTAAGTAGCTCTAGAAACCCACCTATTTGTGGAAGAGCCTTATATTAAGTCTAAGAGATAAACAAGGGTGTAAAAGGTAGGTTGAGCTTAATAAGGCTAGGAAAGGAAAAAGAGTTGACATTAGGGTGACTGTTCAGTCTGTGTCATGTCATGCATGGCAGTTTTGGACCTTGATGGCAAATTTAAGTTAGCCCCCCCTGAACTATTCGAATTGGGAGACTTTGTAACATCAGTGGCAAGATTTATTGTTCCAGGGTTTAATGATTGAGTATGCCCTGTAGCTCGTTGTTATCTAAGTAGTTGACGAACAGGACCACAAATAGGGCATTCCCTTTCACGATAACGTTGGTGATGGCTAGAAGAGTTCGGGATCCATTGCAACGTGGATAAGGGAAATCGTTTTCATGGCATTGAGTTATATGCACCCACAGCTTCTTGGCAGTTTGACAAAAGCGAGTTTGGCATTCTCCTTCTGAAGCTAAACATTTACTAGCATGGCGCAAAAAGAGTAGCCAGCGTTGCTGTTTGATATATTGCACTCTATGTGCTTTAGCATCAAAAGTTGGCTGGACATTCCCTGCAGTATCTCCAACTGACACTCAAACTTTTTGGGATGTTGCAGTGGAAATCAACACATGTCCAGAAACATCTTGTGGAGACTGATGCTGTTGAGTCATATCTTGAGCTAGTACTTGTTGTGGACCCTGTTGGTGTGGCTGTTGGTACTGTACCACATTTGGAACTTGCTTTGGAAGCGGAGATTTCTCCTCACACTACAACTCCTTTCCTGGAAAGCTAACTTCCTGTGTAACCTGATCATTAGTACCATTATTAGATTGGGTTTGTTGTCACTCTCGAGGTGATAATGCATGTAGATCCTACAATTTTTTAGAATGTTGTGAGTTTAGCTGCTAAGAATTCAATGAGTTATCATTCAACAATTGAGGTTGTTTATTTAGGGGTACTGAAAACTTTTGCTATTCTGACAACTCTTGCTCTGGTGATTCCCGACACAATTCAATGCTCCCTTGATTCTGTACAAAGACTTTTGATTCAGACTGAGTCTGAACCATGTTTTTACATTTTAACAATAATTTCTTGTCTTGTTGGCACTGTTGCATTTGTTGGTTTGACTATAGCTGCTGATATTGATGTGGTTGTTGCTGATGAAGTTGCTCTTGTTGTGGGTGCTCAGATTGGTGCTTTAAATGTGGCAGCTGCTGCATCTGTGATTCAAGTGATTGAACCCTTGGCAAAATAGGTGAAACATGGGGATAACAAATTTAATGCATCTGATTTTGTTGACCCTGCTGTTGTACTGGCAGCTTCTGTTGCTGAGAAGGTAAACCAGTAACTGGTGCAATTTTTGTTGACTGTATTCCTAAAGAGTTTCCATTCAGACAAGTTGTAGTTGAAATTCCACCAGATGATGCAGTATTATAGAAATTTCCAGGGCCCGCAAGATCTGCTGCATTCATTGCATATCCATCTCCATCTAGTGGAGCCATTTGATTGGGTATTGCTGCTAGCATGCAACAATACATAGTGATTTAATTATATCCATCTATAAATGAAACAAGACTTGCAATACTATTTTTCAAGATTCCAATATGCTTTCTCACAATCCAACTTGGGAAATGTAAAAGATTTCAATTGGCATAGTCTATAAGCAAGCAAGAACATCCAACTTACACTGCATAAAATTTTGTTGGCGCTGCTGAGGAACTTGCTGTCGGGAGGAAATTTGTAGATCACCATACAAGTATCCTCCTGACTTATATAATGCTGTAGAGCCATTCATCATATTCTGATTATTTCCTGTCAGCTGCATTCCACTATTCATGCTTCCATTTGCAAAACCATAGGAATTTTTCTGCTACATATTGATGCCTAGAATTGTACTACCTATATGTACACTCATTTTACGATAAATGTGACTATTTTTTCCACCAGCAAATTGTTGTTGTTGAGAAGATGCCATGAAATAAACATTAGGGTAACACATTCCCCTAGTAGATGCAGCCTCATGGACATCGTTGGTGATGATCCTAATCTAGGATTTGGAATCATCCCACTCCTGGCACCAGGTACAACTATTGTAGGAAATATTTGGTTTGTTGTAGCCATGGACATGCCTCCAACTCTCTGATGAGGCTGGATCATATTACCCAGGGGCATAGGAAGGGATGACAAGTTGTTGCCCAAATTGGCACACATGTTCTTATTAAAAACTGAAGCATGAACCATTTGATTTGAATTACCATCAGTGGCCATAAATGGGCTACTATGGAATTGATTAGACCCATCGCCTGCCTGCAACATGACTCCAATGCCAGATGGGTTAGGAGCTATAGTGTTAGGGGTAGGAGCTGACATCATTGAAACATCACCCACAGTAGGTGCCACCATTGAATTAACATTTCCAGTATTTGACATACTAGGGGTTGGAATCATTGTTCCCACTTTTCCCATGGAAGAAGCACCAGGGGCAATGTTGTGATTATGAATGCCAGGTAAAGTGCGCACAATCAAAGCCTTTAAGTGTGTATCTAATGTATTATGATCCATGTACTCTTCCTGCATCAGGAAATTGTAAAATACAGTGGCACAACCCCAATTGCTCAATATACATTAGAAATAAAGGGTACCAGCATTGATAAGCTTGAGCATTTCTATGTACTTTGCTGTTTCTGAGGAATAAATGCATTTGGGAAACAACCAATTACTCCCAATCAAGCAAGATATTCCAAATACATTATGATTAGACTATGTGCAGAGATGCAGTTATGCTTCAGAATAATACATTTAAAAAAAAGAACATTTTCTACAACCAAGTGGAAATTTAACAACATAAATGTGGCATTCCAATAAAAAATAAGAATATTATACGAAAGCAAATGAAATATCTGAATTTTGATCAATATTTAGATAACGCTCTAAGAATATACTACACAACATTATTTAAATTTCCTTTAGCATGTTTCTATCCATGGGTTTTCCACAAATGTTTTTATCCACTATTATTTAACATCCTAAGAAATTTACAATTTCAACTAAATTCAAGAAACATAGACCAAAACAGAACTATGATTTCTTCCTATGATATGGCAGTTCTAGGGAGAACTAATGAGATGATAATTTTATAATAGACATCAATTAAGGGAGCTCAAAAAGCAGGACTCTTGGAAAGGGTTGTATGAACCTGCAATATGGGTTGACAATATACAGAAGGAGTAAATCTATCCATGCAACTATGTATTTAACCATATCTACAACCACGTATACCTTTCCTTCTTCTGGGCTCCCCTTGGTTGGCCTAGAGCAGGGATGATTTTAGGGGCTAAATTTGTCCCATTTCCATGTCTCCATCAAATATGCCAAGCTTCCAACCAAGTCCAATAGTTGAAAGATATGAAGAGCAGAAGAGACTTCTCATTTTGAAAACTTGGATGTGCTAAGTTTAGTTTGTACCTCATACTAACATCAAAACTCAGGTCTGAGCAAATCTAAGAAGGAAAAGTTACCAACATTGCAGTCATTTGGGTTAGAGTATCTTGGAATTCAGTTCTATAAGCTATATCATCTCTTCTGGGCATAATTTCTATTAGTAACAACAAATTTTGGTAGTTCCATGGTAGTTCTGGAGTAGATGTGAAGCCACAATAAACCTCAATCGTAGGTGAATTACAGAGACTGTCCTATCTTTTCTGAGTGTGTGATTGGTCAAGGTTTTCAAATTAGAACCATGTACACAGTTAGTTCATACACTTA
Organism: Larix kaempferi; assembly: GCA_027924585.1. Classification (NCBI taxonomy): domain Eukaryota; kingdom Viridiplantae; phylum Streptophyta; class Pinopsida; order Pinales; family Pinaceae; genus Larix; species Larix kaempferi. The sequence goes on along the minus strand of BSBM01002204.1, from coordinate 14,221,342 downwards.
CATTTTATCTTGTACATTTATATTCTGTCTTTTGTATTATACTCTATTTTTTCTTACTCATTGTTCACTGTCCATACGCCATGGTTTAGTTTCGAAACATTGAAAAATACAAAAAAACAATTTAAACACAAAAAAAAATCCTTTTTCTTGGTTGTATGATTGATGGCTTGATTTTGATTAGCATTATTGACCTTCTTTCTCTTTTGCTACATTGTAGTTTAGATAGTGATTTAGTTTGAAGATATCTTAGTTTGATTTCCTTTGGTTGATTTTTTAGTTTGAAAATTCATCTCCATTTACTCGTACTTTGTTTCTTGCACACTATTTTATTCCTGCACTCTGTCTTTTGGTTGAGATTTTATATTATGGTTTTATGTCTTCTATAATTGATGTGTGTTGATTTCGTTCAATGCATTTCCTCCTGAAGTTGTAGGATAATTCTGTTTTTTTTATTGATTGAATTCATTGATTTGTAGTCAGGTTTAGTATTATTCCTTGCATTTGTGTCTCAGGTTGACTGATTTTGCTATCACATGTTTGCATTTAGACCCTTTATAGTCATTTTTTTATTTTTGTTTGTACTTTATAGTATGATTAGAGTTAAAAATATAAAATAAAAACACTGGTTGTTTCTGTGCCAATTAGTATGTTAGGTTGATCATAGTATAATTCATTCATGTAGAATAGATTTATTCCAACTCAATTTTAGGTTGTAGGTTTGCATTAAAATCGATCCTTCTTTGGCATTCGATATAGTCCATTTTCCAGCACTTTGTTTAGTGATTGATTCTTGTACTTAAACATTGTTTGTGGTCAGTTTATTGAATCATAATTTAGTTGATTGTTCTTTTATTCTTTCCAGTAAATGAAAAACTGAAAAAGAGCTTTGTTATAGAAAGTTTTGATTTTATGGCACTTTTGTTTCCTTGTTGTAACCATGCCACACAAAAGAACTACCCTTTTTGAATAATAACAACCCTAAAAACTTTTTAATAAAATGAAATAGAAACATTTTTCTTTTTTAGGGTACACTACACCAACTAGTTTTGGTTAGGATCTTGAGTTTAAATCACCTTAAACCACTCAAGATCACACATTACGTAAAAATCATAGTGAGACTATCACAGGTAAACCCATTTCACTCAAAAATTGTCTGGGATCTATGCAGTAGGTCATTGCGAGATCAGATTGTTGGGAATACTCCTCCTAATTTCTGTTCGAGCATACGCCAGGATTGGATTGCGTATTGGGGACTCTTTCGAGTTTCGGGCTTAGCTACCCTGCCGACACTTTCTAATTCGACTAGTGACTGTTCCCCCAGGAGTTTTCGGTGTTGTGGTATCCTTAGTATCTGACTCTAGGTTCATACACAGGTGACAGCAGAGGGTATATCTGTTGTACCTAAGACAGACGTGGGAGGAAATCCCTTGCAGGTCTTTGGGAGGGCGGTTGGGTGATTCCAGCGCTTGCACCCTTAGTCATTGTATTGTGGACCCCGGGTAACTATCTTTCTTCCTTCGTTGATCTGTTCAGGGCCCTCATCATCCCAGACTCTTCTCTGGAAGGCATCTTTGTTTGCCTGGTTTGTATACTTAGGACTTTTTAGTTGGCGTGCTGTTTGCCCCCTAGTTGTAGTGGCCACCAGGTTCTAGTCTGTTATTTTATATTTATAATCATGGAGAATCAAGAGCTTCGTAGATCGAGGAGTTTTCAAAACCTTCTGCCACTTAGAATAGAACCTTTACATCCATCTAGACGATAGCGGGTAAACCCCGGTATTTCTTCAGAAACTACTCCTGAAACAGAATTTCCTGAAGAAATTCTTGCAACAGAAAACCTTAAAATAGAGGTTCCTGAGGAACCACTACCAGGTACCACAGATCAACGACACTTTAGTTCAGGTTAGGTTGAAGATCTTACATCTGCAGAGTATACCACTCCTTTCAATCCTCCTTTAACCAATACTAGAATTCCGGTTCTGTCACTTGTTGGTTTCCAGCAGCCCCATTTCAGTGTAGACAATTCCTTACCTGGACATCTAATGTCTAATCTAGGAGGTGAACAGGGAGTTCCCCAAACTCCCACTTTAGGTATGAACACTAACACGGTAAATCCTTCTTTTACTGCTACACCAAGTCAAGCACAAACCACATCTGTGTCCACTCCGTCTTTCAGTTTCAATACCGGTACATTAGGTATGCCAAGTTCAACAATGATGGCATCTATTCCTACACCTATTGTTGGAACTAGCAGTATAGCCAACTTTGCACCACCTCCTACTTCTCAACCGTTATATCAGATACCTAGTACTTGGATTTCCACACCTGTTGTAGGACCAAGTGCTTCTGCAACCATGCCAGTCATGAGCACCATGACTGCACCATCCACATCAGCTTCTACTGGTTTCAATACCTTTGTAGGCCCTAACATGAATCAATGTAGTATGCCTACATGCAATGTCCCTTTTTCCTTATTCATAATATGTGCATCAAATTTATAGAATTTTATTAGGAAAAGTTGTTCACTAGATATCAATAGTACCCAAGATGTTCACTGTATGTCTCTCTCCAATCCCAAATAGAAATGTGACAGAGACAAGAGGAAACCCTTTGGAAGCATAAATCACAAATTAGATGGTTGAAAGGAGAAAAAAATTTAAAATACATCCTTTTATCAAAATTTCTTCAAAGTGGCTACTCTCCTGACCCGCCAGTCACGGCGGTAGCGAGGTGAGTTCATCAGGAGCACAAGGGACCCCATCACCACAACCTTAGGAAATTTTTTATTGTGGTGTGTTGTTTGTTTCCTATTGTTCTAGTGGCCCCTAGGTTAATCACTTAGTATATTTTTGGTGCAATTGTGGAGGACCAACCTCCTCGTAGGGAATTGCAATTGTACTAATTTTATATCATTTTTCTCATGCAGGCCTCCTTCTGGTTTCTATATTGATTTGGAATATCAATTATGGAACATTAAGGAAGAAACAAGATGTCAAACATGGATCATGGAGAGAAAAATAAAACATTAAGACAAAAGGATGTAATATCATATTTTCAAAAACATCAATCCAATCATCCACATCATATTCATGGTTCAAGCTCTCTTGAGCAAGGTATCGGTGAGAGAGATGTCAACACTTTGGAGGATGCATCTGCAAAACATACAATGGATGGTAGAATACATTCCTCTAGTGATCAAAGTGAGGCAAATGCATTTTCATCAGAAATTGGTAGCTCAAATGTTGAAGATTTTTCCTTGCAATGTGACATAGACCATTCACTGAAGAGGAAAAAAGGCCGATGGGACTTCGGGAGACAATTTCAATCTGATTGGGTATCAAGATTCCCATTTATTGAACCGATACCTCCAACAAATAAGAATGAGACCTCACGAGAAGTTAAATGCATTTCATGTAGTTGGAAACTTGGCAAGGTAGTGAAATTGCAAATGAAGCTGGACACAATAGAGAAGCATGTTGGGAAGGTGTATGATAATAAAACTGGAAATCATGAGAAGAAATCTACTGCTAGATGGAAATTTGTTAGCCGACATCTCCAATTTGAAGAGGAATACAATAAATACTTAATAAATATGATAAAACTAGATGAAAGTGGAGGAACCATCACTTCTCAATTCGGAAAGATGATGGAAAAAAAATTGTTATCGAAGTCGATACAATTAAGCACTGTATTTCACATCCTATCCAATGGTCGTCCTATGACAGATTATCCAAAAATGATGAAATATCTATCTTTTATTCAAGTGCCAAATTTTCCATCTTCTCATTGGTCTTTAACGAGTGGTTGGGAATGGGGAAAATATCTAGCTCAAGTAGAAAAGGATGATATGAAAGAGAAGATTGTGAATGCAACATTTTTGTCACTATCCTTGGATGAAGTTACAGCTGTTGATAATACTGCATGGATTTGCATGAGAATTTATATGGTCAATTACCATATCAGGAATTCCTATCTACTTGGAATTCATAAAATGAGCAAAAGTTCTACAGCAGAAAACATTTATGAACTTGTTATTAATACTTTGAAGAAAACTGGTGGTATGGATCATTCAATGATCGCAAAAAAGTTGGTATGCGTTGGAGCTGATGGAGCATCAGTAATGCAGGGACAAAGGAACGGCTTTTGTGCTAGACTACAACTCTCAGCTTCACCATATATGATTGGTATTCATTGTATGGCTCACAGAATGAATCTTGCATTTAAAATAGTGAGCAAATTTCCATTGGTTTCAAAAGTTGAATATCTTGTACGTGAGGTTCATGCATACTTTTGTCGGAGTCCCAAACGGTTTTCAAAGTTTAAAAAATTTTCCGACGGTGTTACAAATGGAAACAAACTATTAAAATATGTTGATACAAGATGGATCTCACTGAAGGGACCAGCTCAAAGACTATTCGATGAATATGCATCCTTGGTAGGGGTGATGTATGAACATCGCCTAAGTGTAGAAAAAGCTCAAACTCTTCTCTTTCTATTAACTGATATAGAGACATATTTAACATTGGCTGGAGTTCTTCCTCTGCTTCATGAAATGAATAGCCTCGTGAAGATGTCTCAGAGTCGCACGATGTATATTGCTGAATACACAAATGCTAGAAAACTAGCATGCCTTGCATTAGATAATTTGTATATGATGGCAGATTCTTTTACAGGTCTAGCATTTACAAATTGGGCTAAGATAATCAATATTGAAAATGATGAAAATTTATTGAAGTTTGATGAAAAAGGGTTTCTATGTATGGCAGTGCGTGGGTATATGGTTCCTTTTTATTATAATGACAAAATAGGAAGAATGACCAAAGAGTGCCCTGTGTCAAGAGAACAATTTGACAATGTTGTGATTTCAGTGAGGCGCATCTTGATAGAAATTGCAAAATCACTATCATCAGAGATAAGAGAACGATTTCCTCGAGATGAATTGTTGGAGGCCATGTCTGTGGTATACCCTCAATATTGGAACCATCGTCAATGTTCAAAAACTATAAAGGTTGACTTTATAGCTAAATGCAAGATTTTGCAGAGCCATTTTTGTCGAGAGACCGAGATACAAGGAGAACATATTCAAGGTATTTTAGATGGAAAAAAATTGAAAGATCAAGGCCAATGCTTTGCTGATACAATGTGGGATCAATTTTCTAAGTTGGATAATGCTCTAGAATATGGTGCAATTACAAAATTATGGACTACACTTAGTGGTAGTGAATTTCTACTGCAAAATATGTCAGAGTATTTCAAATTAGTAGATTTATGTCAAACCATGATTTTGGGATCAGTGGAGGATGAGAGAATGTTTAGTGCATTAACATTTTTGAAGTCAAATTTGAGGAATAAGATTGATAAAAATGTGGATACATGCTTAAGATTATATGTAACAAAGTATGAGGTTGACAATTTTCCATATGAAAGAGCAGTAGCTCTCTGGCGATCAAATTGTGAAAGAAGGGGAGAACACAATCTGGAAAATTTATCTAATGAATTTGATATGGAACATAATGTTGTTGAGGATCATAATGACGTCTCATTCGAAGAAGGTCATGTTCAGAGTGCCGAAAATGAGGACCAGTCCCAGAATGTGAATTGGGAAATGGATTTCACCTAAGATTGTATATGATCCAATACACATGAGAGACTCTTGAGTCTTATTTTGGTATAGGTGTTCCATGGACCCTTGCTGGTGATCATTATATGTAAATTTGAGCTAGCATTTTAATTAAAAATAGATTCTACACTGTACTTTTTTGTTATAACATTGATGATATGACATACATTTCCTTGATGTAGTTTATTTTAAGATTGATGTTTTTATATTTATCTTTTACATTGTCTCTTTTTTTATGTGATAGGAAATGACACTGGAATTTGACAAAGCTAGGCCTAGGAGCTATCTCTTCACATAGATAGTGTCCTGACATTAAAGGATAAATAACTAATTTGATTACACTTTCGCTAAGCAACAATGAGCTCATTCAAGTACATGAAACCATGTTGGTGTTTATCTCAAATATTTTGTGCAAATTTTTATGGTTTGTTTATTGCTTTTATTTGAAACATTTTGTTGATTTGTGGAGTTTGCATGTATTTTGGTTAATTATTGTGTTAGACCCTTGAATGCTTCTAGTTCTCATTTGATTCTTGATTTAACCCTTTGTTGTAGCTTGAATCAATATTAGATTTAGTTGATTTCCATTGATTTAGGGTTTGAGAAAATAAGTTTTTATTACCTTTTATTTGCATGAATTAATTGTCTTCACTTTTTCGATTTGTTTATGCTGATTGTATATTTTCTTTGTAAATACTTATCGTTATTCAAAAAAATAAATGAGCTCTACATAGCTAAGCGAAGAGAAAAATGGTCTATGCAATAGGTTCCTATGCATTGATCATAGGAGACCTATTGGCACGAGACCAACATTCCTCTAGTCCAATTGGCATAATTACATTTCAAAATTTTCCTAGCCTCCATGGGCATAATTGCCTAGTGAAGGCCAAAATGATGCATAATGTCTGATTCTATTAGTTTATCGGTTTGTCAAAGTCCAAGTCCCCACATGTCATGGAAACTCTAATCAATAGAAAAAAAACAATTTGTAATAAAAGTTCTAACATGGGTTATAATAACATCTACACACCAATATCAACAAACAATACAACATATACAATCAAAATCAACTACTAGACACATTTAGATATGGTATCAACAAATGGTATAACATTTAGATATGGTACTAGTGTTGAGGAATTTAGATGGAAAAAAGTTACATTGTCCAAAAGTATGACACAACAATAAGATAGCCCCCAATAGTCGACACTACAGGATGCCAACAAAATCACTATAATGTTATTCAAAGTATGTGCCAAGAAAAATACTTAAGGAACATGCCTAGCTTAAAACCTATGTACAAACTTGCCTTGAAGTATCAAAAACAGTCTAGGGTAGCCACACAATCTATTGAAGGATAGTCTATGGGTGCAATTCCTTTGTTGATTTAAGCAATTCAAAAAAGTCATCTCCCAAGACTATTAAAGAAGAAAAAGAAGAAATCTCTAATAATTGCAAGGAGGACTACAAATAGATTCTAGAAACTCAAGTAGTAGAGGAAAAACTTGTAAGTAAGAAGAAGATGTAATGCTATCGTCATCAGAGCTATGAATGACAATCTCCACCCGAAGAACCCCTCTGATAATGTTCCTCCCTGCCATGTCCATGTTGAGCACATCTTGAAAGCATTGCATTCAATGAGGCTGTATTTCACTTTGGCACTTGGCCAAACACTTTATGTGCATCCTCCAAACACCCACATTTAGAATACATGTCTCCAAGATCTACTCGGCTTTGCTTGGGTATAAAGGCTTCATTAAGGCCACCACCATTTGGTATTGAGACCAAAACTTGAAATAGAGCAATTGAACTCAACATTTGAAGAAGCCTTGAACTCAAAATTAACAAGCAAAGTGTCCTTCAATGTGTTTTATAGATCAATGAAAGATTCGCCAAATTTTAGCACTGTTTTATAATTCAGTGAAATATTCGCCAAATTTTTACAATATTTTATAATTTAGTGAAATATTCGTCAACGTTTTACAATATTTTATAATTCAGTAAAATATTCACCAAGATTTTACAATATCTTATAATTTAGTGAAAGATTCGCCAAGATTTTACAATATCATATAATAAAATGAAAGATTCGCCAAAAAATTATATATACATATTATATTATTGATAAAATCGCTTTCAAATTTTCCTATATATCGGGGAGATTCGCCAATTTTTTTTACATAAAAATTTGGGGGGGGTTCTTAAAATCATCCCTGGTTGTGCATGACTTGTTTCAAAGTATGGTTGCGATTGGACGCGTGAGAGTTTCAGCAGAGGTTGGAAATGGCTCATCGAGGCGTTGATGTCTAAGGATGAAGGGCACGTGACACAGTAGCTATCACAGTGGATCATGAGATGTTCGACGAATGCGTCAGAATGATGCAAACTTTGACAAATGAAGTCACATCAATCAAAGAAAGCCAGAGGCGTGGTTGTATTCCCGAAGCACTAGACTACAGCGACAAGGAAGTCGAAGAGGTGGAAGCACGGGAAGAAGACGCCGAGGAACCAGAGGAAAAAACTAATCAAACTTCTGACGGATATGAGAGGTCGGGCGAAAATAGACGTGCGTACATACTTGGGAATCCTGGACCCAGAAGATTTGATCAACTAGTTCAGAGAGATGGAGAAATACTTCGACATAGAGCAGATCGAGGATCCTAAACGGGTTAGGAATACATGTCTAAGGTTGAAAGGTCATGCCTCATTGTGGTGGGACAACATACAGGTTGACAGACTCAAAAAAGGCAAGCAAAAAATCAAGTCTTGGGACAGAATGGTTGCCAAGTTGAAGGGAAAGTTATTGCCAAATGACTATGTGATTTCCTAGTTCAGGAAGTTACCGAGCTTTCGACAGAAAGAGATGACCATTAAAGAGTACACGGAAGAGTTCTATCAATTGTCGATAAGGTCATGACAAATTGAAGAAGGAGAAGAAGATGTCGCCAGGTATGTGTACAGCTTGAAATATGCTATTCAGGATGAACTTAGCATGTCGAGATTCAAAGCAGTCGGCGAAGCCTACCAGTTAGCTCTGAAGGCAGAAGAGAAGTTGTGAAGAAAATCCGTAGCGACTAGGGGAAGGATGACTGGTCGGGGTGCAAAAACTATCTCCGTGAAAGGTCAAAGTAGTAGTTACAAGAAGGAAAGTGTCGAAGGTAGCCGACACGCAGAAGGGACATTGACACGGGAGAGAGTGCAAGAAAACCGACATGATGGTCGTGAGAACTGCAGTTGACATGCATATAGTTGAAGTGGTCCATCCGACAGGAAAGGAGCTAATAGACAAGCCATAATCTGTTACAAGTGTCGAGGGGCGGGACAGAAGGCATATGAGTTCCCAGAGAACCTACATGCTGTAGAGGAGTTGAAACCTAGATGTCGAAAGGATGAACAAGTCAACGAGAGGGAAGAATTGGCATTCGACAGCAGTGGGGGTGAAAAGAAGAAGAATCGAAATCTACAATTTAGAGAGCCTTGATCCAGGAAGATCAACGTGACTCGATGGAACCAGCACAATGGAAGGCGATCTTTTGAATGAAGGTGCGGATCAGGGAATGGCATTGCAAAACCATAGTGGATGGTGGAAGCACGGAGAATCTTGTGTCGACAAAAGTCATCGACAAGATCGGGTTGAAGTGTCGAGAACAAGCACACCCCTATAAGATCTCATGGTTACTGAAAGGACACCATGTCAGGGTGACCAGACAATGCCTAATCAACTTCAGAGTTGGAGGATTAGAGGACAACGTACTATGTGATGTAGTTCCCATGGATGCATGCCATCTATTGTTAGGAAGGCCATGGCAATATGATTGAAAAATGATCTATGATGGTCAAGCCAACATAGTCACGGTGTGGAAGAATGGCATGAAGTGCAAACTGATAGTAAGCATGACGAGAGCAATCTTTGGGAGAAGCGAGTGTTGATGAGCACCGCAAAAGAATTCCTTACAGAGGAGGAAAAACAATCGGGATGTTTTGCAATCATTCCAAAAGGACCATATGTTGAAAGAATGACCAGAGAGGAGAATATTCTGGTCGAAATCTAGGAGTTGCTCGAAGAATTCAAGGACATAATGGCTGATGAGAAATTGATGGGATTGCCGCCAACAAGGAGAATATCCCTTTAGATCAACTTGATTCCTGGGTCGAGTCTACCAAACAAAGCACCATATAGGATGAGTCCAACAGAGGGACAAGAACTAAACTGACAGGTCCAGGAGTTGTTGGACAAAGGGTTAATCAGAGAAAGTCTGAGCCCATGTGTAGTACTAGCGGTATTGACATTGAAGAAGGGTGGAGAATGGAGAATGTGTACCAACTCCAGAGCCATCAATAGGATCACGATCAAGTATCGGTTTCCATTTCCAAGGATGGATGACTTGATGGATTGCTTGAGTGGAGCGACATACTTCACAAAAATATACCTAAAGAGTGGATATCACCAGATTAGGGTCAGAGAAGGAGATGAATGGAAGACAACATTCAAGACAAAAGAAGGGTTATATGAGTGGTTAGTCATGCCATTTGGGTTGACTAATTCACCCAGCAAATTCATGATATTGATGAATGAGGTGTTGAAACCATTTCTAGGAAGTTTGTCATAGTCTATTTAGACGACATTCTGATTTTTAGTCAAACAAGGCAGAGCACTTGGAGCACGTTCGACAAGTATTGCAGAAATTGCAGGAAGAAAAGCTGATGGTGAACCTGCAAAAGTGTTTCTTCATGAAGAAGGAATTAGTGTACTTGGGGTTTGTAATATCGAGTAAAGGGTTGGTCATGGACCCAGAGAAGGTGAAGGCAATAGTAGATTGGCTAGAACCAAAAAGTACGACTGGAGTGAGAAGTTTCCATGGACTTGCTAGTTTCTACTGGAAATTCATTCAGGGATTCAGTCAGATTTGTGCACCGTTGATAAAATGCATGAGAAAGGGTGAGTTCAAGTGGATGGACATATCCCAGAAAGCTTTCGACGAGTTGAAGGAAAAGGTCACTGAGAGCCCAGTCTTGGTGCTCCCAGACTTTGACAAAGTTTTCCAGGTTGATTGTGATGTGAGTCGAGCGGCAATTGGAGCGGTGTTGAGCCAAGACAGTCGACGAATTACATTCTTTAGCGAAAAGCTAAATGGAGTGAAGCAAAAGTATTCGGTTTATGACCAGGAGTTTTACGCTATCATTCAAGCACTGAAGAAGTGGAGGCATTATTTGTTGCCCTAGGAATTTGTGTTGTACATAGATCACCAAGCACTGAGATATTTGAACACTCAGTTGAAATTGGATTAGAGACACATGAAGTGGGTGGAGCTACTTCAAAGATATACATTCGTGTTGCGACATAGGTCGGGCAAGTCGAATAAATTTGTTGACGCATTGAGCAGGAGAGTTGTGCTATTGAGCACGACGACAGTTCAGGCAATAGGGATAGAGTCGATAAAGACAGAGTATGAGACCGACGAGTATTTTGCGAAAGCATGGAAGGCTTGTCGAGAACCTTGGAGTATCGACAGGACTCCATATTTGAGTTACTTCATCTAAGAAGGCTATCTGTTCAGGGGAAGTCAGTTGTGTATTCCCAGAGGATCAGTAAGAGAGAGCCTAATCTAATAATTTCATAATGGCAGGTTAGCAGGACACTTTGGCATCGACAAGACCAAAGCACTGGTTGATGAGAATTTTTTCTGGCCAAGGATGTGGACAGACGTCAGAAGGTGGGTTTGACAATGTCAAGTTTGCCAGTTGGAAAAAGGAAGGAGTCAGAACACAGGGTTGTATACACCATTGTCGGTACTAGATAACCCTTGGGAGCATCTTAGCACAGATTTTGTGTTAGGATTACCAAAGACTCAGCAAGGAAGCGACTCAATATTTGTTGTAGTCAACAGATTTTTGAAGATGGCGCATTTCATACCATGTAATAAGACGAGTGACGCCACAGGGATTGTTGTACTATTCTTCAAGGAAATAGTCAGATTGCATGGGTTGCCAAAGAGTATCACATCGGATCGATATACCAAGTTTATGGGGCATTTCTGGAGAACCCTATGGAAGAAACTGGACACAAAGTTATAGTTTAGCTCAGCGTATCATCCACAAATAGATGGACAAACCGAGGTGGTCAACAGAAGTTTGGGAAACCTTCTGAGATGTCTAGTAGACGACAGACCCAAGTAGTGGGAGAATGTGTTGGCATAGGCTAAGTTTGCAAATAAAAATTCTGTGAATCGGTCAACGGGATTGAGCCCATTCCATATTTTTCAAGGGAGAAGCCCACATGGAGTGGTGAATTTGGTTGATTTTCCGATAGAAACCAAAAAGAGCGCAAATGCAGAATCGTTCGCGGAGCATATGCATGAAGTTCATGAAAATGTGCAAAAGCGCATAGAAAGGAGTAACGTGGCATACAAGTTGAGGGCCAGCAGGAAGAAGAGACTACAATCGTTCCATGAGGGGGACTTAGTCTATGCATACTTACGGAATGAGAGATTTTCGACATGAACATACAACAAGCTGAAGCTGAAGAAGATAGGACCATGCAGAATTCTGAAGAAGATTTCAAACAATGCTTATGTGTTGGAATTGTCGGAAGACTTGAACATTTCAGCAATGTTCAACGTTTCAGATCTGTATAAGTTTGAAGAGGGATCAAGCAATGGAAGTGAGGAGGTGATAAGCATCGACTGGATAGACCAAATTCCAGATCGACACAAAGAAGAGATCACAGAAGTAATTGAAGAGCGCGAGGTTGGGAGAACACGCAGCGCATGGAAGAAGGAATACTTAGTGCGATGGAAAGATGACGAGTTGTAGGAGGTGGCATGGATTTTCGAGGAAGATTTTGGGAGACTAACAGAGTAGTTGAATTCCTTTTCACCTGGGGAGTCTGATGTAGGAGCATCGTAGCCTAGGCCGAACCATCGAGGTTGATCGACAGGAGGGAGATGACCAATGGGAGTGGCGATGACCACTGGTGCGGGAAGGAGGTTGATTTGTCCACGTCAACAAGTCGAGTATAAGCAATTGGAGTGCAACCGACTGGAGCAGTGCAACAAATGTTGCAATTGGTCGAGAATCGACAGGAATTAGTCAATAGACGACAAGTGAAACGAGTAAGACGTTGGGTAGTCGATGAGTGGTCAAACTACGACGCAACAGGTTTGGCAGAGCCAAGCGCGGAGGAAGGGGAGGACTGGAAAATCGCAGAGGATGAGAAGCTAACTGACAGGAAAGTCAAGATGTGATCGACTACTATAGGAGGGTCGGAAGGAGAGAAAGTCAAGGGACTATACCTCGTAGCCATTTAGGGTTGCTGAGGAAGTTAATACAGTTATTCTGAGTTGGTGAAGGACATTACAGGTGACCTCATGGACAGAGGCTGTGCAGCACGGCTAGGAGTTGACAGTTGTAGGTTCGCAGGATTTGGAAGGATCAAAAAACATGAGAACGAGTGTCTCAAGGATTGCAGTAGTCTCGAGAATAGAAGCAGCAGCAGGGTAAAAGACGTGGAAAATGGAAATCAGGAGGGATCTTCAGAGCAGGATCAGAGAATAGAGCCGAGAGAAGTTGTGTAGAGTCACATCGGCCAAAGAAGAGAGAGTTGAGATCGAGCCATAGCTCAGAGTTCCGAGTTGAACTAGGAGAGGGTGGGGTCAACACACAGGGAGAACACACCACAGTTACTTCTAAGTTGTAATGGTTGAGGCCGACTGTTGTTAGTTATTTGTTTACAGTTATTCCACATTGTAACCAAATTCAGAGAACTAATATAAAGCCATTCTTGGCATCCTGTTTTACACTAGGTTTGTGTAAGCATTGTGGTTGGTGTCGTGTGTATTGTTAAGCAAGAAAGTACCCAGTAAGGTGACTTGCGTCAGAAGCAAAGATCGAAAGATTAATACAGAAGGATATAAAAAGGCTGTAATTTCTAAAAATTAAACCTAACTTAACCTAACAAAACAAAATAAAATGTTACTACAGTGAGGCAGAAAGATTTCAAGAATCTTACTCTATATTCAATATATGAAATTGACCACATAAGTCATTTATTTTGAGCAGGTGACCAATTATAATTTTTCAGGGTGCTTTGATGGAGTAAAAGATACGCAATGCATTTCATATACAATATAGGTAAGGCCTAAGATAAAACAGATTTTAATCAACTTTCGTATATATTCACAACCTGTAAATGGATTCTGTTTTCCCCATATTTTATGGTGTTATTAAATATACATGACTTCATACACATTAGAAGAAGTTGACAGGGGAATACCTTATTATGAATGTACAACCGTAGTGTTTGTCTCGTCGTTAAAATGCTCCATAAGATATGATATCTCTCCTTGCACCTCTTTCTTATGCTCTCTCCCATTTTCCCAAAAAAACATCCACCTACAAATAACAACGAAAGAAAAATCGAATTGAAAAACAAAAATATTCATAATAATTAAAGAATGGCCACCAAAATTGGGGCAAGCATGAAAAGGCGCACCAGTAAACAGATATAGAAACCACCTGGAAACAATTTTAAATCAAGAATGGTTCAATCAGACATGGTTAATATGGTTTACAGGAGATCCCACACCTATGTCATCAGTGGGGACTATGATCCCAAACCCTTAGTGTCAATTTTTCACTCATTTTCATCCATCTAAAATGTAACTTATGGTTTATCATGGCAATGGATGGAAGCAACCAAACCCAGCCATAAAACCCTTTAAATTCATGCAGTTCCGGGACAGTAATGGAGGAAGAGTCAGTCTGGGATGGTGTCAGATGGAACTTCTAGAGAGCAATTTGACGGCCAGGGTCTGTAATCTGCGCTCAAAGACGGCTACTATCCTTTGCATGATTTGCAAAACCAGCCCTTCCATGCACTTCCATAAGTAGGGTTGAACAGTGCCCATTTGAGATGGTTTCAAATGTGATCGACTACTGTAGCAGGGTCGGAAGGACATAAAGTCAAGGGACTATACCTGGTAGCCGTTTAGGGTTGCTGAGGAAGTTAATACAATTATTGCGAGTTGGAGAAGGACACGACAGGTGATGTCATGGACAGAGGCTATGAAGCACGGATAGAAGCTGACAGTTGCAGGTTCGTAGGATTTGGAAGGATCAACGGACAAGAGGATGCGTGTCTCAAGGATTACAACAGTCTCAAGAACAGCAGCAACAACAAGGTAAAAGACGTGGAAAAAGGAAATCAGGGTTGATCATCAGTCTTTGATCAGCAGGATCAGAGAATAGAGCCATGAGAAGTTCTATAGAGTCACACCAGCCGAAGAAGAGAGAGTTGAGATCGAGCCATAGCTCAGAGTTTCGAGTTGATCCAGGAGAGGGTGAGGTCGACACATAGGGAGAACACACCATAGTTACTTCTAAGTTGTAACGGCTGAGGCCGACTGTTGTTAGTTATTTGTTTACAGTTATTCCGCATTGTAACCGAATTCAGAGAAGTAATATAAAGCCACTCCTGGCATCCTGTTTTACACCAGGTTTGTGTAAGCATTATGGTTGGTGTCGTGTGTATTGTTAAGCAATAAAGTACCTAGTAAAGTGACTTGCGTCAGTTGGTATCAGAGCGAGAGATTGAAAGTTCGATTAGGAAGACGACTATATCAACCTGACCTGCGTTAGTGCATCAGTTGGTATTGGAGAAGAAGAATTCATCGAGTTCGTGATATTAATCCTGCAAGTGAATTGGACAGCTCCAGCTACGGTTGGGTAGAGTTGTGCATGACATGTTTCAAAGTCTGGTTGCGATTGGACACGTGATAGTTTTAGCAGAGGTTGGAAAAGGCTCATCGAGGCATTGATGTTTGAGGATGAAGAGTGCGTGGCACAGTAGCCGTCATAGTGGATCATGAGATGTTCGACGAATGCATCAGAACGATGCAAACTTTGACAAATGAAGTCACAGCGATCAAAGAAAGCCAGAGGCGTGGTTGTATTCCTAAAGCACTAGAACACAGCGACGAGGAAGTCGAAGAGGTGGAAGCACAGGAAGAAGCCGCCGAGGAACTAGAGGAAAAAACTAATCAAACTTCTGACGGATATGAGAGGTCGGGCGAAAATAGACGTGCGTACGTACTTGGGAATCCTAGACCCAGAAGATTTGATCAACTAGTTCAGAGAGATGAAGAAATACTTCGACATAGAGCAGATCGAGGATCCGAAATGGGTTAAGACTGCATGTCTGAGGTTGAAAGGTCATGCCTCATTGTGGTGGGACAATGTATAGGCTGACAGACTCAAAAAAGGCAAGGAGAAAATCAAGTCTTGGGACAGAATGGTTTCCAAGTTGAAGGGAAAGTTCTTGCCAAATGACTATGTGATTTCCTAGTTCAGGAAGTTACAGAGCTTTCGACAGAAAGAGATGACCGTGAAAGAGTACACGGAGGAGTTCTACTGATTTTCGATTAGGTCAGGACAAACTGATGAAGGAGAAGAAGCTATCGCTAGGTATGTGTACGGCTTGAAATATGCTATTCAGGATTAACTTAACACGTCGAGATTCAGAGCAATCCGCGAAGCCTACCAGTTAGCTCTGAAGGCAGAAGAAAATTTGTGAAGAAAATCTACAGCGACCAGGGGAAGGATGACTCGTCGGGGTGCAAAAACAGTCTCCGTGAAAGGTCAAAGTAGAGGTTACAAGAAGGAAAGTGTCGAAGATAGCCGACACGCGGAAGGGACATTGACATGGGAGAGAGCGCAAGAAAACTGACATGATGGTCATGAGAACTGTGTTCGACGTGCATATAGTCGAAGTGGTCCATCCGATAGGAAAGGAGCTAATAGACAAGCCATAATCTGTTACAAGTGTCGAGGGGCGGGACACAAGGCATATGAGTGCCCAGAGAACCTACATGCTGCAGAGGAGTCGAAACCTAGATGTCGAAAGGATGAACAAGTCGATGAGAGGGAAGAATCGGCATCTGACAACAGTGGGGGTGAAAAGAAGAAGAATCAAAATATGACGGTTTAGAGAGCCTTGATCCAAGAAGATCAACGTGACCCAATGGAACCAGCACAATGGAAGGCAATCTTTCGAATGAAGGTGCGGATCAAGGAATGGCGTTGCAAAACCATAGTGGATGGTGGAAGCACGAAGAATCTTCTGTCGACAGAAGTCATCGACAAGATCAGGTTGAAGTGTCGAGAACACCCACACCCCTATAAGATCTCATGGTTATAGAAAGGACACCATGTCAGGGTGACCAGACAATGCCTGATCAACTTCAGAGTTGAAGGATTAGAGGACAGTGTACTATGCGATGTAGTTCCCATGGATGCATGCCATCTATTGATAGGAAGGCCATGGAAATATGATTGGAAAATGATCTATGATGGTCGAGCCAACACAGTCATGGCATGGAAGAATGGCGTGAAGAGGACTCTGAAGCCGAGTCAAGAAGAGCAGGACGACAGTAAGCACGACGAGAGCAATCTTTGGGAGAAGCGAGTGTTGATGAGCACCGCAAAAGAATTCCTTGCAGAGGAGGAAAAACAGTCAGGATGTTTTGCAATCATTCCAAAAGGACCATATGTCGAAAGAACGACTAGAGAGGAGAATATTCTGGTCTAAATCGAGGAGTTGCTCGAAGAATTCAGGGACATAATGGATGATGAGAAACCGAAGGGATTGCCACCAACAAGGAGCATATCCCATCAGGTCGACTTGATTCGTGGGTCGAGTTTGCCAAACAAAGCACCATATAGGATGAGTACGATAGAGGGACAAGAACTAAACTGACAGGTCCAAGAGTTGTTGGACAAAGGGTTAATCAGAGAAAGTCTAAGCCCGTGTGTAGTACCAGCGGTATTGACATTGAAGAAGGGTGGAGAATGGAGAATGTGTACCAACTCCAGAGCCATCAACAGGATCATGATCAAGTATCGGTTTCCATTTCCAAAGATGTATGACTTGATGGATTGCTTGAGTGGAGCGACATACTTCACAAAAATAGACCTGAAGAGTGGATATCACCAGATTAGGGTCAGAGAAGGAGATGAATGGAAGACAACATTCAAGACAAAAGAAGGGTTATACAAGTGGTTAGTCATGCCATTTGGGTTGACTAATGCACCTAGCACATTCATGAGATTGCTAAATGAGGTGTTGAAACCATTTCTAGGAAAGTTTGTCGTAGTCTATTTAGACGACATTCTGATTTTCAGTCGAACAAGGCAAAGCACTTGGAGCACGTTCGGCAAGTATTGCAGAAATTGCAGGAAGAAAAGCTGATGGTGAACTTGCAAAAGTGTTTCTTCATGAAGAAGGAATTAGTGTACTTGGGGTTTGTAATCTCAAGTAAAGGGTTGGTGATGGACCCAAAGAAGGTGAAAGATATGGTAGATTGGCCAGAACCAACAAGTACGACTGGAGTGAGAAGTTTCCATGGACTTGCTGATTTTTACTGGAAGTTCATTCAGGGATTCAGTCAGATTTGTGCACCATTGACAGAATGCATGAGAAAGGGTGAGTTCAAGTGGACGAACGCAGCCCAGAAAGCTTTCGACGAGTTGAAGGAAAAGGTCATTCAGAGCCCAGTCTTGGTGCTCCCATACTTTGACAAAGTTTTCCAGGTCGATTGTGATGTGAGTGGAGCGGAAATTGGAGCAGTGTTGAGCCAGGAGGGCCAACCAATTGCATTCTTTAGTGAAAAGATGAATGGAAAAAAGCAGAAGTATTTGGTCTATGACCAGGCGTTTTATGCTATCATTCAAGCACTAACGAAGTGGAGGCATTATTTGTTGCCCAAGGAATTTGTGTTCTACACAGATCACCAAGCACTGAGATATTTGAACACTCAGTTGAAATTGGATTAGAGACACATGAAGTGGGTGGAGCTACTTCAGAGATATACATTCGTGTTGCGACATAGGTTGGGAAAGTCGAATAAAGTTATCGATGCATTGAGCAGGAGAGTTGCGCTATTGAGCATGACGACAGTTTAGGCAATAGGGATAGAGTCGATAAAGATGGAGTATGAGACTGACGAGGATTTTGCGAAAGCATGGAAGGCTTGTTGAGAACCTTGGAGTATCGATAGGACTCCATATTTGAGTTACTTCATCCAAGAAGGTTATTTGTTCAGGGGAAGTCAGTTGTGTATTCCCAGAGGATCAGTAAGAGAGAACCTGATCCGAGAATTTCATAATGGCGGGTTAGCAGGACACTTTGGTATCGACAAGACCAAAGCGCTGGTTGACGAGAAGTATTTTTGGCCAGGGATGTCGACAGACGTTAGAAGGTGGGTTCGACAATGTCAAGTTTGCTAGTTGGAAAAATGAAGGAGTCAGAACACAGGGTTGTATACACCATTGCCGGTACCAGATAACCCTTGGGAGCATCTTAGCATGGATTTTGTGTGAGGATTACCGAAGACTCAGCAAGGAAGTGACTCAATATTTGTTGTAGTTGACAGATTTTCGAAGATGGCGCATTTCATACCATGTAAGAAGACGAGTGACACCACAGGGACTGTTGTACTATTCTTCAAGGAAATAGTCAGATTGTATGCGTTGCCAAAGAGTATCACATCGGATCGATATACCAGGTTTATGGGGTATTTCTGGAGAACCCTATGGAAGAAGCTGGACACAAAGTTACAGTTTAGCTCAGCGTATCATCCGCAAATAGATGGAAAAACCAAGGTGGTCAACAAAAGTTTGGGAAACCTTCTGAGATGTCTAGCAGCCAATAGACCCAAGCAATGGGAGAATGTGTTGGCATAGGCTGAGTTAGTATATAACAATTTTGTGAATCAGTTGATGGGATTGATCCCATTCCATATTTTTCAGGGGAGAATCCCACATGGAGTGGTGGATTTGGTTGAGTTGCCGACAGAAACTAGAAAGAGCGCAGATGCAGCATCGTTCGCAGAGCATATGCATGAAGTTCATGAAAATGTGCAAAAGCGCATAGAAAGGAGTAACACGACATACAAGTTGAGGGCTGACAGGAAGAAGAGACTACAATCGTTCCATGAGGGGGACTTAGTCTATGCATACTTACGGAAGGAGAGATTTCCAACAGGAACATACAACAAGCTGAAGCTGAAGAAGATAGGACCATGCAGAATTCTGAAGAAGATTTCGGACAATGCTTATGTGTTGGAATTGTCGGAAGACTTGAACATTTCAGCAATGTTCAACGTTTCAGATCTGTATAAGTTTGAAGAGGGGTCAAGCAATGGAAGTGAGGAGGTGATAAGCATCGACTCAATAGACCAAATTCCACATTGACACAAAGAAGAGATCGCAAAATTAATTGAAGAGTGCGAGGTTGGGAAAACGCGTAGTGCATGGAAGAAGGAATAGTTAGTGCGATGGAAAGATGATGAGTTGTAGGAGGTGGCATGGATTTCCAAGGAAGAGTTCGGGAGACTGACGGAGCAGTCAACTTCCTTTTCACTTGGGGAGTCTGATGCAAGAGCATCGGAGCCTAGGCTGAACCATCGAGGTTGATCGACAGGAGGGAGCCGACCAACGAGAGTGCCGATGACCACTGGTGCAGGAAGCAGGTTGATTTCTCCAATTCAACAAGTCGAGCAGAAGCAATCAGAGTGCAACCGACTGGAGCAGCGCAAAAAATGTTGCGATTGGTCGAGAATCGACAGGAATTAGTCGATAGATGACAAGTGAAGCGAGTAAGACGTCGGATAGTCGATGAGTGGTCGAACTACGACGCGACAGGTTTGGCAGAGCCAAGCGTGGAGGAAGGGGAGGACTAGAAAATCGCAGAGGATGAGAAGATAACCGACAGGAAAGTCAAGATGTGACCGACTACTGTAGCAGGGTCGGAAGGATAGAAAGTCAAGGGACTATACCTGGTAGTCATTTAGGGTTGTTGAGGAATTTAATACAATTATTCCAAGTTGGTGAAGGACATGACAAGTGACGTCATGGACAGAGGCAGTGTAGCACGGCTAGGAGCTAACAGTTGCAGGTTCGCAGGATTTGGAAGGATCGACGGACATGAGAATGCTTGTCTTGGGGATTGCAGCAGTCTTGAGAATAGCAGCAGCAGGAGGGTAAAAGATGTGGAAAAAGGAAATCAGGAGGGATCTTCAGTCTTTGATCAGCCGGATCAGAGAACAGAGCCGAGAGAAGTTGTGTAGAGTCACACTGGCTGAAGAAGAGAGAGTTGAGATTGAGCCATAGATCAAAGTTCCGAGTTGAACTAAGAGAGGGTGGGGTCGACACACAGGGAGAACACACCATAGTTACTTCTAAGTTGTAATGGCTGAGGCCGACTGTTGTTAGTTATTTGTTTACACTTATTCCGCATTGTAACCGAATTTAGAGAAGTAATATAAAGCCACTCCTGGCATCCTGTTTTACACCAGGTTTGTGTAAGCATTGTGGTTGGTGTTGTGTGTATTGTTAAGCAAGAAAGTACCTAGTAAGGTGACTTGCGTCAGAAGCAAAGATCGAAAGATTAATACAGAAGGATATTAAAAGGCTGTAATTTCTAAAAATTAAACCTAACTTAACCTAACAAAACAAAATAAAATGTTACTACAGTGAGGCAGAAAGATTTCAAGAATCTTTGCTCTATATTCAATATATGAAATTGACCACAGAAGTCATTTATTTTGAGCAGGTGACCAATTATAATTTTTCAGGGCGCTTTGATGGAGTAAAAGATACCCAATGCATTTCATATACAATATAGGTAAGGCCTAAGATAAAACAGATTTTAATCAACTTTCCTATATATTCACAACCTGTAAATGGATTCTGTTTTCTCCATATTTTATAGTGTTATTAAAAATACATAACTTCATACACATTAGAAGAAGTTGACAGGGGAATACCTTATTATGAATGTACAACCGTAGTGTTTGTCTCGTCATTAAAATGCTCCATAAGATCTGATATCTCTCCTTGCACCTCTGTCTTATGCTCTCTCCCATTTTCCAAAACAAACATCCACCTACAAATAACAACGAAAGGAAAATCGAATTGAAAAACAAAAAGATTCATAATAAATAAAGAATGGCCACCAAAATTGGGGCAAGCATAAAAAGGCGCACCAGTAAACAGATATAGAAACCAACTGGCAACAATTTTAAATCTAGAATGGTTCAATCAAACCATGGTTAATATGGTTTACAGGAGATCCCACACCTATGTCATCGGTGGGGACTATGATCCCAGACCCTTAGTGTCAATTTTTCACTCATTTTCAGCCATGTATAATGTAACTTATGGTTTATCATGGCAATGGATGGAAGCAACCAAACCCATCCATAGAACCCTTTAAATTCGTGGAGTTCCAGGACAGTAATGGAGGAAGAGTCGGTCTGGGATGGTGTTAGATGGAACTTCCAGAGAGCAATTTGACGGCCAGGGTCTGTAATCTGCGCTCAAAGACGGCTACTATCCTTTGCATGATTTGCAAAACCAGCCCTTCCGTGCACTTCCATAAGTAGGGTTGAACAGTGCCCATTTGAGATGGTTTCAGATGGAACTTCCACAAATGAATTTGACGGCCAGGGCTTGGAATCTGCACTCAAAGATGCTTACGGATGGCTACAGTTGTGTTCTGCTTAGCAAAATGAGCGAGTATTTGATATGGTTCTACCTTTTGTAAGAAACCCTAGAATATTTCTACGGTTGTGTTCTACTCAGCAAAATGAGCGAATGTTTGATATGGTTATGCCTTTTTTAAAGAAACCTCACAAGAATGTGACCGTTCAGCTTTGCACTCAACGGTAAGGATGCTTTTTCAGCTTTTCCATGACCACTTGATGCATTAGGATGCTTTTTGAGTTTTCCCATGATCGTTTGAAGCAATTTTGAATCTACAGTATTTACCATTGAAACTGACAAATTCTGTGGAGGGGCAGAGCATCACTGAAAACAGAGTATGCGACAGAGGCAAAACAAAACAGGGTATACTTCTCTATGGAGCTCTATAGCTCTTCTACCACATTCCAGAACCCAAAACGAACACCCAAAAATACATTGAACATCCGATGCCTCTTCACCCGAGGCACATTAACTTCTACACCCTATGCATTAACTCTTTGTACAGCGGTAGGCGAATTCATCAAGTTGGCGGGAGGAATTATCTCCAACACTCCCCCTTAATTCCGACCATAAACAAACTACTAACATATAAAGCATATATGCAATGCCTTCATGGGCTTTCAACAAAAAAATATAAAACATTAATGCCTACTAGTCTAAGTCTGAGCTAGGCTTACATTAGTTCATGTCAAAGCTCAAAATTATCTTACCATTCTTGTCTGCTGCATGCTGATGCAACGGATTCTTTTTCTTTCGTTTGCTCCAGACCTTGAACTCTGGAATTCTTCTCATCTTCTTCTTCATTCTCACCTTCTTCTTCAAGCTTTCTTGAAGCTCCTTGGGCTTGAATCTTCCATCAATGTCTGCAAGTTCTTCAATCTTTCTAATAGCTTGAGTAACATTCTTATCCTTTGACTCGTAGTTTACCACCTCCATTGGATCTACATGTTTGTGCTGCTTAGAATTTCCTCCACAAGTAGTCCCATCGTGTCCATTCTCCTTTTTCACATCCAGGGGATCTTGGGGCTCCACATGAATTGGTACCTCATGTTCTGTACGTACACCATTTTCATATGCTTCCTCATTCTCAGCATTTATCTCTGCTGCTAAATCAGTTTTACCTTCTTCCACTGCACAAACTTCAGGTTCATTTGTTTCCTTATCCTCTTCATGAACTTCATCTTTGTTACCCGACTTACATTCCTCCACGATAACTTCAGCTTCTTTCCCTGTCTTATATTCTTGCACATGAACTTCTGGTTCCTTCACTGTCGTCTTTTCTTCCTTCACATTAACTTCTGATTCCTTCACCAACGCATCTTCCTCTATCTGCACTCCAGGTTTATCCCCTAACCTGTCTTCTTCAACAGCAGCTTCAGTTTCCTTCATAGGCTTGTCTTTAATACTCTCACATGCCTCCTGCATTTGTACATCTTTAGCTTTAGATCCCTCGAGCGTGTCATCGTGCTTTATTTCCTTTTCCTCTTGCTTCACTTCTTCCTGTTCACCCTTTTTGCCACTATCGTCTTCATTAGCATGTGGGGTAGTCAACTCTTCCTTTTTTAAATCCTCATCACAGTCTACATCTTCCATTTCCTCTTCCTTACTAGCTTCTTTTTCTGCCGAAGAAGCTTCGTACTTTCTCCTTTTCTTTGCATGTTTGTTGTCTTCAGAACCTGCATCTGATTTCCTGGACCGATTTGGTTTCTTCTTGGCCTCACTCTCTGGAGTTTCAGCTTCTCCCTGTACTTTTTTACTCAACCTTGAGGATCTCCTCGGTGTCACCCCTGTGCTCCAATTGAACTCAAAGATGGGAGGACCACCAGGATGTGACTTAAGATAACGGTCCAGCTGTGCCCTTGACTTTATCTCTTCAGGACTCCATTTCATAAAAATGTCTTCCACTGGTTCAGCTTCATCTTCTGCATCTTCAATGCAGATTTCATCATGGATGGTGCTGCTAAGCACTCTTGGAATGTCACAATGCCCATCATTACTGAATTCAAATGCTTCATCTTCTATGCAGCTTTCGATAATCTTGTCAAACTCTTCAATAAAATTACAGTCTTCATTGTGCTTGGGCTTTGCTAGCCACTCTTCAATAAATTTCAAATCTTCATCAAAATGTCTTGTTACTTTGACTGCATGCTCTTGTTCTTTAGCTATTGTAGGCTGATTCTTGCTCTCAATACCTGCACACTCACAAACATATAAACTGTTAGGAAAAATTTATGCCCTCATGGGCATGCTCTTCATGAGCTCTTCTTCTTCGATTCGTTCTACTGCTTTGGCTTCTTTTTCAGCCTCTACTGGTTGTCCTGCAACTTCTTGAGTTGCTAATTCACCATTTTCTGTTGCTGCTATGGCAGCTTCATCTTCAACATCATTTTTGTTATATCCATCCACCTGTGGCTTTGAACAGTGGGCTTCATTTTTCTCAAACATATATGGCTCTGCTTGGCTGACGGAGTCCTCAACCATTTCATGCGAACATTCAACTTCTACTTCATATGTGTTTGGGGAAAGTGCTTCTGCTGATATAGCAGGTTGTTCAACTTCATTATCCACTACTGTGTGGGGTTCACTGAATTTCTCAATAGCTTCTATGGCTGGAGTTCCTACTACTGCAATAGCAGTTCCATATTCATATTCATCCACAAGTGCCTCTACACCGTGGGATTCACTAACAACTTGGCTGTCTTCTACTTCAACTGTAGGATTCTCAATTGCAGAATTCTCTTCTGCTACTTCTTCAATAGACTGTGACATTGTTGGCTGCTTGCACTTGTCACTCCCCCTTTCACTGAACTCTTCTTCCAAGATTCTCCATGATTCCTTGGAAGTCTTTGCTACTGCTATATTGTGAAAAATACTTTCATCCACAGCTCGTTGGATGAGATGCAAGGCTAATTCATGCTGCTGCAATTTTTGGTCTTCTGTCAGGGCCTCAAAAACCTCTAGATCTAGGGGATGCACACATTCATTTTGAACTAAACACAAAAAATCCTCTGCTCTAAGAAAACTTCTCATCTTAATAGCCCAAAATTCATAATTCTTACCTGAAAAATGTGGGGGAACAAAGAGAACTCTGCTGCTCCAATTATCCTAAAAAACGACCTCCTTATCGACACTTTTTCCTGCGCGTTCGTCATCCATCTTTTCGTCACAAGGAACCCTCTGTGCTTCTAACCCTACCTCGGCTTTCACCTCTGCCCTTGTATTTCTTCTTTTAAACTACTTGAGTCTCCTTTGATAACCCATTTCTTCTCTTTTTTGTTGCAAGCGTTCTGTGCTGGCACTTGTCTTCTTCTTGCAAGTCTCCTGCTTGCTTCTCCTTTGGATTTTCTATGCTCGGGGCATTTTCATTTCAATTTATCGTTCTCTGACAGAAAGAGACAGCAAGAGAGCTTCGGCTCTTTCTTGGATCCTCCCTTTCGACCTCCACTCTGCAAGCTTGGGTACGGAATACTACAGGATCTGCGTGTTGTCGTTCCCACAATAAGACTGGAGCTCAGTTCAACAAACAATTTTCTTGTTGTTTATTCGAGAGGAGCTCGTCTGGAACGACCAGCTCCCTAATATTCGGTGCAGCTGCAATACCCAAAGCTACAGTTTTTACACCGCTCTTGAGCAACCCGAAGCTCGACAGCTTTTACTATGTTGAACTTGTGGGCATAAATGTCGGTTGTAGGAGGCTCGCTTCCATTCCTGCCTCTGTGTTTCAGATGGACGCGACCAGCAATGGCGGCATCATTATCGATTCTGGGACCTCTGTGATGCGTTTGGTTGAGCCTGCTTATTGTCATAGATCCCAGTCGGGGAAGGAAGAGATCAACACGCCGAGATATTCTATGCGGGAGTCAGCGCCTTCGAAGCCGGTCTCTGTCGCTAAGAGCACCCCCCTGAAATTCCCTGGCGATGTGATTGTGAATGATATTAAGGCTGTTTCTCCTGTTCTTCATTCTCCAATTAAGGAGAGTACATCATCTCTTTCTTCCTCCCGTAAGGAGAACACTTGGCACAATAATCTTCGCTCTTCTCTGAAAGAGGAATATAAGCTTATGCCAGATCTGAAAGGAAGATTAGCGACCATTAAGTCCTCTGGCGCAGGAAGGAAATCATTCCTTTCAGTGGCCCAGCAGAAAGCTTACAGAATGGTTACAAAGTACAAGGCCTTTCCTAGCATCTGGATTCGGGCTCGAAATATGGATTTATTCCAGAAAAAAGAAATCCCATCATTGGTGTTAGCGGCTGAGGAAAGGAAGCAGGCAGGCAGGCAGTCTCACTCCCGGTCCATTTCATCTCAACTACCAGGCAAACGACTGCTACTGCATGAGATTCGAACACTGGGCGGCATGTGTGTCGGCGAAGCAATTATTCAAAGACATTAACGGCTAAGCGCGCGTTGTTAGGAGGAGAATCGACCCTCAAACCTCGGTGGTCTTGCACAGGTCGGTATCGGTCTCTTGGACCCGATACCCTCGCGCAATTTTAACTCGGAGACAATCTTTACTTAATTATTAACTTTGAATGGGCGGCTCTACCTCCCAAAATTCCAGTTTATTTCGGTGGCTTGAATTCTTCAACTCTTTGGCTCGGCTGCTTCAGATCGACGGGCATCTATATTGCTCTACGGAAGGATATATTACTCGACGGCGTGGCACCCTTCTTCACTGCTTTTCAACCTCGGTGGTCACCTATTCTGAGTCGCAGTTCATATTCCCAAACCGGCAATTGTATCCTTCAAATCCCCGACGGCGTCTATCCTTCAAATCTGCTACTATTCACACGGACTCGGCGTTTCCTTTTAATTTGAGATTACCTCAATAAATACGCAGCGTGAGGGTTCTGGCATCATGCATATACCCATCAACAAGATCTCAAAAACCATCGATGCCAGCAACAAAGGCTTCTGCTCTGGTCTTCAGCAAACTCAGAGCTGCTAATGAGTAGCGCCTTTTCCACCTTCACGACCAGTGGCTCTTTACCACAAGGGTTCGGCCTTCACAACAAGGATGAAACCCCTCTCTAAATATGCCGGCCACCAAGGAATGGCATCGTCTCTTCCTTCAACGGCTCTGCCTTTGTCTGAGGCTTGCTTTCTGAAAAGCTCTTCCAACGACTATGGATGGGGTTTACTGGAGACGGTTGCTCCTACTCCTCTCTCTGCAACAGGTTGGCTTGGCTGACCAACTCTGTGATCCTTCACATGGCTGGTGGAGGAGGATTCGTCACTATTGATCTGATACCATGACAAATTCTGTGGAGGGGCAGAGCATCACTGAAAACAGAGTATGCGACAGAGGCAAAACAAAACAGGGTATACTTCTCTATGTAGCTCTACGGCTCTTCTACCACATTCCAGAACCCAAAATGAACACCCAAAAATACATTGAACATCTGATGCCTCTTCACCCGAGGCACATTAACTTCTACACCCTATGCATTAACTCTTTGTACAGCGGTAGGTGAATTCATCAAGTTGGCGGGAGGAATTATCTCCAACAAAAACGGATACTCTGTCCACTTTTGCAACGGATAAATTATCCACTTCCTTGGGAAGCCTCTATCAATTTCTCACATTATATTGATCGTATTTTTAAATGTTTGTTGAAGGTGCATTTGTATTTGAATTAATGGTTTGTATTTGAAGGTGCATTTGTATTTAAAATTTCAAAATTGACTCATACTTAGTGGTGATAGGTAAAGTGATAAATAAAAATTATTAAAAAAATTAAAAATTAATATAATGTATTGGATTAATTTGAAAGAAAAATAATCATTTTGATTTTTTCCATCGCATTTTAATTTGATATAACATTTTTTTTCTGCCGATTCATTTAATATAACATGCTATTAAGAGACATAATCTTTAAAATGAGTTTTGAAAGATGGTAATGTATTATTTAATAATAAAATAATTTGAAAAAAATATAATTATGATAATGATTTTTATATCAGTCACGAAGCTAACTATCATTTTTTTATTTATTAGTTTGTCCATTATTAAAAAAATTTCAATTTTTTTAAAGTTTTATAAAATTTAAATATTAAATTAAATATTTTATAAATTTTTAAAATATAATTTTTTTTAAGTGATAAATACATACATATGAAATGACGATTAAAATATAATTATCAAATCTAAAAATTATAATAAAAATAAAAATAAATACAAAACTATCAGCTTAAATCATTGGTATCGACATAACGCAAATATGACTATCCAACATAAAGGAAATATAAATTTTAAAACTTAGTACTTCGCTGTCTAGTCAAACATGGCAAAATAATTATGTGGAAGACTATACAGATGGCGGTTCTTCAAATTTTGTGAAATGAAAATATGGTCGACCATTGACCACACATGGACCATATCATGAATGTGAAGGAAATAGATTATATTTTTTTAATTAAAATAGTAATTAAATTATATATATATATATATAAAATAACTGTTGGAGATAATTCCTCCCGTCAACATCGTTTTAATTCACCTACCTCTGTACATGGAGTAAATACATTAGGTGAAGAAGTAAATACGCCTAGGATGAAGAGAGGCATCAATATGTAAAAATATTTTTGGGTGTTCATTTGAGGTTAATTGAATTTATCCCCAGTTCTGTAGCAGCCACTGCATACTCTGGTTTCCCCTGTTCTGCTCTCCCTCTCAATTTGACATGGTATCAGAGCTTAGGGTTATGAATCCCCCTTCACCAGCCATCTGAAGGATCTGAGCGTTGTCACGATTACATAATCAGTGTTGGTCAGCCAAGCCAACTTGTTCGAGAGAAAGGAGTAGGAGCAGTCGTCTCCAGTAAATCCCAGCCACAGTCGCTAGAAGAGATTTTCAAAAGCTAGCCTAAGCCCGTGGCAGAGCCCCTGAGCTCGAGAGGAGCCGTCAGAGATCCGCCATTTCGTGGAGCTGCTGCAGACAGCCGTAGAGCGCTGCCAGAGGTGAAACGCAGAGAGCCATCGTAGAGAAAAGGAGAGAAATAACTGTCCGCAAAGCCTACAACCCGCGTGAAGCTCACGTGAAGAAGAGCAGTAGTGAGCTTGGTCTAGTGATCCCAGTAGGAAAAGTTATGTGGGGAAAATATGCGCAGGTTACCAACAATCTAGAGAATGATGGATGCTCATCTGGCTAGACCTGCTTTAGCAGAACATCGACATCAAAGTTGAGGAGTTTCATTTGATCCATAGAAGACTGAATTGGCCCATCTCAAAAGAGATGATTCGATCTCGTGGCGACAGTATATTTGTAAGAGCACTTTCCCAAGTACCAGTACCCGTAGTAGGAATTAAGAATGGAGTGCTTTTGGTGGATTTGAATATTTTCTTTATGTCTTCAAGAAGATACTTTGTAAGAGCTAGTACTACTGGAGAGCGGTAGTCCTCATTGTTTCTATTCATAGCCTGCATAATAGGTTCTGGAATATTGGTAGGCCCCGGAACAAATAGTTGATTTTTCCCTGGTCCATAGAAGTTATCCATATTTTACTTGGATATTGAAATTCAAAAAAATCCCGCTGTTCGATCCTACAACTCCTTGCCGGAGATTTTCTTTCAAATGCTTCAGATATCCCACCTTGGGTTTTCTGAGCTGTCGAGAACTTCGGATAAACAACTAGTTGCGCATCACTGCTCGGTCTTCACAAATACTCTATGGTATTCATCTTAACGGTCCTCCTTATTTTCCCCTCACTCTCGGATCTGTAGCATGTCCTGGATGTTCTTCAGCCAAGGCGTTATTCCACAAAATTCACCACGCAGTTCCAGCACTTGCATTTGCTTTTGCAACCAATGTCACATTTTGCAGCACATTTTATTTCAGACAATTTTGTCACGCTTATGTTGGTCATCACGACATCTTCAGACTACCATCATCAAAATGACTTCACTGACGACCATAGTGACCAATTTTCCCTTTGTGCTCTCCTCCATTCTCATCATGGTATAGTCTGCCTGTCATAGAACCAAGAAAAGCCAAGAAAATAAAAACAGAGTGTTTTTGCATTAAGGGGGCATTTTTGACAGGTCTTGCAGCCAGTAAGCAATCTCATATTTTTTTTAGGGGGCGATAGGGATGAAGAGGCAAGTAGGAGACTTGCATGAAGAAGACAAGCACTGAAGTAGAGAATTTTCCAACCAAGAAGAGAAGAATTGGGCAAAAGAATGAGGATGAGACAAGCAAGGAAGCATGAGAATGAGTGGAGCAGAGTGTGTTTGCCGTCACCTTCACCATTCAATGGTAAGAATTTCGATTTATGGTCAAGTAGAATGAGGGTTTATCTACATTATGTAGATACACATTTTGATCACAATGATGAAGCAAGGGATGCTTTAGCCTTGCATATCATCCAACAAGCTATGGATGAAAGTATTTTCCACAAGATTGCAGCAGCAAAGACTTCCATGGAAGCATGGAGAATCTTGGAATAGGAGTTCAGTGAAAAGGGGAGTGACATGTGC
Source organism: Larix kaempferi (assembly GCA_027924585.1). Lineage (NCBI taxonomy): Eukaryota > Viridiplantae > Streptophyta > Pinopsida > Pinales > Pinaceae > Larix > Larix kaempferi. Next base: position 14,190,712 of record BSBM01002204.1, on the reverse strand, counting down.
AAGCAGCCAACAATGTCACAACATGTTGAAGAAGTAGTAGAAGAGAAGCCTGTAGTTGAACCAGAAGACATCCAAGCTGTTAGTGAATCCTACGATGAAGCAGCCATAGCTGCAAATGAAGAAGCAGCTGAATGTGTGTATGAGAAGGTCAAAGATTCTGTCAACCATGCAGAACATGATCAATTAGAAACTAGTAAATCCCACATTGTTGAGATACATGTGGAAGATAATGAAAAAGACAAAGTTGGTGAAGCCCACTATGCAGAGGCGCTAGTGGATGGTCATTCAGTTGATGAAAGTGTTGATGCAGTTGCAAGCCCAACATTATGCATAGAAAATCCAGTAATTAAGATTGCTGATGATGTGATGAAAGTGTATGATGACAACCTCATTGGTGAAATAGAGGCCCATATAGATGAAGAGGATGAAACGCTCGAAGTTTCACATGAAGTTGCTGAAGTTCGAGTAGCAATTGTAGAAGAAAATCGCAGCAATGGAATTGTTGCAGAAGAAGTTGCAGGACAGCCAGTAGAGGCTAAAAAAGAAGCTGAAACAGTAGAACAAATTGAAGAAGAAGAGCTCTTGAAGAGCATGTCCATGAGGGCACAATATTTTCTTAACAATATTTCTATTTGTGAATCTGCATATTTAGAAAGTTACCAGCAAGCAGTAGCAGGAGAAAATGAAAATTAAGAAGCTAAAATCGTTCAAGAGTTTTTAAAGAATGTGGACTCTCTGTTTGAAGCAGAGAATGATGAAGAAACTGGTAAATTCCATTGTGCAGAGGCACATATGGATGTGAATGATAAAGGAGTTGATAAATATAATGAAGAAGCTCATGCAGACTGTAATTTTATTGCAGAGTTTGACAAGATTATCGAAAGTTTCATGGAAGATGAAGCATTTAAATTCAGTGATGATGGGCATTGTGACATGCCAAGAGTGCTTAGTAGCACCATGGATGAAGAAATCTGCATTGAAGATGCAGATGATGAAGATGAACCAGTTGAAGACATTCTTATGAAATGGAGTCCTGAGGAAATCAGGCACTATTATCAGGTGATGTCATGGCAGCATGCCAATGAAGAGAATGAAAACAGAATGAAGGATGAGAATAGCATGTGGGATCTTGAAATTCCCACAACATACGAACTAAGCATGCTGAAAGTAGAGTTTGAAGATGAAGACATGAGGCATAAAGCCATTTAAGAATTTGCAGACATTGATGGAAGAATCAAGCCCAAGGAGATTGAAGAAAACATGAAGAAGAAGGTGAGAATGAAGAAGATGGTGAAGAAGAATGTTGAGTTCAAAGTGTGGAGCAGAAAGAAGAAAAAGGTAAACATGTTCCATATCCTACAACCAAGTAAATCAATTTTTTGGATCTATGAATGTAATCCTAGCTGACACTTAGACCAGGAGGCATTAATGTTTTTTGTTGAAAGCCCATGAAGGCATTGCATGTATGCCTTAGATGTTAGTAGTTGGTTTATGGTTAGAATTATGGGGGAGTGTTGGAGATAATTCCTCCCGCCAACATCGTTTCAATTCACCTACCTCCGTACATGGAGTAAATACATTACGTGAAGAAGTAAATACGCCTCAGATGAAGAGGCATTGATATGTAAAAATATTTTTGGGTGTTCGTTTGAGGTTAATTGAATTTATCCCCAGTTCTGTAGCAGCCACCGCATACTCTGTTTTCCCCTATTCTACTCTTCCTCTCAATTTGACAATAACCCTATATCAAAAGGAATAAACACGTTTTGAATGAACCTAAAATCTAAATTAACATAAATTTATGTTGGGATTTGTTATTTAGTATGATTTTTTTGTTTGTTGTTGTTCACTTTGACTTTACTTTTACTCTGGTTTTTAAGGTGGTTGTTATGTTTTTCTGGTTTTTGAAGTGGTTGTTATGTTTTTGTAAATGGAAGAGAGTTAAAGAAAGAAATGCATGGAGAGATCTCATGGGGCATATTAACAATAACAGGTTTTACATTTTCTAATAAATAAGGTATTTCCATATTATTATAGGTTTTTCGAAGTTTTGTTTTTTATATAATATCATAATTTTTTTAATTTTTTGGAAAATTTTAGAAAAATAAAATTTATAATAATTGTTTTTTATTTTATTTTCTTATAATTTTTTTAAAATTAAAATTTATAATGATTACTAATACAACTAATTAAAATTTAAAATTTATTTTAGTTGAATTTATGGCTTATCTATATTGTATGTAAAATGCACTTTCTATTTTTTATGACATTTCTCATAATGAATTTACTAGTATATTGTATAGCATATTGTATTGTATGTAAAATGTACTTGGTATCTTTGAGAGGCCGCATGAGTCCTAATCTTGTTAATGATCGGAGTTCATGATTTACTAAGCTTCCAACCATCGTCCAGATTAAGATTATTGGGGTGGTTTTCTATTTCTATAGCTTTAGTGATACGTCTTTTTGTGTAATAATCTATGGTGGCTATGACCTTAGCATTCTCTATCGCCACATGGTGCCACACGGTGCCCATGAGTTTTCGAATGTTATGCTAGAGAAGATTAATTAATTCTACAATGGATGATGTGAGCACCATGTTCTTTTAGCGTGGTATGCACTGAGCAACCTGTTTCACTTGTGTAAACCAAGTTACAAACCCATGGGACTGAATATACACCTTTATTTTTCTTAGGATGCAATGGTCTTTAGCCTCGTCTAACATTCTTCCTATGGATTTTGGCGGAGAGAAAGCCACCCTAACTTTCCTTTTTCTTAACACATTGGCTACCTTGTTAGTGGTCCCTTGTATGTATGGTAGACTAATAGTTTTAATTATGTCATCCTTCTTTTTCTTCATAGGGTTACTTGTTTTAGATTCCTTAATTACTCTATCTATATGTTTCTTCTCATAGCCATTTTTCTTGAAAACAACAACTAGGTGGTTGAGTTCTTTTTCCACCTATTTTTTGGGCTTGATGGTAGTGGGAACTCGCTTGGATGTATTTTTCTGTGTGTCTGGGTCTTCTTACAATAAACCTTCTATGATAGAGTCCCATCGAGGTTCCTTATAAGAAGTACATCCATGAAAGGGAGCTTCCCATTAACCTCTTTCTGAGTGATTTTATGAAGTCGATCGTCTCCTATATTGTTTAATTTGTTCTTGTACATCAGATAGATAATCATAGCCATGCTTTCAATGGGGGAGAGCCCTACTTCTAAGAGGAGAATAGGATAAGGCGTGTTGCTCTTAATTTTCAAATTATAAGTAATAAACCGTTTCTGGATTTGCTCAATTCTTCTCCAAGACTCTCTGGAAATGATGCATCCGCAAGCTTCACAACGATATAAAATAACTGGAGTGATGAGCGTTTTAAAGAGGAATTTAATTTTGTCCCACATCACAAGGTTTGCCGATTTACTATTTTCAAGGCCGAAGTAGGATTTCCACCCTCCATTTATCCTCTTCTCAATGCTATAGTTCGAGTTGAGGTGGTGATGAAAGTCAATTCCTAAGTACTTATAGGAGGTAACTTCTTCTAAGATTCTATTGTCATAAGAAAAATTGTCATAAGTACCTTTATTGGACTTGATAATCATGACTTTTGTATTGTCACTATTAAGGGTCATGCCCATATTGGTGCAGAAACCTTTGAGAATTCGTAATTGATTCTCAAGATCATAAGGGAACCTAGCCATAAGAACTGTATCGTCACCATAGATAAGAAGCATGATAACTATTCCTTCCAAACTCCTGCTCATACCACCACCTGCCTCTTCTAGACATACATTCTTCAAACTTATGGATGTAATAGATTGTGTTTATTATTATTGTTAATTTATAAAATGATGTATTATTAAAAACATAAAAATAAATAAATATCCCAAACTAATATTATATTATGGTAAAATAATATAATATAAATTAATTAATATAAATAAAGAAAATGCAATAATAATAGATATTTGAGATATGTATTTACTAGTGACAAATTAGACTTAATTCCCTCTTATGAGTACATATACTTTAAATTTAAATATACTTTTATTAAAAGTAAAAATAAACTCATAATAAAGGATGATAACCTTTTATCCATGGTAAAATAAACTAGTTCCAATGACTACTTTTGTCCATGTAAGGTCGAGTGTAAATTGCCTTTCTAATAAAACCCTCACTTCAAAACCTAACTTAAATTATTAGATGGGCACTTAGGATAGGTTAAAAATAAAGTGTGAAACCAAATTAAAATAAGTCAAGAAAATGTTTTTTGTTCAAAGACATGTTCACATGCCGTGAACACTTCTGTCCGTTTCATTACATATAAACTCACAGACGGTGCCATGGATATGACTAAGAAAATATCTCTAGAGGTTTAATACAGCAACATGAGGGGAGGTCTAGTAGAGTGAGCAGGCTTCTTATTCTAAATGTAAAGGAGGCAAAGTAATGATGCGAATTTTGATCCTCATGTTTTTTTAACGGAGTCTAAATTGGATGGTTGAGAACATTGGTCCTGAGAGGAAAGGACCGACATTTTTAGGACAGTGAATCGTAGTTTAGGCTATCCTAGTGATAGAGCGAACCTATCCAGGCTAAATGGGAACATCGAGGTACACAGTAGTAACAAAGGTAGGACAATGAAAATATTAGACAGGCAGAATAATGACACTAATAAGAGTACGATCAATGAGAGATCAGTGGTAAATATCTCGAGTTTTGCAATAGACTAGGTCACTCATAAAGTTCTAGAACGAGGTTTAAATTTTGCGGTAGTCCCCAGGAAAATTCCACATGAAGAGATCATTGGCTGCGTTGAAATGCCATTACTTCCCTCTCCGAAGATGAGGCAGAAAACATTAGACAAGACTGCGCGTTGATACTAAAGAAAGCGAAACCTTCCAAGAGGAAGTTGAGTAGAGATGAATCTAAAGCTCTCAAATACCTTGGGACTAATAAAGACTTCATGATCCTTAAGGTTGACAAAGGGAATGCCACGGTCATCATGGATACAGAAGATTATAACAAGAAAATGCTAGAACACCTAACTACAAGTGGGAGCTACGTGAAAGTAACAAGGATCCAAGTAATATGATTATTAAAGAGATCTTTTTGGCTATCAAGAAATCCTCTTCTGGAAGACAATATTAAAATAATCCTCTTTAGATGATGACAGTATTAAAAGAAAGATCACTCCAAAAAAATCTATTTATTCTAAGCATATATGGACTCCCAAAGATCCACGAGAAAGGTTGTCCACTTAGACGCATAGTCAACACTATTGGGTCACCCTCATATGGCCTCGAAAAATATCTAGCTGAAAAAATCAAACCTTTGAGTGGGAACTAGATGTCCTTTATTAAGGACTCGTTTAGTTTAGTAAATGACATTAGAACAATTAGACTAGCAAAGGAGGAGGATGGTCAGTTTTGACATTGTTTCCCTTTACATCAAGATTCCTTCCTGTAAATGAAGCTATAGAGGTGATAGGAAAGCTCACAAAAAAAAAAAACAACAAACCTTGTAGAATTATGTTTGAGATCAAGCTAATTTAGTTTTCAGGGAGACATATATGAATAAACTAATGGTGTAGCAATGGGTTCTCCCATCTTCCCCATTATAGTTAACATTTACATGGGAAATGTGATGAACCTGCAATAATTAATTAATGCAAATACATAAGATATCAGAAATAAAACAGAATCACTTTTATATTGATCACGGGCCACTTCGAGGGGGCAACCTCCTTTGAGCAAGCTCAATACAATTAACTTCACGGTGCCTTCAATGACCTCAACACACACTTATATACTAAGTCTATGCCCAATACCATGAGTCAAAACAATGGGACATATAATACTACGGGACAACTTACAAAGCATATGCGTCCAATACTATGGATCAATACTATGGGTTAATATAAACTACGGATCAACAAATACTACGGGACGACTTACAAAGCATATGCGTCCAATAACAATATACTAACATAGTAAAGAGAAGAGTTTACATAGGTTCCTAACATCCCCTCTCCCTTAGAAAAAGCTTTGTCCTCAAAGCTTTGGTTGGAGAAATTGCTGTAGAAGCTAAAGGAGTGGTTCCCCGGTAGCATCCTCGGGATGCATTTCAGGCCACTGACGCCTTTGGAGTGTCAAGGAGGATTGCTTGGAAGGCTGTAGATGAAGAAGAACCCTGTCAGCTGCGTGAAAAATGCGCTCAGAACGGTGCTGATCAGCTTGTTGATTCAAGCGAATTTTGGCCATGTGAAGATTGTCCTGCAGAATGAGAAGAATCTGATTGCGGTTTCGAAGAACCGAGTCAATTGCCTGAACTCAGGAGCTGCTAAGGGTGTATGGAAGAAGAACTGGCGGTGTTTGTCCATAGACCGCTTCATATGGTGTTCTGTGAGATGTGGTATTGTACCACAAGAGCGCTGCTAGGAAATCCATAGAAATAGTTGGCCAAAGCTGTTTAGGGATGGGAAAGGGTTTGAGCAATCCCGAAAGGAGTATCGCTTCACCCTTGTTGACTTGGAAAGTATCATCGTCAACCACCATCTGTTGAATTGTCATTTTTAGTCCCTGCCAAAAGAAGTTACATTGTTCTTGGTCATACCTGTTGCAGAACCCAGAGTGCCCTGTTGATGAAGAAGCATGGAGTTCATAGAAGAGAGAGCCCTGTTGAACATATTGCACCCAATTTGGAACAAGCAGCGAAAGAGTTGTAAGAGAAAATGGGTGATCAATTGTGCAAGAAGGAGCATCTTCCACCATATTGTCCTTACCCTTCTTCTAAGTGATCACATAGGGATAACCCATTTCAGGTGTGTTGGGGAGGAGACCCATTGTTCCAGAAAATTTTCCAGACTCGGGAGATCAGTCTTGATGAAGAAATAATTCCCTAATAGGTATGGCTTCCACTTCTGTATTGCATGCAAAATAGCCATCATTTCCTGCCGAGAGGTAGATGTGGCTAAATTCTTACCGAAAAGGTCTCGTGAAGGTAGCAAGCTCATTGGTTCAGCAAAGATACCTGCATATCTATCCAAGGAAGCAGTGGAGACTGTTGATGGGTGCATCTGAATGGAATTGAGCTGAGCGATGACACCATGTGAATTCTTCTTAAGGAGTTTTTCCAGGCGATGTGAACTGATGATGCAGAGAGACTCTGGTTGTAAGCCTATAAATTTGTGTTGTGCCCCGTTGACTTTAAACTGCATCCAAAGTTCAGCAAAATCCCATAAGATGGGGCCAAGTGTGCGTAACCATTGAACGCCCAAAACCACATCACATTCGCCTAAGGGAAAGGCAAACATGTTAGAGCGTAGGTTATAATCTTCCATAGAGATATGCACATTGTGACACTTCCCCTTGCAAGGTAAGGTGCCCCCATTGGCAACCATGACTTCAAAGCTGGAGCAAGGATGGACAAAACAATTAGCCTGTTTGGAAATCCGAGGGTCAATGAAGTTATGAGTGCTACCAGAATCAATGAGTATGGTAAGAGGGAGCTTCTTGAAGTATCCCCTGACCCGCATTGTTTGTGGGGTGGTGACGTCAGTTACAGCATGGAGAGAGATCTCAGGTGGGTCGTCCTGAAATTGGGTGTCAACAGGCGGGTGTTGAATGTCGATCTGATCATCCACTGTATCTGTAGCTGCTTCACCAAGTTCTAAGGCAGGCAAAGAATCCACATCCAAGAGATAGAGCTTTTGTTGAACACATCTATGTCCCCGAGTGAATTTCTCATCACAATTATAGCAAAGCCCTTTTTCTCGGCGTGCCTGCATTTCTATTTCAGACAAATGCTTGATAGGAGTTGGTTGAGGAGAAGGCATGATGGGAGGTCGTTGGGAACCCTTATTTCTGAAGGGAACAAGGGTGGGTTTGGAGCGTTGTTGAGCTGCAATCTTTTCCTCAGCCAGCTTAGCCAACCCTAGGACTTCCATCATTATGTTGGGACAAAACATTTTGACCTCTGAGTGAATTTCATCCTTGAGACCACTTATAAAACAATTCCTGTAGAATTCATCAGACAATCCTTCTGTGTGATTGGCCAATTTCTCAAATTCTGTTTGATACTCTCTCATTGTGCCAATTTGGTGAAGTTTAGTGAGTGCTCCTGTGAAATCATCAAAAGCACTAGGGCCAAATCGTGGCAAAATGAGTTGGCAAAAATCTATCCAGTTTGGCTCGGGATGAGCTTTGATGTACCAACGGTACCATTGAAGGGCTTCCTGTTCCAAATGAAAGGATGCAAGTAGAACTTTCTGGACATCAAAAGTATTATGCAGAGTGAAATATTGTTCTACTCGGTATATCCATCCAATCGGATCAGTACCATTGAAGCGAGGAAAATCAAGCTTCAGCCCACAAAAATTGTTGGAAGAAGAGAACCCGGTGGCTGCAAAAGATTCTGGTCGTCGGTTATTGTTCATGGCTGAATGCTGAAGATGGAGGCTGAGAAATTTTTCATCCAGATCTTGGAGTTTGGTTTGGATGTCTGCAAGTGCTTCCTCCATGGTGTTTGCTCCTGCACGGGTGACAACCATAACCAGGTTTTTTTTTTTTTTTTTTTGTAATGGGTAGAAAAACACAAACAGAAGCTGATTTAGTAAAGGAAAATTTGGATTGGGGAAACAATCTGATGGGTAATTGGGGTTTGACTAGATTTTGGACACTGTCGAAAGGACAAGAAAGCAAAAAGGGGGATTTCAGAAGCGGGGTGATAGAATGAGAAAATTTGGCAGAGAGGGACAACGACGTAGAGTTCAGAAAGGAACTCTGTGGTAAAATTTGAAGGCGATTGGGTGAAATATGAGGAAGTTATGGAAAACCCTAAAAATAGACAAATGTGGGCTTTCGGGCGTTGGGAAGGGGAATTGGGTATAGGGTCCTCAGGAATGAAATATGCAGAATGGGATGACAGGGGTTCCCCAAAAATTTGAAGGGAAACAGAGTAAAAATAAGGGAGATATGGAGAAAAAATTGATTTTTTTTTTTTTATATTTACCGGACTGGAGTGGCTACGGCTCAAAGGGGATCTGGAACAACGCCAAATGGATTGAAAACGGCTGAATCTGGAACGGCTTGCAAATGGATCTGAAACGACGCAGCAATGATCAATAATAGTTCAGTTGAAAGTAGATATGGACCCTAGGTATGTGCGGCTTCCTAACAGTTCAGGGGTTTCACTTGGCCACCAATGTTGTCTGACGGCTTGCGTATTGGGGCAGTACCCCTCACTCCACGGCTCAGGTAAAACTGATAACCGCTTTGCCACAAACGACAGCTCTTGGTTTACCTCACGGATGGGAACTAGTCAATTAGGTAGGGGTCGTTGCCCTTTCTGCTGGCAGGTCCTCTCAATGGGCCATCTACTTCGGGGTTCCTGTGGTACTCCTCACAATGAGTTTTAGGGCTTATGCCCAAGTACTTCCCACAGTTAAGCGGATAGGGATGATTCCCAAATCCGAACCCGCAACAGAAAAAATTTGGGCAGAAATTCCACCCAATGTTCAAAAACTGGATCTATATTGGTCAGAATCGCTATTGTAGCATGTTTCTGGAACTGGAACAACCGCTCTGCTTCTACCCCTGAAAGAGGAATAGAAATCGGGGCACTCGGTCAAAAGATTTTCTCGCCGTAATTTCCGCGGTCGTCACCGAAATTCTGAAAAATTGCTGATTTTAAATCCACGATATCTCCACTTTTAGAAATCCAAATGAGATGATTTTTTTTTTGAAACTACATATTTTTGAAAGAGGAATTCAGATATGCAATTGATTTGTTCTGATTTTGTGCAGAAAGTTTCAAAAATTGATCTGAAAGTCACTGCCCAAAAAAAGAAAAAAAAATTTCCCACTTGTGCCAAGGAAAGTGCTCTGATACCAGATGTGATGAACCTGCAATAATTAATTAATGCAAATACATAAGATATCAGAAATACCAGAACATAATCACTTTTATATTGATCATGGGCCACTTCGAGGGGGCAACCTCCTTTGAGCAAGCTCAATACAATTAACTTCACGGTGCCTTCAATGACCTCAACACACACTTATATACTAAGTCTATGCCCAATACCATGAGTCAAAACCATGGGACATATAATACTACGGGACGACTTACAAAGCATATGCATCCAATACTATGGGTCAATACTATGGGCTAATATAAACTACGGATCAACAAATACTACGGGACGACTTACAAAGCATATGCGTCCAATAACAATATACTAACATAGTAAAGAGAAGGGTTTACATAGGTTCCTAACATGAAACTTCTGAGATAAAGCTATTGGAATATCCTTTAAAACCCGAACATTGGAAGAGATATGTTGATGACACACATTTCATTTGGTCACGTGGAGCTGAGAAGCTCACATATTTCTTGAAACACATGAATAATCAATCAGAGGCAATACAGTTCACAATGGAGAAAGAGGTGGATGGGAAGCTCCCTTTCTTAAATGTACTTCTTACGAGGAATCCATCCCGATGGGACTCTATTACATAAGCTTTATCGTAAGAAGACCCACACACACACACAAATACACCCAAGCTAGTTCCCACCACTATCCATGCTAAAAAATAGGTGTTGTCAACACTTTAGCAAATAGGGCTAGAAAAGTCTCCCACGTAACTCATTTATAAACATAACTCCACCACTTAATTGATGTTTTGAAGAAAATTGGCTATGACGAGAAACATATAGAGAGAGTAATTAAGGAATCTAAAACAAGACCCTAAGAAGAAAAATAAGGATGGCATACTTAAAACCATTAGTCTACCATACATACAATGGACCACTCACAAGATGCCAATGTGTTAGAAAAAAGGAAAGTTAGGGTGGCTTTCTCTCCACCAAACTTCACATGAAGAATGTTGGAGCACAAAGATGAGTGGATCCTAAGAAATATAAAGGTTTATATTCAGTCCCATGTGGTTGTAATTTGGTTTACATAGGTGAAACAGGTAGCTCAATGCAGACGAGACTAAAAGAACATGGTGCGGACATCATCCATGGTAGAATTAATAAATATCCTATAGCAGGACATTCAAAAACATCTCGGCACCATGTGGTCATAGAGAATGCTAAGGTCATAGCAAGCATAGATCATTACACAAAAAGACATATCCATGAAGCTATAGAAATAGGAAAACACCCCAATAATCTTAATCAAGATGATGGTTGGAAGCTTAATAAATCATGGGTTCTAGTCATTAACAAGATTATGACATATGCTAGCTCTCAAGCATAGTTGCCTCTTCACTTTTTCCCTTAAGTTTTAAGTTTTGTCAAAATCTCCTTTCTTATTTTTTTCTTAAGTTACTAATTCCTATTGTCTCTATATTTAAATATTAGATAATTTAATTATAATTAACTAACTTCTCGATATGCAACAAAAACAAAGATAAGTAATACTATTTATCTAGCTTGAGCAAATAAACATTCCTTGGAAGTCTCCTTAGTAGCTTGAGCAAATAAACATTCCTTGGAGGTCTCCTTAGTATGGGATGTGCTTTACAACTCGAAACCTCGAATTAAAACTCATACACATGATCTCCATTTCTTCGCAAATATTGGAAATACTTAGAATTGTTTTTGTTTAAATCGTAATAATTTATCATCTTACCAATATAAAAAAATATATATATATTTATAAAATATATATGTTTTAATGGTCTTCATTCTTAAATTGAATGTGTAATATATTATTTATTTACTAATAATATATTTTAAAAAAAAATTATAATATCTTAAATCTAATATTAATTAGATCTTGAAAAGAGTTAAGAGTTATGATTTAGGGAAGTTTTTTAACATTTTTTTTCAAGTTAAATATACAATATGACAAAGAATTTTCTTTAATTTTTATTAAAAAAAAGAAATTGCATAAATTATATTATAAATACACAAGTTTATGTATGATTAAAGGTACATGGATCTTTACTAAGTTACACGTTTTTTTTTTGTTAAAATGGCATGTATCATATTTATAATTTACAATACACAGTAAATATTAAATTATTTTTAATTTATAAAAGTGAGGAAAAAGGTTTATATAAAATATAAAAGTGAAATCTAACTCAATCTAAGAAATTAAAATAAAATGTTATTAAAAAAGAATAAAAAGATTTCAAGAATATTTACTCTTTGAAATTTAATAGGAGAACTGTCATAAAAGATAACGAGTACATTTTACATACAATACAATATAGATAAGCCATAAATTCATCTAAAGCAAATTTTAGATTTTAATCAGTTTCATAATCATTATAAATTACAATTTTAGAAAATTTATCAAAAATAATGAAATAAAAAAATAATTATTATAAATTATACTTTCTAAAATTTCCCAAAAAAAAATTATGATATTCTATAAAAAAAAAAAAAAACTTCTAAAAACCTACCTTATTTATTAGAGAATGTAAAACCTGTTATTGTTAATATGCTCCATGAGATCTCTCCATACATTTCTTTCTTTTGCTCGCTTCCATTTTACAAAACTTAACAACCACCTAAAAACCAGAGTAAAAGTAAAGTCAAAGTGAACAACAACAAAAATTCATTCTAAATAACAAATCGCAACACAAATTTATTTATCTTAATTTAGATTTTCGGTTCATTCAAAACGTGTTTCATCCTTTTTGATCTTCAGGGTTCTTTTATATATATATATATATAATTTGATTAAAAAATTATAATCTATTTGCTAGACATTCATGATATGGTCCATGTGTGGTCAATGGTCGACCCTATTTTCATTTCACAAAATTTCAACAACCGCCATCTGTATAGTCTTCCACGTAATTCTTTTGCCATGTTTGACTGGACAGCAAAGTATTTAGTTTTAAAATTTATATTTAAATTTCAAGAACCGCCATCTGTATAGTCTTCCACGTAATTCTTTTGCCATGTTTGACTGGACAGCAAAGTACTTAGTTTTAAAATTTATATTTGCTTTATGTTGATTGTCATATTTGCGTTATGTTGATATCAATGATTTAAGCTGATAGATTTTTATCTATTTTCATTTTTATTATATTTTTATTTTTAATTATAATTTTTAGAATTGATAATTATATATTAATCGTCATTTCATATGTATGTATTTATTACTTAAAAAATAAAAAAAATTATAAAATATTTAATTTAATATTTAAATTTTATAAAACTTTAAAACAAATTGGAATTTTTTTTTGTTAATAATTGACAAATTAATAAAAATAAAAAAAGACAATTACGTCGATATAAAAATCATTATCATAAATATATTTTTTAAATATTAAATAATACATTACCATCTTTCAAATCTCATTTTAAAGATTATATCTGTTAATAACATGTTTTATTAAATGAATCGGCAGAAAAAATGTTATATCAAATTAAAATGCAATTGAAAAAATGAAAATGATATTATTTTTCTTTCAACTTAATCTAATCCATTATATTAATTTTTATTTTTTTAATAATTTCTCTTATCACTTTTAGTCAATTTTGAAATTTCAAATACAAATGCACCTTCAACGAACATTTAAAAATACGATCAATATAATGTGAGAAATTGATAGAGGCTTCCCAAGGAAGTGGATAAACTATCCATTGAAAAAGTGGACAGAGTATCCGTTTCAATGGTAATATTGTAGATTCAAAATCGCTTCAAACGATCATGGGAAAACTCAAAAAGCATCCTAATGCATCAAGCGGTCATGGAAAAGCTGAAAAATTAACCTAACCGTTGAGTGCAAAGCTGAACGGTCACATTCTTGTGAGGTTTCTTTAAAAAAAGGTATAACGATATCAAACATTCGCTCATTTTGCTGAGGAGAACACAACCGTAGAAATCTTCTAGGGTTTCTTACAAAAGGCAGAACCATATCAAATACTCGCTCATTTTGATAAGCAGAACACAGCTGTAGCCATCCGTAAGCATCTTTGAGCGCAGATTGCAATCCCTGGCCGTCAAATTCATCTGTGGAAGTTACATCTGAAACCATCTCAAATGGACACCGTTCAACCCTACTTATGGAAGTGCATGGAAGGGTTGGTTTTGCAAATCAAATTCCTCTTGGAGCGCAGATTACAGACCCTGGCCGTCAAATTCCTCTCTGGAAGTTCCATCTGACACCATCCCAGACGGACTCTTCCTCCATTACTGTCCTGGAAGTGCAGGAATTTAAAGGGTTTTCTGGCAGGGTTCGGTTGCTTCAATCCATTGCCATGATAAAACATAAGTTGCATTTTAGCATGGCTTAAAACGAGTGAAGAATCGACACTAAGGGTCTGGGATCATAGTCCGCACTGATGACATAGGTGTGGGATCTCCTCTAAACCATGTTAACCATGGTTTGATTGAACCATCCTAGATTTAAAATTGTTGGCAGGTGGTTTCTATATCCGTTTACTGTTGAGTCTTTTTATGCTTGCTCCAATTTTGGTTGCCATTCTTTATTTATTATGAATCTTTTTGTTTTTCAATTTGATTTTGCTTTCGCTGTTATTTGTAGGTGGATGTTTTGTTTTGGAAAATGGGAGAGAGCATACGACAGAGGCGCAAGGAGAGATATGAGATCTTATGGAGCATTTTAGCGACGACACAAACAGCAGGGTTGTACATTCCTAATAAGGTATTCCCCTGTCAAGTTCTTATAATGTGTATGAAGTTATGTATTTTTTATAACACCATAAAATATGGATAAAACATAATCCATTTACAGGTTGTGAATATATACGAATAAAGCTGTAACGCCTGTTAACTTTGACCCAACCGTATACTTTTTTAAATCCCTAAAGTTAATTAAAATTTGTTTTATCTTAGGCCTTACCTATATTTTTATTTTATGTAAAATACAGGTCTCTTACCTATATTGTATATGAAATGCATTGGGTATCTTTTACTCCATCACAGCGCCCCGACAAATTATAATTGGTCACCTGCTCAAAATAAATGACTTCTGTGGTCAATTTCATATATTGAATAGAGAGTAAAGATTCCTGAAATCTTTCTGCCTCACTGTAGTAACATTTTATTTTGTTTTGTTAGGTTAAGGTAGGTTTCATTTTTAGAAATTATGTTTTATAAAACCTTCTTCCTTCTTGTTCTTCTTTCTTGCGGGCCTCCTCCTATTATTCTTGCAGCTTTTATATCCTTAAATGTATTAATCTCTCGATTTCTGCTTCCGCTGCTCTAGTTTTATCATCTTCTTTGGATTCATGATGGCCTCTGTCTTGACGCCTTTCATTCCGTTCTTGGACCTTATATTATACTGCTGCTACCATCATTTTCCTCTGTTATTCCTCTTCATCCTGACGGGCTTTGTCAGCTTATTGACGTTCCTTTGCTAAACTCGTATCTTTATTTGACATATACGGAATGCGATACATGCTAGGTATATAAATTATAAATATGATATATGTAGTTTTAACATAGACATGTGACTTAGTAAGAATCCATGTGCTTTACTCATATATAATTTTTTATATATAATATACTTTTACATTACCTTTTTCAGCATTTTATTTATTTTTTAATCCTACGTTTTATTCCAACATCTTATTTATCTTTTATAATACTTAATTTTAGAAGGGGGTATAGGTGAGGAGTGGGGGTGTTGGGGTTAGAGAGAGAGAGAGGGGGTGGGGTAAGGTAAGAGGGAGGAGGATTACCAAAGATACATATAGAGGGGGGGTTAGGGCTAGGGTTAGTAGGAGAGAGAGAGAGAGGGGCGAGTGTTAAGGGGTTGGGGGAGAGAGAGAGGGTTGGGGGTAGGTGGAGTAGGGGAGAGAGAGAGAGAGAGGGAGTTAGAGAGAGAGAGAGAGTCATGGGTGTTAGGAAGCCGGGGAAGAGAAAGAGGGGTGGGGGTTATGCTTAGGTGGAGGAGTAGAGGGGTGAGTGAGGGCCTTAGGGGGTTGGGGTAGGTAGAGTAGGGGAGAGAGAGAGTGAGAGAGGGAGTTCATAGGGGTTAGAGAGAGCCGGGGGGGGTTGAGAGTAGGAGAGAGAGGGGGGGGATGTGTTAGGGGGAGGGAGAAGAGGAGAGGGAGAAATGGAGATGGGGAGGGGTAGGGGTAGGGGTAGGGGTAGGGAGAGGGAGTAGAGGGAGGGAGGGAGAGGGGGTTGGGGTGATGTGGAGAGGGGGAGAGGGAGAGGGAGGGAGGAAGAGTGGGAGAAGGAAGGGGAGGGGGGACTCGGGAGAGGGACTGGGGCAAGTTGAGGGGGCAGGAGGGGAGGACGAGGAATTGGGGTAGGGCTAGGGGGGATGTGGAGAGGGATAAAGGGAGAGGCAGAGCCACATGGAGGGGGAGGGAGATCCAGAAGGAGCGGGGGAGGGGGAGGGGGAGGAGGGAGAGAGAGGGGGAGGGATAGGAGGGAGAGTGAGATTAGAGATGGAGTGGATGGGGGGGGAAGGGGAGATGGAGGGGGAAGGGGAGATGGAAGCGAGAGGGAGAGCAGGGGAGAAAGAGGGGGAGACATAAGGGGAAGGGGAAGGGGGAAGAGAGTGGGGTAGGTTGAAGGGGAGGGATATGATGGAGGTGGAGGGGGATGGGAGAGAGAGGAATAGGGGAGGGAGGGGGAGGTCAAGAGGGAGGGAGAGGGGGTTAGCGTGGGGTGAGTGGAGGAGTGAGAGGTAGGTGGAGGGAGAGGGAGAGGGAATGGGAAGAGGTGGTGGAGGGAGAGGGGGAGGGTGGAGGTAGGGGAGAGTGGGGAGGGAGAGGGAATGGATAAAGGTTAGTGGGAGGGGTGAGGAGGACAGTGGAGGGAGAGGGAGAGGGAAAGGGGAGAGGGAGTGGAGGGAGAGGGGGAGGGTGGAGGTAGGGGAGAGTGGGGAGGGAAAGGGAGTGGATAAAGGTGAGTGGGAGGGAGGAGGAGGACAGTGGATGCACAGGGCCTTCACTCAATAAACCGCTATCATAGCACGTTCATTCGTGGCATATGAAACAATACCCCTAAAATCATTAAATATTGGAAAATACCTTCCAAAATCTTGTTTTTAACCCCCTCTCAATATGCCTTTCCAATTTAAAAAAACCTCTATTTTCACTAGATATTGTATGTATCAATTTTTCATTAACATTTTTTATACCCGTTTATATTTCTATCTAGTATATTGATATGATACCCCTCTTATGACCCCACATGCATTCTACAATGCACCTTGCTTCTTTCGATGTATATTGTGGATGCACATTACTTCACCCACAATGCAATTACTCAACCACATATCATTATGATTTGCAACATCTAATGGTCTAATGAAGAGATAGGAGATCACTTATTGTATGTCACTAGAGCAAATGCACATAGTACAACATTTAGATTACATGTTGCAGTTCCCCAATAGCTCACTGAGCTTGTTGTGTGCTAGGTGTCCAAGCCCCCAAGCCCTGTAACAAGCTCTAGGAGGCTGACTAAACCTTCCAAGGCCTGTAATAGGCATGGGTGGTTGGGTATTCAAGCCCTCAAGGCCTATCGAGGACCTATAACAGGCCCTGGAGGCTTAGTGCCTCCCAAGGATATTGGTAACAACGAACTGAGTGCTATTGGTAATAATTGACTGTCAATGACCACTGTCTCTCGACTATGATCGACTAGCAACCCTCTTCACCATGAAACCCCTGGCCTCAAGCATGCCTCAAGATGCAATTTCCCTTCATAGTGGTAAGCCCGAGCCTTGCCTCAACCCAATTTCTCATCCGGCCCATATCCCGCCATCTCCATTTGGTGGATATTTTTCAGCTCGCCCATATAAAAAAACCCCAAAGTATTTTTGTATTGTTAAATTAAATAAAAAAACCCTTTGCCCCTTAATATATAAGCAATATATTTTTTTGGTTTTCATGATTATTTAATACCCCAATATGAATGAATGTGATATTATATTGCCTTCTAGTGAAGCCCCCATGAGTGGATGGAGGGGGAGGGGGGAGAGCAAGCAAAATAGGGAGGAGAGGGGGAGGGAGTGGGAGAGGAAGGGAGGGGTAGGGGGAGAGAGAGAGGGAGAAGGGAGATGGATCAGAGAGGGGGAGGGGGAGGGGGAGGGGGAGGGAGGGAGAGGGGAGGGGGAGGGGGAGGGGGAGGGAGGGAGAGTGGGGGGGGGGGGGGGGGAGGGATAGGGGGAAGGAGAGTAATGGAGGGAGGGAGAGGGAGTGGGAGGAAGAGGTAGAGGATTGGTGAGGGGGAAGGGGAAGGGGAGATGGAGAGGGAGGGGCAGGGGGAAGGGGAGGTTGAGGATGCAGGGAAAGGGGAGATGGAGAGGGAGGGGGGGGAGATGGAGGGTAGAGGGATAGGGAGGGGAAGGGGGAGAATGATTAGAGGAGGGATGGGAATGGAGTGAGAGAGGAAGGTATGGGGAAGGGGTAAGGAAGAGGGTGGAGGGAGGGGGAGAGGTAGTGGGAGGGGGGGTTGGCAAAGCGAGGAGAGGGAATGGGAGGGAGTGAGAGAATAGAGGGTTGGGGAAGGGGGGGAGGATGAGGGTGTAGGATGGGAAGAGTGGGAAGGAGAGGGATAAGTGCGAGGGGGATGGCGGAAGGGAGGGGAAGGGAGAGGGAGATTGAGAGGGAGAGGGAGAGGGGGAGGGGGAGTGAGATGGGGAGAGGTAGTTGTAGGGAGAGGGGGAAGGAGAGGGGAGAGAGATTGAGATGGGGAGGGAGATGGGGAGCGATATGGAAAGAGTGGAGAGTGGAGGGAGAGGGAGAGGGGGAGGGAGAGGGAGTTATGTCTCTAACATGCAAAATTATGTCTCTAGCATGCAAAATTACTAAATGATGGGTACGTGGATACTGAGTTAAAATTTATATGTTGATTGGATAGATATGATACGAGGTGCATGGTACATAGAAATGATTTGCATTATTGTTTCTTAGTAATGAATTGTATATGTATGTCAATGATTGCATGATATTCTCGATCATGTGTATGAATAATAACCTACAGGTTAAAATGGCTAAGTGGTAGCTAGATCCTACGAGGTGGGAGTACCTCAGGGACACTGATTCTGAAAAATAAACGGTATGCAAGTGATGCATTATTTGTTTAGCATGATTATTTTATTATTATCATGATGTATGGGTGGGTTAGGGTTTTAGGAAACTCAACCGACCAAATTGGTTATACGATGACAAACTGAGTACAAGTCACAGCGCAGTCACTATGTCAGTGTAGACATAGTCCCTTATTCCATTAGGGGGGATGGATGCATTACCCACCATTTATCCCCGAAACCCAGATTCATGGGAGGGATGTTCTACGACACACTCCCCAAGGTGTGTGATGATGACTGGTGGGTTCCTATTCGGGAGACTTGGTTTATGTAGTTGACACTTCTACTTACAGTTTCTAACTAGAGACGGTCATGGCATGACACTTCAGGGTAGTCCAGCAAAACAAGGATAGGATGTGGAAGTTAGTTGTGAATTAGGTAGACAATGTAACTATATCGACGTATCATGAAGTTAGGAATAAAAATTGCTTAACTGTGTATGTTAAAAACCCTTGTTGAGTCATCTGTCATAACTCAGTAACTTATAAAATTGTTCATTGGTTAATTATAATTAGCTAAGTGAATTATCAAGCATTGCAATTTGTGTTTAAGAATATGACACAAGTCACCTTACTGGAATACTTTGTTGCTTAACAATACACACGACACAAACCACAATGCTTACACGAACACGGTGTAAAGCAGGATGCCATAAGTGGCTTTATATTACTTCTCTGAATTTGGTTACAATGCGGAATAGCTGTAAACAAATAACTAACTACAATCGGCCTCAACCGTTACAACTTAGAAGTAACTATGGTGTGTTCTCCTTGTGTGTCAACCTCACCTTCTCCTGGTTCACCTCAGAACTCTGAGCTATGGCTCGATCTCCACTTTTTGCTCTTCTTCGGCCGGTGTGACTCTTCATAACTTCTCTCGGCTTTGCTCTCTGATATTGCTGATCAAAGACTGAATATCCCTTCTGATCTCCTCTCCTTCGTTTTCTACCTTGTTGTTGTTATTCCCAAGATTACTGCAATCCTTGAGACACGCATCCTCCTGTCCACCGATCCTTCCAAATACTACAAACCTACAACTGCCATCTCTCAATCGTGCTGCACAGCCTCTGTCCATGACGTCACCTATCATGTTTTTCACCTACTCGTAATAACTGTATTAACTTCCTCAGCAACCGTGAATGGCTACTAGGTACGGTCCCTTGACTTTCTGCCCTTCCGACCTACTACAGTAGTCGGTCACACCTTGACCTTCTTGTCGGCTTACTTCTCATCTTTTTCGGTTCACTAGTCCTCCCCTTCCTCCATGCTTGGCTCTGCCAAACTTGTTGCATCGTAGTTTGACCACTTGTCGACTATCTGATGTCTTACTCCACTTGTCATCTATCGACTAATTCCTGTCGATTCTCAACCAATCACAACATCCACTGTGCTTCTCCGGTCGGTTGCACTCCGACTGCTTCTTCTTGACTTGTTAACTTCGACCAGTCAACCTGCTCTCCACACCAGTGGTCATTAGCACTCCTGCTAGTCGGCTCCCTCCTGTCGATCAACCTCGATGAATCTGCCTAGGCATCGATGCTCCTGCATCAGAATACATTAGTAAACAATAAATTTTGTGATTATGAATGTAGTGTGACTAAGTACTGTTATTGCACCTACACGATCTAGGTAAGGCTTAGCTACACTTACATAGCTCATCTACTAATATATGAACTATCTATTGAAATATTGTGTGGATGTGTGGTGATTCTAAATCATCACTATGTACTTTCTTGTGCTTAATTAATAATTAACTGAATAGTTATGTTGAATTATTCAATGAATGGTTATTAATTAGGTTATGGTAAGGTATTAATGAAATGGCTTATTTATGTTAAGGATCTTGTCGATTAAATAATTGAATAGATTGATTGAATGACTGAGGTGGTAATGAATAAGATCAGGTTTTCAAATGGGGATAAATGTGAACTAATCAAATTATTAGGAATAAAGAATTTGTAATGTGGACATTAAGTTAGAAAGAATAATTATGGGTAATTAATCGATATAACATTGTGAATAAACCATTGATATTAATCATTGTGTGTTGTGAATGAACCCTCATTTAAAATTTTGGGTGATGTCATGATTAGTTACCATATTCTAAATATAAATCAATATGTTAAAATATGCTTTGAAATTTATTAATAAATATTATAAATTAAATTATGAATTTTCTATTGTATAGTCAACGAATAAATGAATGGTATTTAATGAGGATAAGTCTTATTAAATGTGAAATTTACCGTTGGCAGGTGACCCCAACCCATGCACTATATAATATATTAATTATGAATTGGAGTCAAGTTGTTGGGCACGAGAAAACTTGGGAAGGGTAAAACATTAACTTTTGGGATAAGGGTAGTAAATGGAGGGGGAAGAGTCGGTAGGAAGGAGGATAAAGTGGAGAATGAAAATTGGGGGAAGGATATTTATTAGGAAAGAGGAGAAAATTGAGAAAATGAGAAGTTACAGAATTACAACTGAGGAGGCTGGTAAATTCACGAGGAAGCACTGGTTGGGCTTGTAATCAGTTTGAGATCGGGGGTCCAAGAAGAAATTCTTGGAGCTAGGTGGTTGGAAAGACTTCTCCAGTTGGCAAGGAGGCATACCAAGTTTCGGCGGTTGAGTATTCTAAGGTTTGGGAAAATATTACCGGTATTTTACTGTTGCTATTTACATATATTTGGAAGGAGCTTGAGACCTAATTTAATTAAATGATTAGTATGTAAATTTATTTAATTCTCGCATGTATTGAAAATTTGGATCTATATTTACCCTTACCTAATTTAATTGATGTTACATGCACATTGGAACACCACAACTTGGAAAAAATTTAGAAGCAATGAAAAAAAAATTAGATTAATAAGAGACTGATGTTATTAAACCGGGGACCAAGCATGGACCCTACAAGATGGGAGGGTGTTGGCCTGGTTTTGCAACTAGGCTTAGTGCTATGGGCACCTGCTAACTAGTAGGAGCAATTTCAATAGAATTAAACAAGAAACTAATCTAAACAAAAATAATCATGGATCTATGCAAGAATATAAGCAAATAATGGAAATATTTTAAAAACAAGAACAAAAAAATATGAAAGAACAAATTTGTATTTAAAAATGGGGGGCAAGCAAGTGCTTGCGATAATACCTTCAATGGTGAAGGTTGATGTTGAGCAACTCCCAAGATGAGTAGCTCCAAGCTCCAAGAGGTCTCCTTCTCCAAGGTTGCTTACAATGGCCAAAATGCTCAAGGAAGATTTTGGCAGCATGAGGATGAGATAATGGATGGATCTGAAATGAGGAGCCCCTACCACCTTTTTATAGGTTTTGGTGGTGGGGAATACCATTTGTGGTTTTGTGGAAACCAAATGGTATTGACCAACATGGTTTAGGTACTTCTCCCTCCTTTTTTTTTTTTTTGAATAAAATTAATATTTTTATTCCCTTTTTAATATTTTTGAGAATTTGGACCCTTTTTGAGGGTTTTTTTTATGCTTTTGTAGGAAAAATAATCATTTTTAATGGAAAAAGGGGTGTACTCAGGTCTTTTGGTGACCTTTTGTTGGTTTCAGAGGCTCAGATGGTGAAAAAGTGGACAAATGGGTCATGTGAATAGGGAAATGAGCTAGTGAGCACTTTTTGGGTGTTAACAGATTGCCCCCTGATGTGTGAGGGCCGGAGCTCATTGTATGGCCAATAGACATCATAGTTCATTTGTCTTTTTTTGGGTTTTTAGGGGAGAGAAGAGACCGGTTGGAGACTGGAGCTACAGCCCTTGGAAGCTGCAAAAACAAACATATTACATGGCCTCAATATGAATGAGGTATAATCTGTGATAATGGACGAGGCGGGCATTCCCATGCTCGTATCAAGACATATACATAACAATTAGTCCCAAGAAGGGGGATCTAATACATAAAGAATCTACTGGTACATCATAATGGTCCAGGGGGGACATTATTTTGGGATATACTCTTGATCATAACTGATCTCAATAACTGATACACTGGAATAACTGGTGAACTGCTGAAACTGAAGGTGTCCAACATCTGTAGGGACTCAAAGATTATGAGTCATCTCTGAGAATTAATGTAACTGTGTACTCAAGGGAGTATGAAACTAGGGTACATCTGAATACTGTCGCCATGTGCAACCCGGATATCTATAGAAAAAGTGTAACTGGTTGTATCCATAGAAAGATTCTCGAATGTGGAGGAGTCAGGAGGTATCCAGGGTCTTCGAATAATAACTGAAAGGATCAATGTCCTGTGCGAGTCTCAATGATGCGATCAAGGTGTTGAAGTCGAGCATGTGAGAAACAACCATTTGGAGAGGCAATGAGGATTCCTCTCGAAATGATTCGTAGGCACTCATCATAAATGGTAATGAGTCCAAGACACAGGGACCTCTAGGTCTATCCTCTGGAATAACTGTGGTTGTCATCGACAGAGAGAGACCAGCAACTAACAAGGCAATGATTTTTTCTCGATAGGAGCACGAGGTGTAGAACTGAAGTGTTGTAGTACTGATGGTAGGACTGACATACTTGTGGGGATGGGAAATAAATGGGTCAAAAAGTTGGTAGACTCAAACTTCCTTTGTTCAGAGCATGATGACATGGTTGACCTGGCAGTGTAGGGAATTGACTTGTAGGGACTGAATGTTATATATTGGCTCTGGTGGGGAGGACGAGCTGATAGGTACTGTCGAGGGATTATCAAGGTGACATACTGCAGAATACTCTGAACAAAGGAGACCAAAATGGGGAAGCTGCCATATGAGTAGATGTGATCTGTCGTGGCGCCAAGAGGCACCATTGATTTCTTCTTCGTAGTTTTAATGAGCTCCAAGAAGGGATAAAAGTGTGCTCTGAAATGGTATGGTCCTGTGGATTTTGTGAGCCCAGGACGGCTCATGCTCATGGTTTCTTTCATGTTTAGAGAGTCTGAAAACGGTAAGTGGACTCTATTGGTGTTTCTTTTTCGTAAGTTTAGTCTCCAAGGCCCGAAAAAGCATAAAATGATGCGGATGAAGAACTCTTCTAGCCGATGTGACTAGAGTATACATTTTTCGTAATTAGTCTACGAGGTCCAGAAAAGGGGTAAACTTATACCAGGTAGACGCCCTTTCAGATATGTTTAGCGAGCATGAAAGGAAGCAAGATTGCTCGGCAATCTTTTCATTGTTTTAGGAGTCAGAAAAGAGCTTAACAGAAACTCCCTAAGTGCCTTTTTCGTAAAATGGATTGCTCGACCCGAAAAAGGGATAAAATTATACCGAACAAAAAATGAATAGATGGGAGCGAGAAAAGGTCTCAAGCATCATGTGTGTGGGATACTGGATCCGGTGACATAAAGATTGTCACAAAGGGGGCTGCAGCCGTTGTGGCACGCAAACCAAGGCTATCAGAGGGCATTTTGAAAAAATGGCCGAAAAAGATGGGCGTGAGAGAGAGAAATGATCTCAAGCATCATCACGAGCGTGGAAAATTGAATCCGGCGATATAAGACTTGTCCAAAACAGAGAACTGCCGATGTGGCATGCAAACCGAGGCGACGTGGGGGCATGAAAAAATGCCCAAAAAATCAGGACGTGACAGCGAGAAATGATCTCAAGCATCATCACGAGCGCGAAAAACTAAATCCGGTGATATATGACACGTCCAAAATGGAGAACGACCGATGTGGCACGCAAACCGAGGCGACAAGCTATCAAGACACAATGTTGATATTGGTCCTGGTGAGAGCGAGAAATGATCTCAAGCATCATCACGGGCACGGAAATATGAATTCGACAATGCAAATGGTGCGAAAAACGGAGGTCATAAGGACTCTGGAATGGTTAAAGGAAAGAACTAGGTTAAAAAATGGCTACAAATAAAGGTGATCCCACCAAGCGAAGGATGCAGTGGTGGGGAGAAATGATGACCCATGGGGTAAAAATACTAGGTGTATCAAATCAACCGAAATATACAAGTGACACGTGACCTTAAAAATGGTTGAGATCACGAATATGAAAAAGTGAGCAGGGTTAATGACCTACCCCCATGCTATGTGCATGGGGTTTGTGATTGTGGATCACATATGTGTTGGTTTGAACGATGGGCTCATTGAGGTGTTGAGATAGAGATGATGGGGAAGGTTCAAAATGATTGATCATGCCCCCTATCCCGGGGTCGAGGTAATCTATTATGCCCCCTAACTCAGAGGTGTCAATGTGGTGCAGATGTTGTCTCAGAGAGAGATCAATAGGGCATTGAGCAACTGCTAGCGGGGTGTTATACCATGAGGCTGTGGGTCGTGGTGGCATACTGAAGTGATGATATGATGATGGGGGATTCCCTTTGTGGGGTGGATGCCCCCAGTATCTTCGACGAGGATCACGATGATGATGAGTAGGCAAGGTTTTGGGCCTGCCCCCATGTTGTGGACATGTGGTTTCCTGGTCGATTTGAAAGGGTTGAACCTGTGTGTCAAAAGGATCAATGGAAGGGGCCGACCGAACAGAGGGGTATCTAGTGGAGATTGTATAAATGGCGGGGTCAAGGCCAGGCATTTCGGTATCTGACCAAGTAAAGACATCAGTGAATTCTTGGAACAGTTGTTGGTATTCTCCGATCTCATGCTCACTGTGGGAGGTTCCTAATGTGATGGTATGAAGGGCACCAAGTGGGTCAAAGATGTCAATGTGGATGACGGGAGAAATATCGGTCGTGGGATCCGTTAACCAGTCGATTTTAGTAGGAAGGAAATCCTTGGACTCAACCACGGATTGGGTAGCGGTGGTGGATGAAGTCTCTTCCGGGAGGAAGTATGGACGATGGTGCATGTCTTCCCCGGGATAATCAAAGGTAGTAGGAGTCTCGAGAACCTCTTCATCATTGCAAGAGCTTTGAGTGGTCAAATCGAGTGATGAGGTAGTGGTAGTCGAAGAGATCATGTAGATGGTGTTAATCTCTCCGGATGAGGATGATGCGGGAGGGTAGATCTCCTCGATAGTAGGGGGTGCCGTCTCTAGGTCCAAATTGTTCATCTCGTAGAGAGCTGCTCTGTAGTTTGGGATGTTAGGACAGTTGTGGGAGTAGTGGTCGTAAATACCGCATATCGCACATGGGTGGTTGGTACGCAGTGATTTATCATGAGGCATAGGGTTTGGATCTAGTTTGACCACCGGGATGTTGGGGTCGTCGTCCAACATTTGCATGTGTTCCTGCAATGTAGGTAACTGTGGACACTAATGGGTTGGATGGCCTAACTCATCACACAGCGAGCATTTTGGAGGAGCACGGAATACGGGGGGAGGTTTAACTGCCTTGGGTGGGGGTACCGCAGTGTATGGTTGTGGGCCTCTACCCCCAGTGGGCCTGATGAGTGGAGGGGGATTCTTCGATGATGAAGGAGTAGTGATACCATGAGGTGGTTGGGTAGAAGTAACAATGGGTTGCACCGGTTGCAGGATGACATTTGGTGTCGGCGGTGGAACTGGAGGTGAAATATACCACACGAGTAATCCCAATGTTAACCCAGGTAGACTAAGGGTAGCCATAACCGGGGCGCTTACTACACCCGAAAGAGGAAATAGAAAGGGAATTGTGTGGATGGGTGTAACCCCAATGTGACTAGGGACCAATGGTGGTTTGGGTAACAAGGAGGGTTGATTACCGGGTGTTTGTGAAAGGGTGCAGAGGTTAGCGACATGTGTCTCCAGTGATGGTGGTGGAATGGCTTGGAATGTAGAGGTCATCGGCGCCTCAGATTAAAGTCTGGGTCCTACCGAGGAAATGAATGAGGTAGTTGCACCACAAACAGGTTGTTCAACCATGGGGAGAACATTTTCAGGTGTGGCAGGGGCCTTGGGATCGTAATAGGTGAGTTGGTCGACCTTGACCACGAGTCCCTCATGGGGGAACTGCATGGTGCGAAATACGGATGAGGAAACAGCCCGCATGGCATACATGTAGCTACGACCAAGTAAAAGGTTATAGTCTAGTTGGGCATTGATGACCTCAATGTCAATGAGCACGGTTGTACCCACCAGCTGGACAGGGACATTGGCTAAAAGACCTTGGGGTTGAGCTGAACGGTCGTCGTAGGCTCGCAATGGAGTGGTGGATTGCTGGAGAGTAGGGGATCCCAATTTCTGCCAAACGAATGTGGACATGACGCATGTAGAGGCACCCTCGTCGATGATACATCAATGGATGACAAGATTCCGAATAGAAATAGAAACTTGGACTGCTATGGTGGAAGGAAGACGTGGTTCGGACTGGTCCAATTCAAAGGTCATCAATTTCGAATCAGTTGGGTCAATCGCCCCAATGGCGGAAAGTAAAGTCTTGCGCTGCGTAAGATAGTTTTTCAAGACTTCTAATACAGACATGGCTGCGGGAGATTGAGCTAAGTCATCTACGATGTTGTAATTTGACGCAGCCCGTGCATTGGGGTTGTTGTTGATACGGCAGAGTGGGAAATGAGGTGCTTTAGAGGTGCCATCGAGTGGAAGCGGTGGTATACGTAACGTCTGATCAGTGGGATGAGCGTTAGTATCCTTATCAACGGGGGGGCTTCGGAGGTAGGGCCATACTGGTTCCAACGTGTCTGGATGTTGACATCGACAGTGGACATCATCAATAAGTGGTGAGTGCCTGAATCAAACATTGGTTGATCAGGAGCGGCGTAAGTGATTTGTTGTGGTGGCACGTTGCCCTATGGGGGAGCTAACGGTTGAGTGTTCATCACTCCTTGTGTTGGAAAAGGGTTTTGTAGCACCAAAGGTTGTTGTTGAGGTGGTTGAGGGTTGGGTGGTGGCTGAGGAGCCGCCTTCCCTTGACGATGGGCGTCATCTGTCCATAGTTTCCAAGCTCACTCTAGATGTGGGCAAGCGTGGGTATAGTGGCCATAGACCCCACAAATAGAGCAAGGATGGTTTGTTTGTAAATTAGCATTTTTGGCTTGCTTAGGTGGCCGATCAGGATTCTGATGAGCAGGCACCGCGTTATTATTTTGCGGAGGATGGGGAGGTTGTGGTCCTTGGTTATTGTGTTGGTTGTTACCGCGGTTACGTCCTCTTCCACGGTTTGATTGCCCACCCTGGTTGCGTTGGTTATTTTGGTATTGGGGCTGATGTTGTTGTGCGTACACATGCCCTTTAGCATTGGGGGGATTCAGGGGAGCCGCAGGTGCGGGAGCAGGTTGCGGTGGGTAATATGTAGGTGGAGCTGGCGGTGGTCCAGTTGCCTGTTGGGGTTGTTGGTACCCCTGAGCTATTGGATGTGTTGGATTAGCTGGTGCAGCTTGCTATGGGTACTGCATCGGTTGGGGCGGGAACTGAATGGAGTTCTGTGTAGCAGGTTGGTTATAATATGTAGGAGGTACATATGCTGATGGCGCTTTCCCATAGCAATGTTGTGGACAAGAGGGTCCATGAATGTGATGTGTCTGGTTTGTTGGAGCGTAAGAATTTGTCGCTCCGGAACCAGATGTAGCCCTAGAGAGGTCTGGGGCAGGCATGGTGCTCACCATGCTGAAAGGTTTAGCTTGCGGTGCGATTTGGCCAATAATGCCATCAGCGGCATGTGATGCCCTCGGTACGTCACCGCGTGAAGAGTCGCCGCATGGGGCATCTGGTATGATTGTGTATAGATAACCCAACTGGGAGTAAATGAGATCAAACTGTTGGGCTTTGAGGATGGCCTCTTCCTCAGACTGGGATCTTTGGGATGCCACATCCTTCGCAATGAGAGGGAGAAGGGATTTTAGAAACCAATCTAGGAAGATACGGTCGTCTAATTTGATTTTGCAGAGGCTTCGGCGTCGACGCCACTCATGAATGTTGTTAGTGATGTGGGTGGCCGTGTTCTGTCTGCAAGATAGTAGGATCTCGACACCCACATCATAGCGGACAGGTAACTGAAAGAACTACAGGAAGGTCGAGGCAAGGGAGGTAAAGGTGGCATGCGTCCCATAGGGCTGCTCGATATACCACTTGGCTGCAGAGCCAGTGAAAGTGCGCTGTAACAGATGGAGGCGGACAGAGTCGTCCACTATGGAGTTGGAGGAACACCATAGATGGAAGGACATGATATGGTTCTGGGGGTCCTCACCTGCCTTACCCTCAAACTTAGGGATGTCGGAGGGGAGTTTGGTGGGCATGTGAGGCCACGCAGGATCATGTCTGATAGGGTCATTGGTGAGCCTGGCTAAATATGGCAAGTTCAGACTTGCCATATACAGTAAGCTAGCAGATGTAGTGACTGGGACTGGGACATGCCTAGTCATGGTGGTATGGGGTTTAGTAGCACCTAAAGGTATGCTAGGTATTGAAGGTATATGTCCTCCAATAGGTGTGGTCTGGTAAGGGCCAGCACTTCCTAGTGCAACATGGGTTACACCAGGGTTAGGAATAGTAGTGGTGATTCCTGGGATAGGGTTTATGGAAACCAGATGGGGTGTGACCCCTATGTTGGGCAGATGGGGTGTGACCCCTATGTTGGGCATACCCATAACAGGTGGTGGCCCTGTGTTGGGAATTCCTATAACAGGAGGTGGCCCTGTGTTGGGCATTCCTAAATGTGGAGTGTTTCCCATATTGGGCATACCCAGGGGGGTGGTTGTTGCCATGGACGGCACTGCAGTAGAAGGGTCTGTAGACATCTCTTTTATGGTGCTGGTAAAGAGTGGATCAAATGGTGTTCCAAACATAATGTTGGTTGGGAATAACGCAGTGGGATTTTCGGATTCTGCCTCAGAGTCAGAAGTGAAGTGAGGCATGTCAGAATTGGATGACTGTCTAGTTGATCGACGATGTGTCAAGTCAAGGGATAAGGCTCGGCATCGGTGATGTGGCGAGCCAAGTAGACTGAACTCTGGGAGTTCGCCCTGTAGACGACGAGAGCGTCTAAAATTCTCAATGGTGAGAAAATAAGTTTTTGTGGAAAAATCTGTATGTGTAAAATGGTAATGTATAAAAAACTCAAAACGCTAATGCAACCAAGCATGTAAGAAGGGGAGTGAAAAATGAAGGCTCTCAGGCCAAAAAATCAACCTAAAAAAGGGCACTTATTCTAGTAGTTGTGCTACAATAAGTGGAGGGATACAACAAATGGTCAGAGTACCAACATGCAAACAACTTCTAGAAAAAATAGGTGTAACTAGACCAAAGGTGGGTTGAATCATGCAAACACCTAACTAAAAGTATGGTGAATCAACAAACGATATCCTCTGCAAGGTGATGAAATCCAAGTCAGACAATATGAGTGTTGAGACGGCTAGATATCCCCCTACCGGGAGGGACACCGGGTAATCAATCCTAAAGAAAGGCTACTAGGATACTCCGTTCATGACGCGTCGAGAAAAGGTAAATCTACCGTTTGGTCCTTGATCGCAATATCCCAATACAGGGATATCCCGAGAACTGCGAATGGTAGCCCTTCGGTTACTGAATGGATTTCGGTATTCCACTCAGGCTTCTGGAACCATCCTCGCGACTTCAACTCTCCTAGGGGAGAGGCCTTCCCACAAACCGGTTGTGACCGCGCCAATAAATACTAAGAGATTTTAGCTCCCTAAATGGACATTTTCTATGTCTCAGATGTAATAATTGAGGGGTGTTATTGGAACACCTATCCCCCCAATACTACCTAGCTACAAAGTTCTTTTAGTGTTCCTCAAGTGAGGTTAAAAGTGTGTTGAAATTAGGGTAAGTTTTAAAGCTCAGTTCAATTAAGTGTTTGAGTGGGTGCACATGTAGTATTGTAAACTGAACTTGAAAGAAGTAAATGCTTTATAGGAAATTTTCAAAAAATAAAGGATCTTTCAAAAATAAAAAAACAAATATTTATGACTTCTTTCAATAAATGGAAACTAAATGCTTTGCAAAATTAACTCAAAAAACAAAGGATCTTTGGAATCATGAAAGCAAATAATAGACTTCTTTAAATAAATAAATGGTTTTCTTTTCAAGGAAATTGCTAAGGGCAAGATTTTTAAAGAAGTAAACAGGAATTTTTTTTTTAACCTATATAAACTGCAAAATAAGTCTTTCTTTCACTTTCTTGAAAATTTTTAAAAAGACTTCTAGATGTGGATTTGAATAGTAAAATTTTTTCTATGGCTATAAAATATGCAGAATTTAATACTGTAAAAATGTGCTATGTGGGCAGAAAATACAGTAAAAAATAATTTTTTGAATCGGAATGGCCGAATGAAAAAACTAGCAGCGCGGGTTTTGACTGAAAAGCCGCGATGGACTGCGCGAGTTTCTGCCGCATAGCCGCGATGGACCGCGCGGGATTTTGGCGCACTATTTATAAATTTACTATAGGGGAATACTCTTGAATCTTCAAAAGGTTTACTTAAGTAGGATCAATAAAATTAATGATGAAAATAAATATTCAAATGAGGATAGAAACACAAGGAATATTATTGTAAAAAAAAATACCTTTGAAATGTTTAGTCTAAGGGAAGTCCCCTACATGAACTATTGTGCATCCACATGATTTGGGGGTTTAATATATTGATACCTATCATTTAAATAAGGGAATTATTATTGTATATAATCAAATGACAGCTTGAATTCATGGTATGCAATAGTAATATTGGTAGGTTGAATGAAATCGATTTTATTTTCCAATATACGCCCTCTGTAGATTTTTACAGAGCTATCAACTGTATTTAAAAATCCATGGTTTAAGATTTATTTGGTAAAATAATCAGTCGATATTGGATCTCTGAGTTTTTATACAGGTTACATATGTGCTATTCCAAAAAATTGATTGTCATATCATCCTAGTAATTACAGTAATCCTCTGTGGATAAACCGATAGAATCTCGAATTCGATTGACATGGTTTACATATATATATTTAATAAATAGTTGGATTCAATCCGATATGAGTTTTGGTAAATCAATTAACCAGTAAATAAAATTAGACATCGATTCGAAATCATAGTCCTTGATGGCATAATTTCTAATCGAAACCTTATCAAGTTAAAAAAATGTAATCGAGCTATGTTGAAGATACATAGAGTCGATATAACTATAAATTTCAGATTGTAATGGAAGAGAATATTTGTGTATTAATTTATCTGGATAGGTTATAATGACTAGAAATCATAGTCACTATAGACTAACGATTTACTATTCTTTTTCTAATCAAGTAAACAAGTTCGATAGTATGGGTATCCTTTGTTATGGTACCACTCTATTATAAATATGAGTTTATCTAAGGTGTTCACCAATTGAGAATGCCCTGTCGAATATCCCAATCAAGATAATCAATACTTGATTACTCTTTTTGCATGATCATGAGTTTATTAATTATTCATCCCCCATGCATAAAGTCAATGACTTGTTATAACTGGGTCGTGCGGGAATTCTACTATGTGGGATTGCAAAGACAATGAGTTATATTGCCTGCTTAGAATCCAATGCATAGTGTTCCCTTGTTCCTATATAACGATGGCATCAGATTGATGACTCATCCAATAATTGGATTCTGCGAGGCATGGCCATCCTATACACTTAACCGTTGAGATAGTAGCTGAGAGTAATATCTTGTTTCATGCGATTCACTTTCATGTAAATCATGAAAAATATTTATATTAACAACTAACATAACTACAAATGGATTCGCTTCAGCTCGATTAGTTAAATACTGTTAGTAGTTAACAAACCGATACAAAATTAACCATGAAAGGTGTGTCGATTCTCTATGGGTGTTTGAGAGCTACTACATCTTCACCCCTTTATGCAAGATCTTTGTCTCGGGATATTTTCTCCCATGATATCATGTCTTTTCAATCAAAGATCATAACTTAAGATATTCCAAAACAATTGTTAATCTTTAAAGACTATGTTACTCAGCTAAATGATCATCTCGGCGTTAGTGCCGAAAATTAATGGGATGATTTCATCAATATCGAGATATGAGGCGTGGGAATAAACTATTTGTTTAACCCTAATTATGTAGAAATTGTCATGATTGTCTATAGATCGTATGGTCAACCAGATGTTAATTATACCTAGATTCCGACAGTCAAGTGAAGTATGAAATAATTTTCCAAGATCAAATGCTTGGGTTTCATTCTGCTTAAGCTTAGAACCTTGAGAGATTCATTGATTTGAGAACCAGGTTTGGTGGTTGAAACAAAACTAAATAAGTCATACGAAATATTAATTTTAACTGATTATTGTCTATCTTTTTACTTAACACAACTATCGTATGGAGTGACCTGTAATGGTATGAAGAAAGAATTCCACTTCCTTGTAAATGCCGATATATACTATGCATTTGGGAAGTTAACACATCCATTTATAATGGAAAACTCTTTTATATATATATATATATATATATCGAAATATATATAATCTTGGTTTATATATATATGGAAAGAGTTAAATATCCTGAAGTTAGAAATAAAACATGTATTAGAAAATAATCTTCTTTTATATATATATATATATGATAGGAGTAATTAATAAGATCATGCAAGTTCATACATTATATATTATGCTTGAAATCCTAGTTTGAAGATATATTCTTTAGAATAAACCTCATATTTAGAATTACATATATTGGAAAAAGAGTGTTGTGAATTTTTTGTAATTCATTTCCTTAAAAATGTAATTAAAAAAAAAAAGAAAATTATATAGAATATGGTTCAGTTTCTCATTAATATTGAAGAAGTTATGCAAGATACTAGTTTTGCTAAAGTATAGTAAAAGTTTTGAAAATTTACTATTTTGGGGTTGTTACAATGTGGTATCAGAGCCTAAGTTACTACACTTGTCCTTATGGAATCCATTCATGTTGTGCAAAAAATAATGATGTATGTGTTTTGTTCTTCTTACTTGTATAGAAGAAAATAGTTTACTAAAATTGTAGGAACAAATGGATGGAAAATGATCCCCTACCCCACATATTTGGGTTGAACTTAATGATGAAGAAAAACAAAATAATAATGTTAATAATAAATCAGATGAGATTCTACAAACAGTAAGGGACTTACAAGCTGAACTTCTAAATTTTAAAACTGAACATGAGAGGGTGATGAGAACCCCGGTATTAATGAAGCCTTAGTGTCTAAATTAAATGAAATATCAAAGGATAAAAGTAAAAGAAACGTAAATGAGTTGACTTGTTTGCTAAATATCCTTTTTCTAATGATAGCTCCATAGCTAGTGAATCGGAAGATTCTAGTAGTATATCTGAAGGTGGACGAAGGAAGAAGAGGAAATATAAAGATGAGATAACTAGAGAATTTAAAAATATAAAAACTCCTATTTTTGACGACAAAGTCAATAATGGAGAAGAAGGTGAAGCTTGGATATCCGTAATGAAGAAATATTTTACCATGTATAATTAATCAAATTCAATGAAAGTTAAAATGGTCATATTCAATCTAGTGGGGAAGGCTGATATTTGGTTGCAGGACTTAAAAAGAGCTAAAAGAATTAATGATCAAAAAGTTAGTTGGAATTGGTTTAAGAAAGAGTTTAAAAAAATATCTTTCAGAGTGTTACTATGAGGGAAAGGCAAATGAGTTCTATGAATTAAGATTAGGTTCAATGTCAATGCATACTTTTTGTACTAAGTTATTATCGTTATTAAGATATGTACCTTACCTCAATGAATAAAAATCTAAAATTCAAAGATTCTTAGGTTGTTTACCTAGCTTCTACAAAGATAGATTAGAATTTAATAACCCAAAAACATTGTATGAAGCAATGAGGAAGGCTAAACTAACTTATGATCAATCTAAAAGTAAGCATGAAAATCCCTATAAATTTAAGAAAAGAGAGGGAAATAAATTTAAAAGGAGGGAATTCAAGCCTTATAATAAACGTAAAAAATTCTAGAGAAACACAGTTTAGGGATAAACAACAGCCAAATAAAAATGAGTTTAAATATAATCTCTTTAATAAGAAAAACGAAGAAATAAAAAGAGAACCCTTAAAGTGTTGGGGCTGTGAGGAGATTATTTTCTATCAGGATTGTACTCATAAGAGGGATAATTGAAGCATCCACACTGTCGCAAAAGCAGCCATAGTTGGAGAAATGTCTTGGAACATTTCGAAGATAAGCACAGACTTGGACAATCATCAAGCAGACTATCAACCTTCTATGATAGAATTTGAAGGTAATATTTTTGACAAATCTATTTGTATATTAATTGATTCTGGTTCAAATTTAAGTTACATATCTCCTAAGTTAGTATACATGTGTAAAATGAAAAGGTACGATTTTGAAAAGTCATGGCTAATGCAATTAGCCACGGGAACAAAAAGAAAAGTAACTAGTTTTATTTCTAGCTGTGAAATTTATAAGAATGATTTAGTTACAAATGTAGATTTAAATTTTTTTCCATTAGGATAATATGATGTATTAATTGGCATGGATTGGTTAGAAAAACAAAAATTTGTATTGAATTTATTTGAGAATACTTTCAGTTGTATTGATGAAAAAGGTGACAATAGACTTGTTAAAGGGATTCCTAAAAAGGTTTTTACAAGGAAAATATATGCTTTATAGTTAAAAAAGTGTTCTAGGAAAGGATGTAAATTATTTGTTGAGCATATCACTGAAAATGTTGATGATAAAATTAAACTTAGATTAGAATATTTTTCCTTTTTACAAGAGTTTAAAGATGTTTTTCTAGAGGAGATATGTGGATTACCTGGAAGGAGGGAGATTGAATTTACCATTGATTTCGTACCGGGAGAAGTACCTACATATAAGGATCCATATAGAATGAATACACCTGTGTTAGTGGAATTGAAAATGCAATTGCAAGAATTTTTAGATAAAAAGTATACAATACCGAGTGTGTCCCCGTGGGGAGCACCGATATTGTTTGTTAAAAAGAAAGATGGCACATTAAGACTTTGTATAGATTATAGACAACTAAAGAAGACGACTATTAAAAATAGATACCCTCTTGTCACGTCCCTATTTTGACCCTGTGGCATTAAAATTGTAAATGATGTAAATATCGTTATTAAATCATGGTGAGGAGCTCAAGGCCAAGGCCCCGCCATTGATTTATCGTTTTATGTATCAACAATTAAAATCGATGCATATGGTTCTTGTGCTAGACAGGCACAATGTAAATTAAGACATCATGTAAATACGATTTTTAATGAAATACCCACAACTAGCTATGCAATGCAACAAAGAGATGGGGGCATGATTTTTATAAGGTATAGGGAGGGAAATTATTCAAACCCTTGAGCCAATGGTGTTAATCTATGTGTCAATGAGAAAATCCATAAACCACCAACTACCCATTTTGGGTTATGCACCCAATCATTTAATTCTTCCAAGAGTTGGTTGAGGCAATTAATGCCTTGGGAATGGAGAGGTATGGAAGCCAATTTCGTGCATGTCCAAGCCATCAACCTGGGAATTCGTATTTTTGCTTCTTGGGCAAGAAAACACCCATGAAATGGTGCCCAAAGCTATCTTACACCCATGGATTTTTCCCTCTCACGCAGTCTGAGCTAGTTGGGCTTTCCCCATCACATTTTTCACCATTTTCCTGCATTTTTCCATGGCTAGGAGCCCGTTTTTGTGTTGCACAGTGGCTGGGAGAGGAGGACCACAATTTGGGACTGTTATGGAGGTCGTTTTTTCCTCAGAATGTCCAGGGACGTTTTTTCTGAAATTGGATTTGGCTTCCCAGGGTTGTTCCCCATCTTCCATTTTCGTTTTTGGGTTTCCCACGTTTTTTTGAAGCTAACGAAAACCCCATCTTTGGGCATCTCACTGTAAAAACGTTTCTTCATGCCCAACACTTATACTTTTGCTGTTATGTGCATCCCTGTTTTGGTTTGAACCTGTGAGCAATAAATCTGGAATGGTAGTGGACAGAATTGGCGTGATAAACTTGGTGAAGGGGGTAACCTCTCAAAAAGATCAAGAGGTATTTGGATACTTTTCTATGCACACCCTGGGAGCACTAGAAGGGAATCTATGGCTTAAGGGACCGTGTAGCAGTGAACAAAATACTTACTTTTGTTGGGTGTGTAGGTATTGTGGATGCCAAGTTAGATAGATCTTTTAGAGGTATCCATGGCTCTGTGCTTGAGCTCACTAGCTTAGCAATTCTTCCTTTTCCATCTCCTAGCAGCCTGATAACCCCAACTGTTGATTGGCTTGGTTGATTTTGGTGTATTCTGGCTATGTGTGAGTCTGTTGTTCCCTTCTTCCTTGTAGAAATCATGCCCAGCTTGGGGGTGGTAGTTGTATCAAGAGATTGATAAGCACAACTGGCCTCTGTTTGGGTGGAACGTTGCAGATGCATAGCTAGTTGCTTAGGGACTACTTTGTTTCAAGATAAGTACTCTCATGTGCTAATTCTGTATTGTTTTAATTGATGAATGACATGAATATCTTGAATGTATGATGGATGTGTAATAGAATTTAATTCTGTTGTGTTTTCAAATATATATATATATATGCATTTCCATATGTCCACCTTCATTTTATATGAGTGTTTGTTTACTAAGTACGGGGCTAGATGTCCAGAATTAGAGTGATGTTCTCTCCCATTCTGGTATGATGGGTGGGTTTGTGACAGAATGGTATCAGAGCCCATAGTTACAACACTGAGGCTGTTGGGCCGACATCCACACAACAAATTAGGAAAATATGATTTTGTGTGTTGTGCATGGGACATGTTGTTGTGTGTTGGTTGTTGTTTGTTGCTAATTGTTGTGCATATGAGATAATGCATCATGTGCTTGAGGCCTTGATTAATTATGACTCCTTGTCCCTTGGATGTCCATGATGCTTTAAATGCATGAAATTGAATGTTGGGCATGGCTGGTATGAGATTTTGTGTGTTAATTTCATGATTGAAAGCCTGAACAGTTGGTTGTTATAGCCCCATATCTTAATGATGTTTGTTAATTACAATGAACCAATATTTATGTGGCCAATTGATGGTTTTCGGAAGCGAGGAAAGCTTGCGAATTATGCCCTTATGCACATGAGTTTTCCTTGCCCATGCTTGTTGGGTGCTTGAAGATTGATTGTGAATCCATTGGTTGGATTGTTGAATTTGAAATGAAAAGAAAATCCCTTTTAAGAGGTGCAAGTTCTTGGCATCCTTTCATTGTTCTGCTATATGCGAGCTAGGATCTGTAGGTAGCTCAACTCTGTAAGGAAACGAAGGACATATTTCAAGAAGAGAACTCTGACTGTCTTCAAAAATTTTGCAAAAAAATTTCTAACTATTTTTTTGAGTTTCTGCTAAGGCTACGATGGTGAAAGTTAAGATAACTTTATGCGCACGCGGCAACGAAAGTTAGGCTATCTTTCTGTGCACACGGCGACGAAAGTTAGACTAAATTTCTGCGCGCGCGGCGACAAAATTGAGTCAGCGAAATAGTTGTTAATTCAAAGCCGAAAGATAGAAAAAAAATTCCAAATTTTTCCTAAGGGCTGTGGTGGCAGCAAAAAAGAGGTTAAATTTGTGCGACATGGCGGTGAAAGTTAAGCCAACTTTCTGTGCGCACGGCGGTGAGAGTTAAGCCAACTTTCTGCACAAGTGGCAGCGAAAGTTAGGCTAACTTTCTGTGTGCGCGATGGTGAAAGTTAGACTAATTTTCTGCATGCATGGCGGTGAGAATTGGGCTAACTCTTGTGACTCTGTTAGCAAAGATAAGCCCAAAAGCACTGCAACTGTCGACGAAATAGCTATTAATTCTGCACCGAAAGGGAAGGAAATTCTAAATTTTTCTAAGTGTTTCAAAATTTTTGCCTAAAGGCGCGGTGGCAGAATTAATGCTAACTCCTGCATGTGCGGCAGCAGAATTAACGCTAACTCCTGCATGCGCAGCGGCAGAATTAATGTTAACTTCTGTGTGCACAGCGGAAAAATTAACATTAACTCCTGCATGCTCGGTGGCAGAATTAACGTTAATTTCTGCGTGCGTGGTGGCAGGATTAGCATTAATATCTACGACGCACGTGGCGACAAACTTGGCTATAGGAGCTGCGTCATGCGCGATGCGCGGCAGCGAAAATAATATTAACATCTACGATGATAGTGGCAAAAATAATCTTAAAATCTGCGACGTGCATGGTGGCATATTTTAGCTTGAAACTCCGCGACACGGGTGACACTTTTTAAGTTAAATTTTCGCGACAATGGCGACCATTTTTAGCCTTAACAATTGCGCCAAACGGGGAAAATTTATGATTGGACAAAGTTGTAAATATGGGATTTCCCCACATACATGCAAATAATTTATAGCATTATAATGCAGCTAACAGTTGTGTTTATAAACACATTTTGCAGAATTATAGTCACATCAAAGCAACATTCCAGATAAGTGCAGTTGGAAAGTTCTGGTCTTGGTTGGGCCAAGAATATCAACATCATGGACGATGCAAAGGATCCCTATGAGCCTGAGACAGATGCCATGGGGGAAAATATACAAGTTGAGAATGTTGAAACATAATCTAATGGGAGAAGAAATCGAGAGACTCCCCTAGATATTGCAGCCACCATGAGGAGCCTAAGGGTGGAGTTGTAAAGCTGTAGAGAAGATAATGAGAGGATGATTAAAGCTCAGGAAGAACAAAATCAGTTGAATGCATCCATGCTATAGAGTTTGAAAGACATCCAAAGGAAAATAAACTCTAGGCATCAGACATCAAATCCAGAAAAGAGTGGGAGTAGTTCAAGGAGAAATTCCCACAAGAGGTCCAATATCTCAATAAGAGTTTCTAGAGACAGAACCTATACTCCAGAAATCTTTTCTAGCGGATCATCTGACTTGGAAGGATCCATTGAGGGTTCAAGCTCTTCATCTCACAAGAATAAGAGGAAGAGGCATTACAAGAACAATTCACATGGGGAATTTAAGAAGGAAAAACCTCCTACATTTGATGGAGAGGTAAAGTCTGGTCAAGAAGCTGAAGCTTGGCTTCTTGGGATGAGAAAGTATTTCCAAGTCCAAGACTACTCTGGAAATATGAAGGCAAGGATCGCCATCTTCAACTTGAATGGAAGAGCATCTATATGGTGGGAACACATCAGGCAAGTGAAGAAGATCAATGAAAGAAATATTGGGTAGAAGTAGTTCAAGAAATACTTCAAGTAGAAGTACCTCTCTGATAGGTACTATGATGACAAGATCAAAGAGTTCCATGAGCTGAGATTGGGACAATTGACCATGGAAGAATATGCAAACAAGTTCTTGGAGCTGCTGAGGTATGTTAGGTATATTGGAGATGATAAGGTGAAAATTCAGCATTTTCTAAGTGGGCTACCTCAGTCATATAAAGATAGAATTGAATTTGATGAGCCTTGAACTCTAGAGGAGGCAATAAGGAAGGCCAAGTATTGCTATGATCAAAACAAAAGCAAACCTGATTTCCATAAGGCATGGAAGGACAAGAAGAATGAGAAGTTTGACCAAAGGAAGAAAGGTTTCAAACCTCCTCATGCCAGAAATTAGCAAAGGCAACCATCACAGGTTGTGACTAAGCCAACTAGGATGATGGGAGACAAGCCAAGTGATCCAAAGGAGCTAAGAGAACCACTTCAATGTTGGGGTTGTGGAGGAGACCACATGCTTAGGAACTGTCCACATCGGAATGGGAATGTAAATCAAGTTCACAACATCCAAGGAGTTGGAACTGTGGGTCAAGTGGCGAGGAAAATTCCTAGAATCTATGCAGCACTAGACGACCGCCAGGAAGATCATTAATCAAATGTTGTTGAAGTTGAAGGTAAGATTGCTAAGCAATCTGTTTCTATTTTGATTGATCCTGGATCTACTCATAGTTATATCACTCCAAAAATTGTTGAGATTTGTGCTTTTAAGAAGTCAAAGCATAGTAAATCATGGTTAGTTCAACTAGCTACTGGAACCAAGAGAAAAGTCAGTGAAATTGTAGAGAAGTGTCCCTTAGAGATGGACGGGCTATTCACTTATGCAAATCTAAATATTTTTCCACTTGGTTCCTATGATATTCTTATTGGGATGGATTGGTTAGAGGCACACAGGGTTAAACTTGACTGCTACAATAAAACTTTTGAATGCATGGACGAAGAAGGAAACCCAAGGTTTGTAAAAGGCATTCCAAAGGTTAGGCAAGTTTCAGCCATGCAACTGAAGAAGTTCTGTAGAAAGGGTTGTCAATTGTATGTAGCCCATGTTTTGGAGGCAATGGAAAATGAAACTCCTATGTTAGAGGACTATCATGTATTGCAGGAATTCATGGATGTTTTTCCTGATGTTTTTCCTGATGAGTTTCCAGGACTTCCTCCAAAGAGAGACATTGATTTTACAATTGAACTTGTGCCAGGAGTAGCACCAGTGTCTAAAACACCCTACAAGATGAGTACATCGGAATTGCTAGAATTGAAAATGCAATTACAAGAGTTGTTGGAAAAGAAATATATCAGGCCAAGTGTGTCCCCATGGGGAGCACCTGTTCTATTTGTGAAAAATAAAGATGGAACACTCAGGTTATGTATCGACTATAGGTAGTTTAACAAGGTCACTGTGAAGAAAAAATACCCATTGCCCCGAATTGATGACCTTTTTTATCAAATGAGAGGAGCAAAGGTATTTTCAAAGATCGACTTGAGGTCTAGTTACCATCAGGTAAGAATCAAAGAGGAAGATATTCATAAGACATCCTTTAGAACAAGGTATGGACACTATGAGTTTGTAGTGGTACCATTTGGTCTCACAAATGCACCAACTACATTCATGTGTCTCATGAATAGTGTTTTTAGCAAATATTTGGACAAGTTCGTTCTTGTATTTCTAGACGACATTCTGATCTATTCTAAGAATGAAGAAGAGCATGAAGAACATTTGAGAATGACATTGAAATTGCTAAGAGAGCATAAGTTGTATGCAAAGTTGAGCAAATGTGACTTCTATAAAGATAAAATTCATTATCTAGGTCACATTATCCCA
Organism: Larix kaempferi; assembly: GCA_027924585.1. Classification (NCBI taxonomy): domain Eukaryota; kingdom Viridiplantae; phylum Streptophyta; class Pinopsida; order Pinales; family Pinaceae; genus Larix; species Larix kaempferi. The sequence continues at coordinate 14,148,727 of BSBM01002204.1, read as the reverse complement.
AACGAAGGAATATCGGTGTACCCTGAGAAGATTGAAGCCATTATGAGTTGGCCAACTCCAAGGAATGTGACAGATGTGAGATCTTTTATGGGCCTTGCTGGTTACTACAAGAGGTTTATTGAAGGATTCTCCACAGTCGCAAACCCGATCACTTCTTTGCAAAAGAAGGGGATAAATTTTGAATGGTCGCCAAGATGTGAGGAAAGTTTCTAACGGCTGAAGAATCTTCTTACGAGTGCACCAATTTTGAAAATTGCAGACCCAGAAAAAGACTTTGTGGTGTGTACCGATGCATGCAACCAAGGACTTGGAGAAGTTCTTATGCAAGACAACCACGTGGTATGCTATGAGTCGAGAAAGTTGAAGGAGCATGAGAAGAACTATGCTACTCATGATTCAAAACTTGCATCCATAGTGCATGCTTTGAAGATGTGGAGGCATTACTTAATGGGCAGGAAATTTGAGTTAAGGACAAACCATTGTGGTCTGAAATATTTGTTTGATCAACCAACTTTAAATGCTAGGCAAGCTAGATGGTTGGAATTTTTGTGTGAATTTGATTTTGAAATCAAACACATAAAAGGGAAAGAAAATAAGGTAGCAGATGCACTCAGCAGGAAAGTACATGAAATGCATGTGGCAGCGCTTAGTACTTGCCAACTAGATTTGAGACATCAGATTGTTAACCATATTGTTGAGGATGAAGTGTATGTGCAGATAAATGACAAATTGCAGCATAAAAACCTTGAAAAGAAGTATGAAGGATACCATTTGGAAGAATACGGACTTCTTACTTATAAGGATAGAGCCTATATTCCAAATATGGCAGATTTGAGGAGGATTGTTATGGATGAAATCCATAAAGCTCCATACTCCGGTCACCCCGGATATCAAAAGACTATTGCTACAGCAAGAAAATATTATTTCTGGCCAGGGATGAAGAAGGATGTCACTAAATACATTTCTAAGTGCATGACATGTCAGCAGGTGAAGGTTGAACACCAACGTCCAGTAGGTTTATTGCACCCAGTGCTAATTCCAGAATGGAAATGGGAAGTAATTTCCATGGATTTTATTACAGGATTTCCAATGACTATGAGACAACATGATTCCATCATGGTTGTGGTGGACAAGTTAACGAAGGCAACACATTTTATACCGGTTAATTCCACACACAAAGCCGATGCCATTGCGAAATTTTCATTAAGGAAATTTTCAGATTACATGGGTTTCCTAAGGCAGTAATTTCTGACAAGGATACCAAGTTCACTTCCAATTTTTGGAAAAGTCTCTTTGTAGATTTGGGTACACAATTGAACTTTAGTACCGCATACCATCCTCAAACAGATGGGAAAACGAAAATATTAAATCAGTTGCTTGAAGACATGCTTCGTATGTATGTAATGGACAAACCATCCAAGTGGGAGGATTATCTACACCTAGTAGAGTTTGCATATAACAATGGGCAGCAAGAATCATTGGGAATGAGTCCATATGAGGTTCTATACGGCAGAAGGTGTAGGACACCAGTGACTTGGGACAATCCCATGAACAGAATTGTACTTGGGCCAGAATTTCTTAAGGAAATGGAGCAAGAGGTTGAAAAGATCAAGCATAATTTAAAAGCATCCTAGGATAGACACAAAATCTATGCAGATAAGCATAGGGTGCATAGGGAGTTCAGTGTTGGGGATCATGTGTATCTTAGAGTGAGGCCAAGGAAGGGTTCCTTGAAGCTTGGGAGTTGTGCCAAGCTATCACCTAGATATTGTGGGCCATTTTAAGTGCTTGAAAGAATAGGGCCAGTTGCATATAGACTTGCATTTCCTGCTAGCACTAGAGCTCATAATGTTTTTCATGTCTCTTTGCTTAAGAAATATGTACATGATCCTAACCATGTGATTAATTGGGATGTCATCTAGGTGGAACCCGAGGGAGAGTTCCAAACCTATCCATTGCCCGTCCTAGACAAGAGGGTAACATTGCTCCAGAACCAAGCCATCAGACAGGTAAAGGTGCAATGGAAGCACTATGGTCCCGATGAGGCTACATGGGAGCTGGAGGATGCCATGAGAGTGGCATATCCATTTTTGTTCAATTTTGATAAGCACTGAGGACAATGCTAATGTAAGGGGAGGGGAATGTCACGTCCCCATTTTTCCCCTATGGCATTAAAATTGTAAATGATGTAAATATCGTTATTAAATCATGGTGAGGAGCTCAAGGCCAAGGCCCCACCATTGATTTATCGTTTTATGTATCAGCAATTAAAATCGATGCATATGGTTCTTGTGCTAGACAGGCACAATGTAAATTAAGACATCATGTAAATATGAATTTTAATGAAATACCCACAACTAGCTATGCAATGCAATAAAGAGATGGGGGCATGATTTTTATAAGGAATAGGGAGGGAAATTATTCAAACCCTTGAGCCAATGGTGTTAATCCATGTGTCAATGAGAAAACCCATAAACCACCAACTACCAATTTTGGGTTATGCACCCAATCATTTAATTCTTCCAAGAGTTGGTTGAGGCAGTTAATGCCTTGGGAATGGAGAGGTATGGAAGCCAATTTCGTGCATGGGAAAGCCATCAACCTAGGAATTCGTATTTTTGCTTCTTGGGCAAGAAAACACCCAAGAAATGGTGCCCAAATCCATATTTCACCCATGGCTTTTGCCCTCTCACGTAGTCTGAGCTAGCTGGGTTTTCCCCATCACCTTTTTCACCATTTTCCTACATTTTTCCATGGATGGGAGCTCGTTGTTGTGTTGCACAGTTGATGGGAGAGGAGGACCATGATTTGGGACTGTTATGGAGGTCGTTTTTGCCCCAGAATGTCCATGGACATTTTTCTGAAATCAAATTTGGCTTCCCAGGGTTGTTCCCCATCTTCCATTTTCGTTTTAGGGTTTCCCACATTTTTCTGAAGCTAATGAAAACCCCATCTTTGGGCATCTCACTGTAAAAACGTTTCTTCATGCCCAACACTTATACTTTTGTTGTTATGTGCATCCCTATTTTGGTTTGAACCTGTGAGCAAGAAATCTAGAGTGGTAGTGGACAGAATTGGATTGATGAACCTGGTGAAGGGAGTAACCTCTCAGAAAGATCAAGAGGGCTTTAGCTACTTTTCTATGCACACCCTGAGATCACTAGAAGGGAAGATATGGCTTGAGGGACTATGTAGCAGTGAAGAGAGTACTTCCTTGTGTTGGGTGTGTAGGTATTGTGGGTGGCAAGTTAGATAGATCTTGTAGAGGTATCCATGGATTTGTGCTTGAGCTCACTAGCTTAGAAATTCTTCCTTTTCCATCTCCTAGCAACCTGATAAACCCAACTGCTAATTGGCTTGGTTGATTTTGGTGTATTCTGGATATGTGTGAGTCTTCTGTTCCCTTCTTCCTTGTAGAAATCATGCCCAGCTCGAGGGTGGCAGTTGTATCAAGAGATTGATAAGCACAACTGGCCTATGGTTGGGTGGAATGTTGTAGATGCATAGTTGGTTGCTCAGGGACTACTTTGTTTCAAGATAAGTACTCTCATGTGCTAATTCTGTATTGTTTTAATTGATGAATGACATGAATATCTTGAATGTATGATGGATGTGTAATAGAATTTAATTCTGTTGTGTTTTCAAATATATATATATGCATTTCCATATGTCCACCTTAATTTTATATGAATGTGTGTTTACTAAGTACGGGGCTAGATGTCCAAAATTAGAGTGATGTTGTCTCCCATGCTGGTATGATGGACAGGTTTGTGACACCTCTCCCCCACATAGATGATATGTTAGATCAAGTACAGGGAGATGCGGTATTCCCAAATATTGACTTAAGGTATGGATACCATCAACTAAGAATTCAAGATGAAGATGTTCATAAAACAATATTTTGAATGCAGTACGGGAGTTACGAATTCATGGTTGTACCATTCAGTCTAACTAATTCTCTAGCCGCATTCATGTGCTTAATGAACAATGTTCTTCATAAATAAGTAGATAAATTTGTAGTTGTGTTTATTGATGATATATTAATACACTCCAAAAATGAATAGGAACAAGAAGAACATTTAAAATTGGTCTTACAATCCTTAAGAGAACACCAAATTTATGCACAGTTTTGTAAATGTGATTTCTTTCAAGATAAAATACAATATTTAGGTCATGTAATATCTAAAGAAGGAATTTTGGTAGACCTAGATAAAATTAAGGAAATGATAGATTAGCCAATTCCTAAGGATGTGACCGGGATGAGATCCTTTATGGGAGTCACGGATTACTACCGCAGGTTCATTGAAGGTTTTTCCTGAATTTCATACCAATAACTTCACTACAAAAGAAGGGAACAAAATTTGTATGGTCTAATAAATGCCAAGAAAGTTTTGAAAAGATTAATCACTTGCTTAGAATCACACCTCTTCTAATAATAGTGGATCCATAAAAGGACTTTGTCGTATGTACAGAGCTACCAAAATGAAACCATATGAAGAGACATATCCAACCAAAATCCCTTGTAAGTGGTTTCCTATTTACTAGCCACTTCCAAGGTTCAAGCAGTGGAGAATTTGGTTATGGCTCAAAAGAAACTATTCTACACATAACACTAAAGAAGCTATTCTACACATACTTAAGGATAATTTGGTTATGGCTCAAAATGGAATGAAACAATAGGTGAATGAGAATTTCTCAGAGCATTCATTTGTAGAAGTGGGAAAAGTGTTTCTTCAACTTCAACCTTATCAACAATCATCCCTAAAAAAAAACCTCCACCACAAACTAGCCCTAAAGTTCTATAGGACCTACAATATCCTACAATGCATTGGATAGGTGGCATACAAGCTAGCTCTTTTATATCATTCCAAGATTCATTAGGTTTTTCATGTGTCCTACCTAAAATATTATGGGATCAAATTTAAAGCAGATACCATGTTAGCAAAGATTGACAAGGAATGCTCATTTGGATTTAGCCAGAAGTAGTATTGGACACCATAAAATGTCAATTACATAGGAACACAATAAAATAAGTTCTAATCCAATGGAAATATATGGCAGTAGAATATGCCACATGGGAATCAACATAAGTTTTGTAGCAATTTCCTCACCTTCATCCTTGAGGAAAAAACTAATCTTAAAGGGGGAGGGCATGTTAGGGTCCTCCCCTAACCTCCCTGCTTTAGGTTACATAGGATTTAGTCAATTGATGTATGGAACTATCTCCCTTGAATAAGGTTGACTAGATAGTAGTGAATGATTAATTAATGTAAAAAGGGTGTCATTGTTAATTAAGGACCCCTAGGTAGTTGGTACACAATAATTATAGGACCGCTGGTAGTTAATATTTTGGCTATAAGAAGCTTATTTAAAGATCTTGGAGGTTATGGATTGTTTTGTCAAGTATTATTATATTTGAAGCTTAACTCAAGTGAAATATCACCCAACCTTAAGAGGTGAATCAACGTTGATTTCTATTGGATCCTCATAATACAAAGCTTTATTTTGCAACATCTCTTTTCGGTTATCTTTTGTTAGGTTTTTATACATTTTAATTTTTTATTTCTTTCATCATAAATATTTGTATATTTTGGGGTTTTTCTAAGTTAAGGGTTAAGAATACCATGCCTTTAAAAAATTATATTTTCAATATTCTCAAAAGACATCAAGGGATTCCCAAAATTTGATCTTTTGAACACTCCCAAAACACATCAAGGCCTTTACAAATTTTTTTTTTTAAATTGACCATAGGGATTGAATATTTTGAAGTCATTGATCTTCTTAACACAATTGATAGGCATCGAGGCATAAGAAAAAATCACTCTCTGGAAAAAACTCAAAAGAAATTGGGGATTTCATAGAATTTGATCATTTTAGAATGCTAGGAAGGTAGAGAATATTTCACAAACTTCAATCATTTTAATAATTTTTAAAGGAATTAGGGCCTTCACAAAAATTTATCTTTCTATCACCCTTGAAAGTCATCAAGGCCTTCACAAAATTTTATCATTTTAACATGCTTGAAAGACATCACTTGGCCTAGGTAAAATTTGATATTTTTAATACGTTTGAAAGGAATCTAGGCCTTCATATACATCAATTTTTTTATAATGCAAAAAGGAATTGAGACCTTGACAACATTTGATTATTTTAACAAACTCGAAATGCATTGGGGCATTCAAAAAATTTGATATTTCTAATATGCCTAAAGGGAACTTTCACAAAATTTGTTTTTTTTAACAAGTCTTAAAGGCATGAAGGAATTTTCAAATTTTGATCTTTTTAGCACCAAAAAGAAGCACTAGGGATTTCACAAAATTTAATCTTTTTAACATCTATAAATGCATCATGCCCTTTGCATAATTCCCTCTTGTTTATAACCCCAGAAGGAATCAATTCCTGATCTTTTTACACCCTCACAAGGCATTAGGGGCTTCAAAAAATTCCTTCTTTTTAATACCCCAAAAGGCATTGAGGCTTTCAAAAAAATTGATATTTTAAAATCCCCAAAAACATCAAATATTTCAAAATATGTAATCTTTTTAACATGCTTAAAAGGCATCTGGGTCTTCACAAAATTCGATCTTTCTAACACCGTCAATAGGAATTGGGGTATTTGTAAACTTTTATGTTTCTAACACACCTAATATTAGGCATTATGGCTTTCAAAAAATTCGATCCTAGATACCCTTGAAATACATCAAGGATTTTAGAAACATCAATCTTTTCAATAATCCTAAAAGGAATCTAGGCCTTCACAAACATTGATCTTTTTAGAACCCTTGAAATGCATCAGGACATTCAAAAAATTCAATCCTTTTATCATTCTTGAAAGTGATTGAATATTTCACAAACTTAAATCATTTTAACATGCCTAAAAGGCATGAATATCTTCACAAAATCCAATCTTTTTAAAACCTTAAAGGAATTGGAGCATTCACAAAATTTGATCATTTTAACATGCTCAAAAGGCATTAGTTTTTTCACAGAATTTAATATTTTTAACATGCATAAAATGCATATACATTGAGACCTTTACAAAATTCAATATTTTTAATAGCCTTGAAAGCCATCCAAGACTTATCAAACTTTATCTTTTTAATATCCATGAATGGCATTGAGACCTTCACAAGATTTTATCTTTTTAACATCCATGAAAGGCATTGAGACCTTCAAAAGATTTTATTAACACATTTGAAAAGCAATAAATATTTTGTAAACTTCAATCGGCATTTGCAAATTGGATCATGTGAATACCATTATTCAATTTTTATTAACTTGTACAGGACCATTGAATCTTTTGGAAACTTTGATAATTTTAACATCCTTAAAAGGCATTAAGGTATTCACAAACATTGATTTTTTAACACACCTTAAATGCATCAAAACCTTTGCAGATTTTGATCTTTTGAATGCATTTGAAAGGAACCAAAGCTTTCAAAATATTTGATGTTTATAAAACTCCTAAAATCTATAAGAACCCTTTGCAAAATTCAATACTTTTAACACTAGTACGAGGCATCAAGGCCTTCACAAAATTCAATTTTTTTAATGCGCTAAAAATCCATCAAATCTTTCACCATCCTTACAATTGTTAACACATCTTAAAGGAATTAAGATGTTCTCACAATTCTATATCTTTAACAAACCCTAAAGGCACTTGAAACTTTACAAATTTTCCTCTTTTTAACTTGTCCATGGGCAATGAAGCTTTTGCAAACTTTTATATTTTAAAAAATAAAATTTAGCATATTAAATAATAATAATATAATAAAATCTTTAAAAAATAAAACTTAACACATTAAATAGTAATAGTAAAGTGATAATAATCATTTAGATAATGAAACATTAAGATACTAATATTGCGATGGCAATGGGACTTTTAGATGATGAAACAAGTCCCGACAATAACATTGCACGACCTGAAGCATTGATAATCTTTGGCAACCATGGTGACTCGTGATGTTGTTAGCAGTTATTTCACGTTATTTCTTATCGTAGGGATAAAGGTGGCCATGATGTTTTTCGGTCAGTGTCACCTATATATATGTATATTTAATTGTATGTTTTTTTAATAAAATAAAAATATTATATTTAATAATTTTTTTATAAAAAATTTATATAATTTAAATGAATAAAGTACATTTTCAAAAGAAAAATTATGAAATACAAATAAAGAACATAAAACATCAATATGTTAAATGTTATTTATTACTCATAAAACTAGTTTGAAAATGGATTTCATTCTCTTTATTAAATAGCTTCAAAAAAAATAGATTTGTGAATAGTTGTAAATTTAATTGGCATAATAACATTGAGAACTCTCGTTTAAGATACCTACCCACTTTGTGTTATGATGTGATTGATTTTTATTTTTATTTTTAATATTTATATATAATTTTTTTTATTTTTAATTTATGATAATTAAAAATAATAAATTAAGAACATAAATGTGATTGATTGTTTTTTATAATTTACTATAATTATAAATTATAAATATATGATTGTTTTTTGTATAATTTACGATAATTAAAAATTAAAAATATATTTAAAAATAATAAATTAAGAACATAAATGTGATTGAACAAACTTTTTTTTGAGTGGTGCTATTCCTAAGGAATCAAGGAAAGAGCATCATGTCACTTACAAGAATTGAACAGAGATGGGAGGGCAACAATCTTTCCTCCCAACCACCCAATCTATAACCAATGGACCTTTGAACAAACCTTTTTATATATAACGATTGGATTTATATTAACTGTTTTTTTTTATATATATAAATATATATTTTTGAACATATAATTATTTTTAAAAAATCAAATTTATAAAATTATCTTTATTTATATAAATAAAATTAGAGTTTTGTTTGGAAAATAATTAAAAATATTAAAGTAAAAAGTTTTATAATAATTTATTACCCAAAAAAACATTATTATAATTATATTTTTTAAATATTATTTTATTATTAAATAATTTATTACCATCCTTTAAATCTCATTTTAAAAATGATGTGATAACATGTTAAATTAAATGAACAGAATGCCATGGAAAAAAATCAATATGAAGGAAAATCATTTCAAAATTTAAACACAAATGCACCTTCATATACGAATCATCTTTAAAGAAGGAAATTCAAATACAAATGTACTTCAATAAAATTTGAAAATACGATCAATATAATGTGAACCATTGATTAACAGGCTTCCCCAAGTAAGTGGATAAAACTATCCATTGAAGTGATCCGTTGAAAAAGTAGCTAGACTTCGTTTCACTGGTTTCAAAATCGCTTGAAACGGTCATGGGAAAGCTCAAAAAGCATCGGAACCGTTGAGTGCGAAGCTAAACGGTCACATTCTTGAGATGGTTTCTTACAAAAGGCAGAACCAAATCAAACGCTCACCCATCTTTGAACACAGATTACAGGCACTGGCCGTCGAATTCCTCGCCAATCTTTGAATGCAGATTACAGGCACCGGCAGTCGAATTCCTCTCTGGAAGTTCCATCTGAAACCATGTCAGACGGACTCTTCCTCCATTACTGTCCAACCCTACCTATGGAAGTGCACGAATTCAAAGGGTTTTCTGGCTGGGTTCAATTGCTTCAATCCATTGCCATGATAAACCATAAGTTGCACTTTAGCATGGCTGAAAACGGCTGAAGCCACAATAGTGGTGTGGGATCATAGTCCGCGCTGACGACATAGGTGTGGGATCTCCTGTAAACCATATTAACAATGGTTTGATTTAAAATTGTTGGCAGATGGTTTCTATATCTGTTTATCGTTGCTTCTTTTTATGCTTTCCCCAATTTTGATTGCCATTTGTTATGTATTATGAATCTTTTTGTTTTTCAATTTGATTTTGCTTTCATGCTGGTTTGTAGGTGATTGTTTTGTTTTAAAAAATGGATCATGGATATAAAACTAGGTTTTCGATCATTGCTCTTTGTTTTTACTCTCTCTCCCGAAGAGTAATGGTAATGTTGTTCTGTGGAGCACTCCTAGTTGTTCGTTGTTTGTGTGAACATGAATGTCTGCGTCTATGTATGTATGTGTGTCTCTGCCTGCTCATTTGTTGTGTGATGGGCGAGAGAGAGAAGTAACATTCATACGCATATATGATGATCAGACGGAGGGGTGTTCAAGGTAAATTTGATTCCGTATAGCCCTAAATTTGATCTGGTTTTCGTCTGATTCATTAATTTCTGATTTGTCCATTCATGCAATCTGATGGGATTTTGACGAAACGGGGTAGTAACTGATGGGTTGATGGGTTGGTGTACTGTGCAGCAGGCTTTCCTTATAGAAGTTTGAAGCTGCCGTGATGTGTGCAGGGATGGAAAAACAACCTTCCATCTCCAGATTACCTCTCCTTATCGAGTCGTTGTCTTCTTTGCCTCTGTCATCGTCTTCTTTAACTATCTCTGGTTTGGTTTCCTTGCCATGCCTGTCAGTCATTTTAGGGCGTTCTGGTTTTTTTTTCCGGTCTGACGGGTTTTGTTTTATTGGGGAATGAATGTTCAGGGTGGCTGTCAACGAAACAATATGGTATAGCGGCTAGACCCGAAATGCTCAGAAGGTATACATGTTTCTATTTAAACCGTTTTCTTGTTCTAATTGGTTACTTTAGTCATCTTTAAATGTGAGGTGCTTGCAGGGGGATCTGGAGCTTTAATATTGTTGTAATGAATTCTTAAGCTGTGAGTGCTAGTTTATACATTTGAAGGTGTCGGTGAATGTACAACAAGATATAGCGCCGATGCAGAAGCATAAGGTACATATATCTATCACACAGTAGCAGTGAATAAGGTATTTGCGTTTTTGTGTTTTCATCGTTTTCTTGTTTTTTGGAATATATTGGAAAATGAATGCTGAGAGTAGAAGTGAATAATAGTATAAGTATAATTTATTCTATAGTGATTCACGCTTGGGTTTTAGACGCTTGGGTTTTTAGGTTGCCCGGATAAATGTTGTGTCTAATTGGGTTTTTTTAGATGAATGTTTAAAGTAACGGTGAATAGTATAAGCACCAGGTACATATATAATTTCTTCTATTGTAATCCACGCTTGGGTTTTTAGGTTTCCCAGATAAATGTTGAGTCTAATTATTGTGTTTTTAGTCCATTTTAAGTTCTTTATTTTGTATATTTATTATATAGACGTTGAATGTTAAGGCCATAAACGATCATATTAGCCTGACTGATTTCCTTTGCGGTTTTAATTGTGAATGGGACTTTATGGGAGCTATATTTTTGGATCCTTCCACTTTCACTCCCAACTAGACACACTAGAATCACCTTATTGACCATTATGGACGTGCGACTGTTATTTAATAGATGGTGGAAGAAAAACTAGTATTACTGACTATTGATCGCTTCTTTTCTATTCATTATAATCGATTGGGCATGTCGCTTTTGGGTGAGTCTAAGAATCTATTATACCAAGCCCCCATACCCTTATTATGATTATGCCTTATTCTTTTTATGGCTGGTCGGTGGTACTATTGAACCCACCCACTACGAGAGCCCCTGAGCCTAAGACAGGTTCATAAGACAAAGGTTCATGGAGAGATATGAGATCTCATGGAGAATTTTAACGACGACACAAACACCACGGCTGTACATTCGTAATAAGGTATTTTCCTGTCAGTTTCTTCTATTTTATAATGTGTATGAAGTTATGTATTTTTTATAACAACATAAAATATGGAAAAATATAGTCCATTTACAGGTTGTGAATATATACAAATAAAGCTGTAACACTGTTTTTTTTTACCAACCGTATATTTTTGTAAATCCTTAAAAGTTGATTAAAATTTGTTTTATCTTAGGTCGACAAATTATAATTGGTCAATTTCACACATTGAATATAGAGTAAAGATTCTTCAAATCTTTTTAGATAGTAGCATTTTTCATTGATAGTTTAGTAGTTTAGTAGCATTTTTTTTTATAGTTTAAATTAGTTTTCATTTTTAGAAATTATTTTATATAAACTTATTCATTCTAGAAGCATTTTATTTTGTTTTGTTAAGTTAGTTAGGTTTCATTTTTAGAAATTATGGTTTATATAACCTTATTCTTATATGATATATATAAATTCTATATATTTCATTTTAACGTGCTAGGTATATAAATTATAAATATGATATATGTCATTCTAACATAGACTTGTGACTTAGTAAGAATCCATGTACTTTTAATCATATATAAATATTTTTTATATTTATTCTTTTTCAACATTTTATTTATTTTTAATACTACAGTTTTCCAATATCTTATTTATCTTTTATAATAGTTTATTTTAGAATATTATTTTAACTTATTTTGACTTTTTAGACTGAATTTCTAAAACAAATTATAAATAACAACTAAATCTTTAGCATACTATTATTTTATTTTTTTACATTAATTTATATTATTATATTAAGGGATTGGGGTAGGGGGAGAGGGGATGGGGGCGGGGATATGGAGGGAGGAGCGTGGAGGAAGGGGGGAGGGAGAGAGCGAAGGAGGATGGTGGAGGGAGGGAAAGAGTGAGAAGAGGGGGGTGGGGGAGCCGGAGGGGGCGAGGAAGAGAGGGAAGGAGGAGGGAGAGGGAGAGGAAGGGGGAGGGTGGATGGATGGGGAGCGGGAGGGGGAGGAAGAGGGGGAATGGTAGAAGGGAGGGGGTGGTGGAGGGGGAGGGAGAGGGAGAGGAAGGGGGAGAATGGAGAGATGGGTAGCAAAGGAGGGAGGGTGGAGAGAGGGGCGGGTGGAGAGGGAGGGAGACAGATGGGGAGAGGGAGACAGAGGGAGAGGGGGAGAGGAGAGGGAGGGAGAGGGAGACATAGACATAGGGAGAGGGGGAGGGGGGAGGGGGAGGGGGAGGGAGAGGATGGAGGGATGGGATGGGAAGGGGAGGGAGAGAGAGGGAGAGGATGGTGGGAGGGGAAGTGGAGGAGGGAGGGAGGAGGTAGGGGCGATTGGAGAGGGAGCATGGAGGGAGGGGTAGGTGAAGAGGGATGGAGAGGGATGGGGAGAGGGATAGGTGGAAGGGAGGTTGAGGGGGGAGGGGAAGGTTGATTGGAGATGGACGAATGGGGATGGAATTATGGGGGACAGGGAGGTTTGGGGGGAGAAGCAGAGGGGGTAGAGGGGGAGGGAAGGGAGAGGGAAGGGAGAGTGTGGGAGGGGGGAGGAGGAGGAGGGTGGACGGTAAGTGGGAGGGGGAGGGGTAGAGTGAGTGGAGGAGGGTGGGGGGGAGGGATGTAGTGGAGACAACAAGGTGGGGGGGAAGGGAGAAACAGAGGGGGGAGAGGGAAGGGATGAGGGGGAGGGAAGGGAGATTTAAGGTAGGGGGTGGGAGGGAGAGGGAAGGGATGAGGGGGAGGGAAGGGAGATTTAAGGTAGGGGGTGGGAGGGGGAAGGGGTAGGGGGACAGGGATGGAATGGGTGGTAGGGGGAGAGGGAGGGGGAAAGAGTGGGGAGGAGGGGGAGGTGAGGATGGAGAAGGGGAGGGGGAGTGGGAAGGGGGAGAGTGGGGGGAGGGCAATAATAAGGAGATATATATAGGGGGAAAGGGAGAGAGAGGGGGAAGGGGAGTGGGAGGGAGGTGGAGAGAGAATTCAAAGGAGAGAGGTACATGGGGAGGTTCGATAGGGGGAGGGGGAAGGGAGAGGGGGTAGTTGTAGGAGGATGTAGAGGGAGGGGGAGCAGGATAGGGATAGTGGGAGGGGAGGGAGATGGAAAGATTGAAGGGAGGGAAAAGTCGGAGGGGGAAGGGGCGGGAGAGTGAGAAGAGGAGGGGGAGGGGGAGGATGAGGTGGGTGGAAAGGGAGAGAAAAGTGGGAGAGGGAGAGGGGGTAAGAGTGGAATAGAGAGCACGAGGGAGGGGGAGGGGGGAGGGGAGAAGGATCAGGAAGGGGAAGGAGAGGGAGAGGAAGAGGGGGGTTGGGAGAGTGAGAGGGGGAGGGGGAGGTAGGGAGAGAGGGGGAGGGAGTTGGCAGAGGGGGAGGGTTAGTGGGAGGGCGGGGGAGGGGGAGGGGGCGAGGGATGAAGAAGAATATGGGGGAGGGGAGGGAGGGAGGGGAGGGAGGGAGAGAGGGGTAGTGGAGGAGGGAGAATGGAGGGAAGGGGAGAGGGAGATGGGGGGTAGGGAGGGGCTGGTGGCGAAGGAGGGGGAAGGAGGAGAGTGGAGGGAGGGGCAACGAGAGTGGGAGTGGATAGGTAGACGGGTAGGGGGAGGCAGACATAGAGGGATAGGGATAGGGAGAGGGAGAGGGAGAAAGAGAGAGAGAGAGTGAGAGGGTGAGGGGGAGGGGGAGGGGGAGGGGGAGGGGGAGGGGGAGGCAGAGGGGAAAGGGAGAGGGATAGCGGATGGGGAAGGGAGAGGGAGTGTGAGGGGAAGAGGGATCCGAGCGGAGGGGGAGGGGGAGGGGGAGGGGGGAGGGGAAGTGGTACGGGATAGGGAGGGATAGGGAGAGAGTGGGAGAGGGGGAAGGGAGAGGGGGAGGAGGATGGATAGGGAGGGGGGAGAGGTAGAGGGAGAGGGGTAAGGGGTAGGGAGAGTGGGGGGTGATTGGTAGGGGAGACAGAGGGTGTGGGAGTAGTAAGGGGAGGGTAATGGAGAGGGAGAGGGGGGAGAGGTAAGGTAGAGGGTAAGGGAAGTCAGAGGGGGTGTGGGAGGGAGTGGGAGGTGGATGCAGAGGGAGAGGAGGAGGGAGGATGAGAGAGGGGAAGCAAGAGATGGAGTAGGAGGGGAAGTGGGAGGGGAAGCAATAGTGGGATGGGTAGGGGAAGGGGCATGGGGATGGAGAGGGGGAGCAATATGGGGAGAGGTAGGGGGAGGAAGAGGGGAAAGGGGGAGCGGGGTGGATATGCAAAAGGGGGGAGGGAGAGGGAGAATGGGGAGGGGGAGGGGGAGGGAGTTGGAGGGGGAGGGCGAGTGAGAGGGAGGAGTAGGGGGGTGGAGAGGGAGAATGGGGAGGGGGAGAGTGTGATACCCCCAAAAGATTATTGTTTTATTTTGATTTAATATTTTTGAAAATTATTTTTACGCCGATAGGCGTATTCTTTCAACTTTTGGGGGTGGGTCTGGGGTGGGTGATTTATTGGATTTTTAATATTCAATGGTTAGATTTTAATGATAGAAGAATATGCTTCGTCTTACACCCAAATGAAGCATCCAGATTTAATGGAGTAAGTCATGCGCATGTTTAATTCCAAAGGACACCATCATTATTTAAAAAAATTATGGTAAATTCATATGCGGGTACCAGCTGGTGGAGGGGAAATTCAAACGTTTTTACTGCCACGTTTTTTAGCGTTACTGTTCTTTGGCACGATTGATGAGAGACGCTCGCCCTGAATTTAAACTAAACAAGAACAAGAGAAGCGACACTCGGTTTATCTCAATCAGAGGCTCCGCTGCAACAGGATTTTCATGTGTGACATTCTGTCTAAAAGGAACCATCAGAGAAAAAAGAACCATCGGGTCGCAAATGAGCAAGGTTCGTGTAACTGGATGAAGGCCTGGTTTGTTGGGAAGCCAGGATCACGAATTATGTCCAGTTGTTTCTCTGTGCAGTGCCAATGGAATCCAAGTCCCAACAGCTGCTCAAGTCGAGAGCTCGGGATTTTGAGGTACGAATTCTCACTGTCATTCATTTTGAATGTTTCTGCCTACAATGATTTAATTTTTAGCAAGAAGTTGGTTTTCTTTATTCTGTAGCCAGAGCCTTTGACGCGTCAGGGTTGGATGATTTCCAAGGATTTCTGGTATTAATCTCCTCTAAAAACACCAAGAATGTCTCTCTCTCGACGGATTTAATTATGCTGTGGGTTATGCTATAGCTAGAGCCTTTATGTTGTATTGAAAATAGTTTTTAATATATTGTTAAACGGCAGATCCATACCTCGGGAAGTGAATCTGTGAATGGACTTATACTTCCAGGTTCAATTTAAGATTATTTATAGCTCCTCCAAGTCTGCCAGCTTATAACGAGTCATGCAGGACTATAGTACCACCTGATTAGGCGCCTCTCTGTGCCTATTGCTGTCTTGGCTCGATCGAAATCACCATCCATGCTCTTCTTGAAAGCGTCTGGCGTAAAGAAAAAATCGAGAATGATGAAAATCATATGATGATCGACTATTCAAATGCATGGAGCGTTGGTCATTCATATTCAAATGCAGCGTAATGCTCTGATGTTGTCGATCCAGGAGCTTATACCACTTGTGACGAGGGAGTTAGTATCATGGAAGATTCATAGAGCTTGTATGATAGGACTTTGATCCGATTTTATAAGCCTGCAAGTATATAGTCAATGTTTGAAACATAAATTCCACCCTATGTTCGTTATGATTAGGTTTCAGCAATTTATCAATTTATGACTGTCTTAAGTTTTTGGTTTCTGAACTGTAACTATGCATCTTGGTATATCTCCATTTTCACTGTATTAGTACATCAATGGAACTCCTCTCGGTATAAGTGTGATCTCGATTGTAAACCATTTATTTAGACTGTATCACTGCAGGTTTATGTCAAATCAAATGGTAGATTGGATTTGCGGTTTTTTTTATATAAATTTTATATTGGTTCTTGATAAATTTTATATTGGTGCTGCGGTGTGTTCTTCCCTTCAGTATTCTCTGTGGGCTCTCGATTTTGGAAGACAAATCATTTAATAGGACCATCGATTTTGGAAGACAAATCATTTAATAGGGCCATTGGTGAAAACTGGCGATCCTATGCACAATTGTCAATATGGGGAAATCACACCCAACAATGAATTTGTTCCCTTAGTCAATTCCAAGTTCAATCTTGGGCGTTAAATGTTGAGACTGCCATACTGGGCCTTAGCTATGTAGCTAGCTTATTTAGTCTTGAAAAAAGCATGCAATTTAGACCTAATCAGGAGTTTGACAGATTCAAGAGTAGTACGTCGAGTAGCCCTATAATGTTTAAATCCAATATACCCTATGTACAAAATGCTTACACTAACACTTAAAGCTGATGAATCTGCACCCACCTAAACTACAAAGTAAACTCTAATAAACATAAACACACAATCAATATTGCCATTCAATCAACACGATTACCGATCACACTGAATCTGATTTCCCTGGGAGAACACAGATGAATCCTCTACATTGATCTCTGAAACACACATATTCTTCTGCATCTGTTGGAATTCTGAGTTTCCTGGCTAATTTGTGAAGAGGACGTCGAATTACAGACACGCTCTTTTTTTCTTCATGTATTTCATTGAGTCTTTCATTATCGTTATCAATGTATATTGTCCATCGTTATGATCTACACTGTGCATGATGCAATAGAGAGTATTATTAAGATTCATAAATTAGAAAATAGATCTCCTTTAAAAAATTAATTAAATCCATTTTAAATTTGAATTTCCAAGTTTGACCGGAAATTTTGATTTTTTAAATGCCTTGTAGTATTATATAAATCCTGAATTTACTAGAAATTTTGATTTTTTTAAATATTCATTTATTTACTTCCATTTGGATGGAAGTACAATATCTAATAAAATGAATTTTAATGCAAATCTATAATATGTGAATTTCAATAATAAAAATCAATGATTTATATATAAATAGTTTTCCAATCTAAATGCAATCATAAAAAAATGATGGAACGAACGGAACTTTAACTTGATGTGTAATCTATTTTCGCCAAAATGAAATAAAAAAAATAACTTTAGTGGAGGAATCTGTGTCCACCATGAATCGCATATCTAGAAGTGTAACACTATATTATATTCTATGAGTGGAGGAATTGATCAAATGTTTTTCTCTTTAGTGTCCACCATGAATTGCATATCTAAAAGTGGAACATTGTATTATATTGTATGACTAAAGCTGAGTACGATTTAGCATTGATGATATTCCTGCTAAAACATATCAAACTTCTGAAATATTTGAGTAGTAAGAAAATAAATTAAGCTACGGTTGAATCACCAATCAAATTCCAAATCATAAATATAAGATAGGCCACGCTTGAACCACAATCCCAATTCATAAAGATAACATAGTTCTGACAAATTGAAAGGAAACTACAAACGCTATCACACTATCCGCCCTTCGTTGGTGAAGAATTTTAACAAGATAATAAGGGAAAGTTAAATATTTCATCAGCACGTAGCAAAACGGTAATACTGTAGCGAAATTCTAGACATAAATAACGTATACTATACACAGCCACACGGACAGATGGACGGAACTTGGAAGACCTTATAATGGAGGACGGTTACATCGTACTCCACCACTACGGCTGCGTTGCCGGTCTTTAGATCACAGGAATGAGTGCGATCTAGAGCATAGTGTTGTATCATTTGAAAATTTAATTATATAAAATAATTGAAATTTACTATTAAAATTTATTATAGTTCATTTTTAATAAGAAATATGTAAATATTATATAAAATACACTTAGTTTTTTTAATGTTATTTTAAAGTAAACATCTCTTAAAAAAATCAATTAGTTGTTTATTATTTTTATTAATTTATTTAAAAACTTAATAAAAAAATATTTTTATTATATTATTTTTTTAAAAATTTAATATAATTCTTTTTCAAATTAATATATTTCTTCAATTAATTCTTTTTAAAATTAATATATTTCTTCACTTAAATAACAATAAATTTAAACTTAATATATTGTATCAAAGGTTATGAAATTTCTCATTGTTTAAAAACAGCTATTACTTTTCTCACCTTTACTTCACATTAAGAGAAATGAATCATTTTCTCTAATTCTGAAATGATGTTATTTTAATATAGTATTAATTAAATTTTAACCTTTGAAATTTCTCATTGTTTAAAAACAGCTATTACTTTTCTCAACTTTACTTCGCATTAAGAGAAATGAATCATTTTCTCTAATTCTGAAATGATGTTATTTTAATATATTATTAATTAAATTTTAAAATTATTTTATTTATAAAAACAATTCTATTTTTATAATAGATAAAAATAATTCACAATACTTAATTCCCAATACTTAATTTTGTAAATACTTATATTACAATTAATAACATTAATAATAATAATATAATTAATAAATTGATAATAATAATAATTTAATTTATATATAATTTATAATTTAATGTTATATCATTTGAAAATTTAATTATATAAAATAATTAAAATTTAATATTAAAACTTATTATAATTTATTTTTGAATAAGAAATATGTAAATATTATATAAAATGCACTTAGGTTTTTTTATGCTATTTTAAAGTAAACATCTTTAAAAAAAATTCAATTAGTTGTTTATTATCTTTATAATTTTTATTAATTTATTTAAAAACTTAATAAAAAATATTTTTATTATATATTATTTTTTAATTTAAAATAATTCTTTTTAAAATTAATATATTTCTTAAATTAAATAACAACAAATTTAATCAAAGTTTGCTTTACTTTAAATGAATAATTTCATTTCTTCTATTCTAAAATGATATAATTTTAATATAGTATTAATTAAATTTTAAAATTATTTTATTTATAAAAATAACTCTATTTTTATAATAGATAAAAATAATTCATGATCCTTGGTTCTAATTTTCACACTAAATTTCAGGATCTCTTATCAGACCTGTTTTTATGAATATGATCACGATCTTGTTATGAAACTTGTTTTTATTAATTAAGCCTAGAGATGTAACTATTTATGAAAAAGAAAGTGAAAAGATATATATATCATTCTTAAATTAGATATTTGACAAATATGAGATTACACTACATTATATATATATAATTATACTTGATAATAAAAAAGTGATAGGGAAATTTGGCATAAGTCAATAAAGATTAATGTTGTATGACTTATTAAGGAACGGGAGAATCTAAGAACACCCTTTAACAATAATATTGATATTAAACATTAATATTTCAAAATATTAATATTAAAATTAATAATTAAAAATGTTTCGATTCAATATATAACCTTTGGGGAATATCACAATTCAATATATAACCATTAAGAAATGCTTCAATTCAATATATAACCATTAAGAAATGCTTCAATTCAATATAAAACCCTAGGGGAATATGACAATGTCATAAATTCTTTATCAGCATCCCAATGCGGCATAGTCATTCAAGAAAGTAGTAACCTCATATAAGGGGAACCAACCAACC
The DNA here is from genome assembly GCA_027924585.1 of Larix kaempferi. Lineage (NCBI taxonomy): Eukaryota > Viridiplantae > Streptophyta > Pinopsida > Pinales > Pinaceae > Larix > Larix kaempferi. The sequence goes on along the minus strand of BSBM01002204.1, from coordinate 14,128,586 downwards.
AACCATAGAAAACCATAATTAACATAATGGAACCATAGTCAACATAAGTCAACCATGCTCAACCATGGTCAGCCAAAGTAAACCACAGACAACCAAATTCAACCATGGTCAACCAAAGTCAACCATAGTCAACTGAAGTGAGCCATGATCAACCAAAGTCAAGCAAAGTTGACCTAGTGTAAACAATATGGTCAATCATAGTCAAGCAAAGTTGACCTTATCTCAACATGATCAACCAAAGTTGACCTTATCCAAACACGGTCTCCCATACTCAATCAAAGTCAACCATGGTCAACCAAAGTTAATTCGTCAACAAAAGTCAACCATAGTCAGCCAAATTTAACCCTGGTCAATGAAATTCAACCATGGAAAACAAAAGTCAACCATAGTCAACCAAATTCAACCATGGTCAACCAAAGTTAACCATAGTCAACCATGGTTAACTAAATTCAGTCAACCATGGTGAACCATTATGAACCAAAGTCAACCATAGTTAACCAAGGTCAACCGTAGTCAAACAAAGTCAACCATAGTAAACCAAAGTTAAGCGTAGTCAACGATGGTCAACCAAAGTCAACAATGCTCAACCAAATTCAACCATGAATAACCAAAGTCAACCATGGTCAGTCAAAGTCAACCGCAGACAACCAAATTCAACCATAAGTCAACCAAAGTCAACCATGGTCAACAAAAGTAAACCATAGCCAACTGAAGTAAGCCATGATCAATCAAAGTCAAGCAAAGTTGACCTAGTGTAAACAATATGGTCAATCATAGTCAAGCAAAGTTGACCTTATCTCAACATGATCAACCAAAGTCAAGCAAAGTTGACCTTATCCAAACATGGTCACCCATTTCAATCAAAGTCAACCATGGTCAACGAAAGTCAACCATAGTCAACCAAATTTAACCATGGTCTACGAAATTCAACCATGGAAAGCCAAAGTCAACCATAGTCAATCGAAGTCAACCATAGTAAACCAAATTCAACCATGGTCAACCAAAGTTAACCATAGTCAACCATGGTTAACTAAATTCAGTCTACCATGGTGAACCATTATGAACCAAAGTCAACCATGGTCAATTAAGGAAAACCATGGTTAACAAGGTCAACCGTACTCAAACAAAGTCAATTACAGTAAACCAAAGTTAAGCATAGTCAACGATGGTCAACCAAAGTGAACAATGCTCAACCAAATTCAAACATGAACAACCAAATTGAACCAAAGTTAGCCAAAGTAAACCAAAGTTATCCATAAATAGTCATTGTCAACCAAAGTTAAAAATGGTAAATGAAAGTCAACCATGGTCAACCAACATTCATCCAATGTTAACCATTATAAAACAAATTCGACCATGGTTGGATATGCTTGACTTGGTCAACCAATGTTAATCATTGTAAAACAAAGTCAACCATGGTTGGCCATGGTTGACTTTGTCAACCAAAGTTAACCATTGTAAACCAAAGTGAACCATTGTCAACTAAAGCCACCCATGGTCATCTATAACTATAATTGGCTTTGCTTGACTTTGGTAGACTTTACTTGACCATGGTTGTCTTTGGTTCCATTTGACTTTGGTTGACTATGGTTGACTTTAGTTGACCATGGTTGATTTTGGTTAACTGTTGTTCACTTTGGTTGACTATGTTCACTATTGTTAACTTTGGTTAACTGTGGTTGACTTTTATTGAACATGGTTTACTATGGTTGACCATTATTCACTCTGGTTTTTCATGGTTGACCACAACCAAAGTCAACCATGGTTAGAAAAAGTCAATGATAGTCAACCATGGTCAACCAAATTCAACCATGACCAACCAAAACCAAAGTCAACCATGGTCCACCAAAGTAAACAATGGTAAACTAATGTGAATGAAGGTCAATGATGGTCACCCAAAGTCAAGAATTGTGAACTAGGGTCTACCATAGTTAACCATGGTCAACAATATTTAAACGAAGTCAACCATATAAAACCATGGTCAACAATGGTCAACCAAAGTCAACCATATACAACCATGGTCAACCAAAGTCAACCACGATCAACCAGATAATATTTTCATATGACTTTCGTTGTCGTCAACCAAATAATTATAAGTCAACCATGGTCAACCAAATAATATTCTTATATGACTTTGGTTGTGGTTAACCAAATAATTATAAGTCAACCATGGTAAATTGAATAATATTCTGATATAACTTTGGTTGTGGTCAACCAAAGTCAACTGTGGTAAGCCGAATAATATTCTAATATGACTTTGGTTCTGGTCAACCAAAGTCAACCATGCTTAATCATAGTCAACTCTGGTTTTCATGGTTGACTTTGGTAACTAAAGTCAGTGGTAACTAAAGTCAATGAAGGTCAACCATGGTCATCAATGGTCAACCATAGTCAACCAAAGTCAACCATGGTTAATCAATGTCAACCATGGACAACCATGGTGTACGATAGTCAACCAAAGTCTACCATAGTCAACCAAAGTCCACCGTGGCCATCTATAACTATAATTGACTTTGCTTGACTTTGGTAGACTTTACTTGACCATGGTTGTCTTTGGTTCCATTTGACTTTGGTTGACCATGGTTGACTATGGTTGACTTTGGTTGACCATGGTTGACTATGGTTGACTTTAGTTGACCATGGTTGATTTTGGTTAACTGTGGTTCACTTTGGTTGACTATGGTTTACTATGTTCACTATTGTTGACTTTGGTTAACCGTGGTTGACTTTTATTGAACATGGTTTACTATGGTTGACCACTATTTAATCTGGTTTTTCATGGTTGACCACAACCAAAGTCAACCATGGTTATAAAAAGTCAATGATAGTCAACCATGGTCCACCAAAGTAAACAATATTAATAGTCAACCATGGTCCACCAAAGTAAACAACATTAATAGTCAACCATGGTCCACCAAAGTAAACAATGGTAAACTAATGTCAACGAAGGTCAATGATAGTCACTCGAAGTCAAGAATTGTGAACCAGGGTCTACCATAGTTAACCATGGTCAACAATGGTCAACCAAAGTCAACCATATACAACCATGGTCAACCACGATCAACCAAATAATATTTTCATATGACTTTGGTTGTCGTGAACCAAATAATTATAAGTCAACCATGGTCAACCAAATAATATTCTTATATGACTTTGGTTGTGGTTAACCAAATAATTATAAGTAAACCATGGTAAACTGAATAATATTCTAATATGACTTTGGTTGTGGTCAACCAAATTCAACCATGGTAAACCGAATAATATTCTAATATGACTTTGGTTCTGGTCAACCAAAGTCAACCATGCTCAATCATAGTCAACTCTGGTTTTCATGGTTGACTTTGGTAAAGTCAGTGGTAACTAAAGTCAATGAAGGTCAACCATGGTCATCAATGGTCATCCATGGTCTACCATAGTCAACCATGGTCAACCATAGTCAACCATGGACAACCATGGTGTACGATGGTCAATCAAAGTCTACCATAGTCGACCAAAGTTAAACAAAGTACACCGTGGTCAACCAAAACCAACCATGGTCAAGCAAAGACGACCATTGTTGGCTATAATCAAACATGGTTAACAAAGTCGACTAAGATCAACCAAATTCAACCATGAACATCCAAAGTCAACGATGTTCAACCATAGTCAACCATGGTCAACCAAAGTCTAACATAGTTAAGAATGGTCAACCAAAGTCAACCATGCTCAACAGAGGTCAACCATAGTTGTTATATTATTATTTAATTAATATTATTAATTGTGTGGCCATAATATTGCTTTTAATAATAATAATAATAATAATAATTCACCAAACCTAACCAACAGGTCGACCGTCAACTAGCAAGCCATATTGATAATTAATATGGCTTATATACGCCGATCGGCGTATATTTCCACACATTTAAATGTGGTTGATATACGCCGATCGGCGTATATAAGCCATATTAATTATCAATATGGCTTGCTATTTGTAAGTTATTTAAAAACTCAAAAACACTCACAAGAGGTGCGCATGACACTTTGCACAACAAACTATTTATATTATTATTTAATAAAAGAAAATGTACTTGGAGAATTCAGCTAAATGAGGGGACACCACCATGGCATAGAGAACATGTGTAAAGCAAGCAAGAGAAATTTTTATCAATCAAATCCAATCTAAAAGCTCAACTACCAGACAAGATCCCAAATCATAGGGATTGATATATTGATGGAAGATTTGATTGGGATGGCGTAAGACCTAGGTAAAACTATATATATGAGTGCATTGAGATAGCATGGGACGTCGTGTTGTGCATAGAGAAACTGTGTTGAGTGTTTTCTCTTTTCATAAGTCTGTCATTGCTTGTTACAGATTCTGGGAGAGAGAGTGCCACGTGGAAGTGTCGCTTGGTATTCTAATGCATGGTGGTGATCCAGCTGAGGGGTGGAGTTGGGAAAATAGTTGAGTTGCTCTCTCATATGGTTGGGAGAAGTTGATTTTCCAAGAAGCCAATTTCAGTGTTGCAAGTAAATATATGTTTTCGATTATGTGAATAAATGATTCATAATGATGCATAAGTGATTTTAAAATATGAAAGGTTGAAATATTGTAATCGGTAAGCATGTTAATATGTTTTCCATACCTAAGATGTTGAAAAATATTAGTTTTATTAAATAAATTTTTTTTTAGCTAAAATTGGGGTTGTTTCAAAGTGGTATCAGAGCCTAGTTCAAATGCTCGGATCTAAGGGCTAATAGTTTGCTTTCTGCTATTGCCTCGGATATAATATTACTTCCTTTTTTGTGGAATGAGATTCCTGTATTTTTTTTATTCTAGTAATACTGTTAAGAATAAACATTGTTCGATTCTATAGGTTGAATATTATTAGTCTATGTGTGTTAATCAATTAATTTGAGTCCTATATTTCAACCATGGTATAATGACAGTCTTCGTTTTATATGAAGTTGAGTGAATCATTTGTAAAGATCATGGACTCTCTGAGATCTTATGATATGATAAGGTATTGAACAAGATCGATGAGGCTAGATCTTTTGGGATGAATCATGTTTTCTTTCTAAAAAAGTGGGATGACTTAATGATCAAGGATTGGATTCCTATCGAGTTAAATTAATGATAGAAGTGCATCAATCTTTCTCCTTTTGATAGAAGTGTATTTTTGTGTGTGATCTCTACATAGATTTAATTTTTCAATAGAAGTTGTAAACTCAGATATTTGACTTTTCACGTGGTCTTTCCACATTTTTTTTTTTGTTTAACAGAGTTTGTTCACTTGATCTCTACACCATGTTTTGGTTGACATCATTTTTTTATGTGAATTTGTTTATGTACCTACTTTATTTGATAAGCGATCCTTGTTTATCATGATGTGTGCCAATTCCCTTCTTTTTCTGTTGGTTCTGTTTAAAAATGTTTCCATCCATAATAGCTCTACTAGTTTACACACTAATGTTTGATTTAAATTGATGGTTGTTTCCTGTACTTATCTCTACTGTGTGGCTCGTTCGATTTTCATGGTGTCTAAAAAATGATGTTGATCCATCTACCTTGTGTTGAATGAGGGCATGATATCTTGATCTCTTGTGTTTTCTATCAAGTTCACATACCATAAAAAAAGCAGTGTTACCAGCTTCCCATCGAACATTTGGATCGGGTTTTTAATTTCAGTTTGAAATCCGTTGTGGTTTATCATATGTTTTATTTATGTTTTGTGTAACTTGTAGTTACTTCTACCATTGCATTACATTTCTTTTTGTTTCTTATCCCTTCTAAGTGAGTGACTTGGGATCAGTTCTGTGTTTGAGTGGTAAATCTAAGAAAACTGATTGTTTGGTGAATTGTGTGTTTAACTGAGCCACTACCTGTTGGATGACTTCCATCTTTAATTGTGTTATATTTCATCCTTTGGCGGGAGTCATTTTTTTTCCTCTGACTCCAAACTGGTATTGATTTCCTCTTATCATGGTAAATGAGTTTTCATGTCTATATGTTACCTCCTTTTTAATATCTAACTGTCCTGAAGTCAATACAAATCCTAATTTCCCCACTTGTCTTCCTTACAACCATAGGATTGGACACCCATGTTGTATGCTTGACTGGCCTAATGATACCTACTACCAACATATTTTCCAACTCCTTTTTGACTAAGGTAGCTAACTTAGGATTTACATTACACAACTTTTTACGGTAAGTTTTGGCTCCTTCTTTAAGAGGAATAGTGTGCTCAATAACATATTGTTCATAGGTTTTCAAATCATCATAAATCCAAGCAAAGACATCCTTGTACTCTCTAATTAATTCTTTAATCTTCTTTCTTTCTTCCTTAGAGGCATTTTTTCCTATCTTAATCATTTTGGGGATCAAGAAGAGCCAATATTTATCTCAATGACTTCATCGATTGGTTTAGATATATTACCTTTAAAATAATCATGCCTATTGAAGTTCTTCTCTAAAGGAAAAGTGATTTATGTTATTTCCATGCCCTCTATGGAACTACCCTTTATTTGATCCTCAAAGTTTATCATTGGGGCTTGAGAAGCAGTCAGAAATTGAAGTATTTGAGCATAATCATCAAAAACTTGCCAATAATATTGTTTATCAGGGGCCGAGGGTCTGAATAAAACTTCAACCTTGAAGTTTATTTTCTTTAAAGACTCAGAGGCTTGGAGGGTACTCACTATAACAGATAACTAATCAACCAAAGTGTTTTGCTCACGTGGGACTGCCTTGATTTCGAAGGCATCAAAACACTCAATGGTATCCCAAACTGCATTTATGTAATCTCTGACTCTATTGCTCTCAGCAACAAAATTATTCTTAACTTGGGATACAATGAGGTGAGAGTCACCTCTGACATATAAGGACTTAATGTTCCTTTCTCGAGAAATTTCTAATCCTAGGAGCAAGGTTTCATATTCAACTACGTTATTAGTGCAATCAAACTCCAACCGAAAAGAAAATAAGCTTTCTTCTCCATATGGTGAAGTCAAAACAATCCCTGATCCTACACCATGCTGGGAATAGGCCCCATCAAAGTGCATCTTCCAAATTTGATCAAAAGGGAAAGGATGTTTCTTAACTTCCTCCCAGTAATTTGCCAAAATCATGAAATTCCCAATTTCATCACTTGAATACATGGCCTCATTAAACAAGTGTTTTGGTGTCTCTACATGCTCTTGCATATGTGTTTCATTAAACAAGGTTATAGATTAACCCCTTCCAGTTGGGATTGTGGCATATGTGAGATCCATATGCACACTTACACCTAGTCTTGCTGACCATTCTCTAGACAACAACATTCCCCAGACATCAGGGACATCTAGGACTAGGATGTTCATTGAAAGTTCAATAGAGAAACATGCATCCAATCTAATAGGTAAATTTTCTATTATCGCAATGTCTTTCACTATTCTAGAATCCATTCCACATACATTTCTGTAAGGCCTTGTGGGCACTAGCTCAAGTTGTTCCATAACTCTTAAGGGCATAACATTTACCTCAGCTCCCGAATTTAACATGCAGTTGTGTAAAATCAACCCATTTACTTCCAAAGCTATATAAAAGGGAGGGAAACCCCCGAAGTTATCACTGGAGACACTTTGAATCATGACATGAGAATCCTTATGTTCTATCGTAACTTGCTTTGCTATTTGATTTCTTGTTTGGATTCCCATATGGATGGTGGCTCTCTTGTGGAAGGAGGGGATTTTGAAATTTTCACAGAAATGAATAGACATCTTCACCTTTGATAAGAATCCTGTGACATCAATGTTTAAGTTGTAGGGGTTTTCTTTATCTTTTTCATTCACATTCAAACCAAAAAACTTCATAATGCAATACTTTGCAAATGGGATTTTGATTAGATCCTTTAGAGAGACTAAGGTAGAGGAATTGGTTAATTTGCTAGGAACATTTGTTCTTGGATGTTCTTGAATAGGATTTAAAATCATGGGAGGCTTTGTCTTCATAGGCTCGGGTTGTTTTCTCCGAATAGTTTCTTTGGGCACATTAGCTTTAGGAGGAAGATCAATTTTAATTCCTTGATTTGGATTTTGATTTGCAGGAGGGGTTCGACTAGCACTAGGCATAGTTCCGCCTTTTGTAATTACTTCAGATGAAGGTATTGGAGTTTTGCACATGATTCTCCACATAGGTTGACTATTAGGATGCACTGCCTTGCTAGGCTATGAATCAACTAGCTTATGTTGTTGATGCGTAAGGTAACTAGCCTTGGAAGGAGCCGAATTGTTACAAATAGACTTTAACATTTATTTAGTTTGTTGATCATGTCTTTTAAGATCCTCATCTTGATTTTTAAGATAGGTAGCAATGTTGGTGACCATTTCACACATGTTTGACATGGATTCCATGGTCATATCAGGAGATATATTTTCCTGAGAAGTCATTTCTTTATGGGTTCATTTCTCAACGGAGTCACGAATTTGAGTCGCCAGGTAGAATTTAAGGTGGGAGAGAATGAGTACCAAATAGATGGCTATGGTTAATTAAGGATTGAAATGATAACCATCTAGATTAAATTGGATGCAATAATATATGAATTATGCATGGATACTCGCAGACACATAAGGTAATCCTATACCTCCCCAGCAACAGCGCCAAAAATGTTATCGCACAACTTGTAGTTGTCCCTAAAGGTATCCCATCTAGGATGGTAGAGGTGTTGGAAAACTAAATAGGTGATCCAACAGATACCACGGTTCCCAATGCAAGCTAGGTGTCATGTTAACCGAGGAACTCTTCACTTTAGATCAAGCCTAAGAAATACCAAGGGGGAGACCCTAGCTTAGCCCATGAAAGATAGCGAATGAAATCAAGGCCTCCTAGGGAAATGTGATGATGAAGTAAAGGGAGACCAAGATGGAATAAGTTCTAGATCTAGAAAGGATAAGTGGACCCGAAGTGGTTAAGGCTTGGTTGAAGAGGATTAACAGAGTGAAAAATTTCAACCAAGTGCAAGATAGGATCACTTATGGATTAAGATGACTAGATCTAGATATATCTAATGCCAAAGAAAAGTACCCAAGTGGGACCCACCCCTTAAAAAATGGAAAATGGTCCAATTTGGGCCCAATAGGTCAAATTTGAAATGAGATGGCACTAAAGGTATGATATGACATCTATCTAGAGGTTTGATGAATAAATAGCAATACCCAAGTATGGGATCTAGCAAATGGCCACCTACCTTAGGAGTGCAATTTTCCCCAAGGATGACTAGTGCCTTATATCACAGGCCAAATGGAGTCGGATGTCCACCAAATTATAGATCGAGGTAGTTGTGATGATAAGCAAGGTGGGTTTTAAATTTCAAGTACAAGCCATGGCTAAATATCCATAGATCTAATTCATCACCAAGTGACCCAAGTGGGGCACAACCCTCAAAATGAGGAATGGGGCCCACAAGGTGAAGCACTAGGGGTAGGCTTTAAGGGTTGATCTATCCAATGAAGCAAAAATCTCAACAACCCACGTCTTGGAACTAGCAAACTAGCCTCCCTCAAGGAATGTGTTTTCACTCAAGGAGGACTAGGTGCCTTGGGATATGGGCCAAATGAAGTCCAATCACCACCAAACTATAGATACGAATTGATGTGGATACTATAGAGGTGGGTTTCAAGTTTTATCCCTAAAATCATGCTAGATCCAAGTAGATAAAAAAAGGTAAAAATGAGGGTTTTAACTTTAAAGTTTTATGACCAATGAAGAAGAAAGAATGGATCTAGGTACATACCTCTAATGCTTGTGGCCACTTTGAAAATTGATGACCTTCTCCTTGTGTGTATATTCAAGAGTGAGATCTAGAGTCTCCAAGCCAAATCGTCCTCCCTCAAAGATGACCAAATCATCCTCCTCCTGTAAGACAATATCTAATGAGAAACAAGCCTAGCAAAAGAATGATGAAAATGATGAAAATATGAAGTAGAAAGAATCAACTATGTCGCAAGGATACAATAATGATACTCCCTTCAACCAAAGACCAAAACAAGTAAATATATGGGGTTTCCCCACAATAGCCTCCCTTGAAGTCGTCCTCCTCTCCACCAATCCGTCCTTCCATGTAAAAAATGAATTGAAGCCCCAAGAACCACAATGATACAAAGGAATAAGATTTTATATTCAACTTGCAAAAGAATCCATCAATACAAGAGAAGTAGATCCACAAGATAGTATTTTTATTCCAATCTTCAAGAGCTCCAAAGGTGCTTTTACAATGAGAGGGTCTCTTCCTTTAATATGATAGGAAGACCAAAACCCTAAACCACTTTTGAAAACTAGTGGTTGAGATCAAAATATATAACAATCTAATCAATGGCTAAGATGAACCAATACAATATAATACATGGATCACTCAACTAAGTGATGACATCATAGCCTAAAAGGCTCAATGAGGGTGACGTCATACATGAGGGTGGCTAATAACATATGTTCCACAACAATAAGACCAAGACAAGTCACTAGGAGCACATGGTGGGGCTAGGAGGTATTAATCCCCTTCATTACCATGTCTCCATGGCACAATAATATAAAATATGAGTCTATGACAAGTCCAAGTATACAAATGATCAAATCCTGTCGCCATCATCAGAGGGAGAAGTACAATAAAAGAGCTATTGTAGCCCATGTGGACCCCACTGACTGGTGTAAACTGATCTAGAAGAAGGGGGATACACCATGGATGACCTATGAGCAGACCAAGTGCCAAACAATTACCTCAATTTCCCAAATCGAATTCCTCAATGACCTTTTTATTCCATTTTTTAATCCTCCTAAAAAACTTGAAAGTACCCAAAACTTCCTCTAGGGTGCCTGTGCTGTCAAACTGAAGGTGCCATCATGTGCAGAAGGGGGGTATAATGGTAAAAACAAGTGGATAGACCACCCCCTTCCTCTATAGCTACCTAGGAAAGGACTTGCTTCCAATGCTCCTACTAGACAGGCTGGATTAACATGCCCAAACTGGTCAACAGGTGGATAACTGCTACTATCATGCCCAAGAGTTCCCAGAACTGAAAGATAAGTGTCTCAATGGATCCAGAAGGTCCAAATACACTATATATGAGTACTCATACACCTCATGATAACCTGTGGAGTCATCTGTAGGGTCCATCATACCCTGATAGATTAAAATATGATGATCTGGAAATGATAATAAAACTGACCAACTGCATCAATCATCATCTGGAGCATATGTCCAACATATCGAATCATCAATAGGTTTATTTGGGACCATATATCAACATCATAAACCATAAGTGGTCCATCTCATCACAGATCCCAAGAATTACCATGGTCAAACTATGTTTGACTAGGTCAAAACACAACCAAAGACTAGATTATAACAAATGACTAAGACATGTTCCTTTAACCATATTCACAACTTAATTTACAGTATAAACATCAATCAAGTGGCAGTTAATACATAGGCATTTAATGTTATTTATAACTTACTTGCACCAAAGCTTTAAAGACATACTCATCCAATGGACATGGCCTAACTGCTAACAAAGGGTGAAGGCTAAGGACAAGGCTAGGTAAAAAGGGATGACTTGACCAATTCAACTAAGTGATACTTTGGACGAGGAGAGGGGGAGATACACATTATGCTGGACAAGATAAACAAAGGGAATGGAATTGCCTCACAAATGGATAAGTTGTGTAGAGAGTGTTTATTCAACCTTGGCATCATGTCTACATCAAGTTGATCCAAGTTCATTAGGATCATTCATTTAATTTTCATGGCCTTTTTGGCCTATATAACCCCTCTAGGATTTTGCATGTGCTTAAAATAACAATTAATCGCAGCTTACATTCGAGGTATATTTACATTTATGAGGTGAGCAATCTTTATATATAGAATTTATTTAACCATTGCTTTTAGACATATTTGGACCCTTCAAGGGGTACTTTAGCATTTCATTGCTTTTAGCCTTTAATTCATCGTGTGTTTAGAAACACATTCTAGAATTTAATTTCCACGGGCTTTCATAAGAGATTTCCAATAATTTCCATAAGTAGTACATGTGCTTGCAGTTTTAGCCAACAACAACACACGTGACTAGAGGGAATTCTGCACTAAGCCACACATTGGGGCAACCAACTAGAATGATCTAGGCATAAAATCCAACTCACCAAAGGCAATTTATGTCACCAACTTAGAGCCGAGACACAAAAAAAACATGGATGCTATCCAACACAAAGGTAGAAATGGGGAAGTCCTCCATATCAAAAATTCAAGAAGGCAAGTCAATGTCAAAGCCAAAATAAGGAAGGTCATGGATGGATGGAGTCAAGTGAATGTGATGCCTAAGCTAGCAAACATAACTATTATGAAAGACCATGTCCATGCTCGCGGGAGGGTAATGAAACCAATGAGTATAGTCAGTAAACCTTAAAGTTCAAGTAATACATCCAATTCATTATTTACATCCAACCAAGATAGTTCATTTTATTTATTAAATAATACTGCCACATCATGAGTTATATACCAAGTCAATGCTATGAGGATGTCTAAAACAACAAGATAATAATCAATGCTAACAATCACCAGTCTAATGGTCATATCACTGCATATCATAAATAACCATCATCTAGAACCATTGAAACAAAAGGTCGACCGTCAACTAGCAAGCCATATTGATAATTAATATGGCTTATATACGCCGATCGGCGTATATTTCCACACATTTAAATGTGGTTGATATACGCCGATCGGCGTATATAAGCCATATTAATTATCAATATGGCTTGCTATTTGTAAGTTATTTAAAAACTCAAAAACACTCACAAGAGGTGCGCATGACACTTTGCACAACAAACTATTTATATTATTATTTAATAAAAGAAAATGTACTTGGAGAATTCAGCTAAATGAGGGGACACCACCATGGCATAGAGAACATGTGTAAAGCAAGCAAGAGAAATTTTTATCAATCAAATCCAATCTAAAAGCTCAACTACCAGACAAGATCCCAAATCATAGGGATTGATATATTGATGGAAGATTTGATTGGGATGGCGTAAGACCTAGGTAAAACTATATATATGAGTGCATTGAGATAGCATGGGACGTCGTGTTGTGCATAGAGAAACTGTGTTGAGTGTTTTCTCTTTTCATAAGTCTGTCATTGCTTGTTACAGATTCTGGGAGAGAGAGTGCCACGTGGAAGTGTCGCTTGGTATTCTAATGCATGGTGGTGATCCAGCTGAGGGGTGGAGTTGGGAAAATAGTTGAGTTGCTCTCTCATATGGTTGGGAGAAGTTGATTTTCCAAGAAGCCAATTTCAGTGTTGCAAGTAAATATATGTTTTCGATTATGTGAATAAATGATTCATAATGATGCATAAGTGATTTTAAAATATGAAAGGTTGAAATATTGTAATCGGTAAGCATGTTAATATGTTTTCCATACCTAAGATGTTGAAAAATATTAGTTTTATTAAATAAATTTTTTTTTAGCTAAAATTGGGGTTGTTTCAAAGTGGTATCAGAGCCTAGTTCAAATGCTCGGATCTAAGGGCTAATAGTTTGCTTTCTGCTATTGCCTCGGATATAATATTACTTCCTTTTTTGTGGAATGAGATTCCTGTATTTTTTTTATTCTAGTAATACTGTTAAGAATAAACATTGTTCGATTCTATAGGTTGAATATTATTAGTCTATGTGTGTTAATCAATTAATTTGAGTCCTATATTTCAACCATGGTATAATGACAGTCTTCGTTTTATATGAAGTTGAGTGAATCATTTGTAAAGATCATGGACTCTCTGAGATCTTATGATATGATAAGGTATTGAACAAGATCGATGAGGCTAGATCTTTTGGGATGAATCATGTTTTCTTTCTAAAAAAGTGGGATGACTTAATGATCAAGGATTGGATTCCTATCGAGTTAAATTAATGATAGAAGTGCATCAATCTTTCTCCTTTTGATAGAAGTGTATTTTTGTGTGTGATCTCTACATAGATTTAATTTTTCAATAGAAGTTGTAAACTCAGATATTTGACTTTTCACGTGGTCTTTCCACATTTTTTTTTTGTTTAACAGAGTTTGTTCACTTGATCTCTACACCATGTTTTGGTTGACATCATTTTTTTATGTGAATTTGTTTATGTACCTACTTTATTTGATAAGCGATCCTTGTTTATCATGATGTGTGCCAATTCCCTTCTTTTTCTGTTGGTTCTGTTTAAAAATGTTTCCATCCATAATAGCTCTACTAGTTTACACACTAATGTTTGATTTAAATTGATGGTTGTTTCCTGTACTTATCTCTACTGTGTGGCTCGTTCGATTTTCATGGTGTCTAAAAAATGATGTTGATCCATCTACCTTGTGTTGAATGAGGGCATGATATCTTGATCTCTTGTGTTTTCTATCAAGTTCACATACCATAAAAAAAGCAGTGTTACCAGCTTCCCATCGAACATTTGGATCGGGTTTTTAATTTCAGTTTGAAATCCGTTGTGGTTTATCATATGTTTTATTTATGTTTTGTGTAACTTGTAGTTACTTCTACCATTGCATTACATTTCTTTTTGTTTCTTATCCCTTCTAAGTGAGTGACTTGGGATCAGTTCTGTGTTTGAGTGGTAAATCTAAGAAAACTGATTGTTTGGTGAATTGTGTGTTTAACTGAGCCACTACCTGTTGGATGACTTCCATCTTTAATTGTGTTATATTTCATCCTTTGGCGGGAGTCATTTTTTTTCCTCTGACTCCAAACTGGTATTGATTTCCTCTTATCATGGTAAATGAGTTTTCATGTCTATATGTTACCTCCTTTTTAATATCTAACTGTCCTGAAGTCAATACAAATCCTAATTTCCCCACTTGTCTTCCTTACAACCATAGGATTGGACACCCATGTTGTATGCTTGACTGGCCTAATGATACCTACTACCAACATATTTTCCAACTCCTTTTTGACTAAGGTAGCTAACTTAGGATTTACATTACACAACTTTTTACGGTAAGTTTTGGCTCCTTCTTTAAGAGGAATAGTGTGCTCAATAACATATTGTTCATAGGTTTTCAAATCATCATAAATCCAAGCAAAGACATCCTTGTACTCTCTAATTAATTCTTTAATCTTCTTTCTTTCTTCCTTAGAGGCATTTTTTCCTATCTTAATCATTTTGGGGATCAAGAAGAGCCAATATTTATCTCAATGACTTCATCGATTGGTTTAGATATATTACCTTTAAAATAATCATGCCTATTGAAGTTCTTCTCTAAAGGAAAAGTGATTTATGTTATTTCCATGCCCTCTATGGAACTACCCTTTATTTGATCCTCAAAGTTTATCATTGGGGCTTGAGAAGCAGTCAGAAATTGAAGTATTTGAGCATAATCATCAAAAACTTGCCAATAATATTGTTTATCAGGGGCCGAGGGTCTGAATAAAACTTCAACCTTGAAGTTTATTTTCTTTAAAGACTCAGAGGCTTGGAGGGTACTCACTATAACAGATAACTAATCAACCAAAGTGTTTTGCTCACGTGGGACTGCCTTGATTTCGAAGGCATCAAAACACTCAATGGTATCCCAAACTGCATTTATGTAATCTCTGACTCTATTGCTCTCAGCAACAAAATTATTCTTAACTTGGGATACAATGAGGTGAGAGTCACCTCTGACATATAAGGACTTAATGTTCCTTTCTCGAGAAATTTCTAATCCTAGGAGCAAGGTTTCATATTCAACTACGTTATTAGTGCAATCAAACTCCAACCGAAAAGAAAATAAGCTTTCTTCTCCATATGGTGAAGTCAAAACAATCCCTGATCCTACACCATGCTGGGAATAGGCCCCATCAAAGTGCATCTTCCAAATTTGATCAAAAGGGAAAGGATGTTTCTTAACTTCCTCCCAGTAATTTGCCAAAATCATGAAATTCCCAATTTCATCACTTGAATACATGGCCTCATTAAACAAGTGTTTTGGTGTCTCTACATGCTCTTGCATATGTGTTTCATTAAACAAGGTTATAGATTAACCCCTTCCAGTTGGGATTGTGGCATATGTGAGATCCATATGCACACTTACACCTAGTCTTGCTGACCATTCTCTAGACAACAACATTCCCCAGACATCAGGGACATCTAGGACTAGGATGTTCATTGAAAGTTCAATAGAGAAACATGCATCCAATCTAATAGGTAAATTTTCTATTATCGCAATGTCTTTCACTATTCTAGAATCCATTCCACATACATTTCTGTAAGGCCTTGTGGGCACTAGCTCAAGTTGTTCCATAACTCTTAAGGGCATAACATTTACCTCAGCTCCCGAATTTAACATGCAGTTGTGTAAAATCAACCCATTTACTTCCAAAGCTATATAAAAGGGAGGGAAACCCCCGAAGTTATCACTGGAGACACTTTGAATCATGACATGAGAATCCTTATGTTCTATCGTAACTTGCTTTGCTATTTGATTTCTTGTTTGGATTCCCATATGGATGGTGGCTCTCTTGTGGAAGGAGGGGATTTTGAAATTTTCACAGAAATGAATAGACATCTTCACCTTTGATAAGAATCCTGTGACATCAATGTTTAAGTTGTAGGGGTTTTCTTTATCTTTTTCATTCACATTCAAACCAAAAAACTTCATAATGCAATACTTTGCAAATGGGATTTTGATTAGATCCTTTAGAGAGACTAAGGTAGAGGAATTGGTTAATTTGCTAGGAACATTTGTTCTTGGATGTTCTTGAATAGGATTTAAAATCATGGGAGGCTTTGTCTTCATAGGCTCGGGTTGTTTTCTCCGAATAGTTTCTTTGGGCACATTAGCTTTAGGAGGAAGATCAATTTTAATTCCTTGATTTGGATTTTGATTTGCAGGAGGGGTTCGACTAGCACTAGGCATAGTTCCGCCTTTTGTAATTACTTCAGATGAAGGTATTGGAGTTTTGCACATGATTCTCCACATAGGTTGACTATTAGGATGCACTGCCTTGCTAGGCTATGAATCAACTAGCTTATGTTGTTGATGCGTAAGGTAACTAGCCTTGGAAGGAGCCGAATTGTTACAAATAGACTTTAACATTTATTTAGTTTGTTGATCATGTCTTTTAAGATCCTCATCTTGATTTTTAAGATAGGTAGCAATGTTGGTGACCATTTCACACATGTTTGACATGGATTCCATGGTCATATCAGGAGATATATTTTCCTGAGAAGTCATTTCTTTATGGGTTCATTTCTCAACGGAGTCACGAATTTGAGTCGCCAGGTAGAATTTAAGGTGGGAGAGAATGAGTACCAAATAGATGGCTATGGTTAATTAAGGATTGAAATGATAACCATCTAGATTAAATTGGATGCAATAATATATGAATTATGCATGGATACTCGCAGACACATAAGGTAATCCTATACCTCCCCAGCAACAGCGCCAAAAATGTTATCGCACAACTTGTAGTTGTCCCTAAAGGTATCCCATCTAGGATGGTAGAGGTGTTGGAAAACTAAATAGGTGATCCAACAGATACCACGGTTCCCAATGCAAGCTAGGTGTCATGTTAACCGAGGAACTCTTCACTTTAGATCAAGCCTAAGAAATACCAAGGGGGAGACCCTAGCTTAGCCCATGAAAGATAGCGAATGAAATCAAGGCCTCCTAGGGAAATGTGATGATGAAGTAAAGGGAGACCAAGATGGAATAAGTTCTAGATCTAGAAAGGATAAGTGGACCCGAAGTGGTTAAGGCTTGGTTGAAGAGGATTAACAGAGTGAAAAATTTCAACCAAGTGCAAGATAGGATCACTTATGGATTAAGATGACTAGATCTAGATATATCTAATGCCAAAGAAAAGTACCCAAGTGGGACCCACCCCTTAAAAAATGGAAAATGGTCCAATTTGGGCCCAATAGGTCAAATTTGAAATGAGATGGCACTAAAGGTATGATATGACATCTATCTAGAGGTTTGATGAATAAATAGCAATACCCAAGTATGGGATCTAGCAAATGGCCACCTACCTTAGGAGTGCAATTTTCCCCAAGGATGACTAGTGCCTTATATCACAGGCCAAATGGAGTCGGATGTCCACCAAATTATAGATCGAGGTAGTTGTGATGATAAGCAAGGTGGGTTTTAAATTTCAAGTACAAGCCATGGCTAAATATCCATAGATCTAATTCATCACCAAGTGACCCAAGTGGGGCACAACCCTCAAAATGAGGAATGGGGCCCACAAGGTGAAGCACTAGGGGTAGGCTTTAAGGGTTGATCTATCCAATGAAGCAAAAATCTCAACAACCCACGTCTTGGAACTAGCAAACTAGCCTCCCTCAAGGAATGTGTTTTCACTCAAGGAGGACTAGGTGCCTTGGGATATGGGCCAAATGAAGTCCAATCACCACCAAACTATAGATACGAATTGATGTGGATACTATAGAGGTGGGTTTCAAGTTTTATCCCTAAAATCATGCTAGATCCAAGTAGATAAAAAAAGGTAAAAATGAGGGTTTTAACTTTAAAGTTTTATGACCAATGAAGAAGAAAGAATGGATCTAGGTACATACCTCTAATGCTTGTGGCCACTTTGAAAATTGATGACCTTCTCCTTGTGTGTATATTCAAGAGTGAGATCTAGAGTCTCCAAGCCAAATCGTCCTCCCTCAAAGATGACCAAATCATCCTCCTCCTGTAAGACAATATCTAATGAGAAACAAGCCTAGCAAAAGAATGATGAAAATGATGAAAATATGAAGTAGAAAGAATCAACTATGTCGCAAGGATACAATAATGATACTCCCTTCAACCAAAGACCAAAACAAGTAAATATATGGGGTTTCCCCACAATAGCCTCCCTTGAAGTCGTCCTCCTCTCCACCAATCCGTCCTTCCATGTAAAAAATGAATTGAAGCCCCAAGAACCACAATGATACAAAGGAATAAGATTTTATATTCAACTTGCAAAAGAATCCATCAATACAAGAGAAGTAGATCCACAAGATAGTATTTTTATTCCAATCTTCAAGAGCTCCAAAGGTGCTTTTACAATGAGAGGGTCTCTTCCTTTAATATGATAGGAAGACCAAAACCCTAAACCACTTTTGAAAACTAGTGGTTGAGATCAAAATATATAACAATCTAATCAATGGCTAAGATGAACCAATACAATATAATACATGGATCACTCAACTAAGTGATGACATCATAGCCTAAAAGGCTCAATGAGGGTGACGTCATACATGAGGGTGGCTAATAACATATGTTCCACAACAATAAGACCAAGACAAGTCACTAGGAGCACATGGTGGGGCTAGGAGGTATTAATCCCCTTCATTACCATGTCTCCATGGCACAATAATATAAAATATGAGTCTATGACAAGTCCAAGTATACAAATGATCAAATCCTGTCGCCATCATCAGAGGGAGAAGTACAATAAAAGAGCTATTGTAGCCCATGTGGACCCCACTGACTGGTGTAAACTGATCTAGAAGAAGGGGGATACACCATGGATGACCTATGAGCAGACCAAGTGCCAAACAATTACCTCAATTTCCCAAATCGAATTCCTCAATGACCTTTTTATTCCATTTTTTAATCCTCCTAAAAAACTTGAAAGTACCCAAAACTTCCTCTAGGGTGCCTGTGCTGTCAAACTGAAGGTGCCATCATGTGCAGAAGGGGGGTATAATGGTAAAAACAAGTGGATAGACCACCCCCTTCCTCTATAGCTACCTAGGAAAGGACTTGCTTCCAATGCTCCTACTAGACAGGCTGGATTAACATGCCCAAACTGGTCAACAGGTGGATAACTGCTACTATCATGCCCAAGAGTTCCCAGAACTGAAAGATAAGTGTCTCAATGGATCCAGAAGGTCCAAATACACTATATATGAGTACTCATACACCTCATGATAACCTGTGGAGTCATCTGTAGGGTCCATCATACCCTGATAGATTAAAATATGATGATCTGGAAATGATAATAAAACTGACCAACTGCATCAATCATCATCTGGAGCATATGTCCAACATATCGAATCATCAATAGGTTTATTTGGGACCATATATCAACATCATAAACCATAAGTGGTCCATCTCATCACAGATCCCAAGAATTACCATGGTCAAACTATGTTTGACTAGGTCAAAACACAACCAAAGACTAGATTATAACAAATGACTAAGACATGTTCCTTTAACCATATTCACAGCTTAATTTACAGTATAAACATCAATCAAGTGGCAGTTAATACATAGGCATTTAATGTTATTTATAACTTACTTGCACCAAAGCTTTAAAGACATACTCATCCAATGGACATGGCCTAACTGCTAACAAAGGGTGAAGGCTAAGGACAAGGCTAGGTAAAAAGGGATGACTTGACCAATTCAACTAAGTGATACTTTGGACGAGGAGAGGGGGAGATACACATTATGCTGGACAAGATAAACAAAGGGAATGGAATTGCCTCACAAATGGATAAGTTGTGTAGAGAGTGTTTATTCAACCTTGGCATCATGTCTACATCAAGTTGATCCAAGTTCATTAGGATCATTCATTTAATTTTCATGGCCTTTTTGGCCTATATAACCCCTCTAGGATTTTGCATGTGCTTAAAATAACAATTAATCGCAGCTTACATTCGAGGTATATTTACATTTATGAGGTGAGCAATCTTTATATATAGAATTTATTTAACCATTGCTTTTAGACATATTTGGACCCTTCAAGGGGTACTTTAGCATTTCATTGCTTTTAGCCTTTAATTCATCGTGTGTTTAGAAACACATTCTAGAATTTAATTTCCACGGGCTTTCATAAGAGATTTCCAATAATTTCCATAAGTAGTACATGTGCTTGCAGTTTTAGCCAACAACAACACACGTGACTAGAGGGAATTCTGCACTAAGCCACACATTGGGGCAACCAACTAGAATGATCTAGGCATAAAATCCAACTCACCAAAGGCAATTTATGTCACCAACTTAGAGCCGAGACACAAAAAAAACATGGATGCTATCCAACACAAAGGTAGAAATGGGGAAGTCCTCCATATCAAAAATTCAAGAAGGCAAGTCAATGTCAAAGCCAAAATAAGGAAGGTCATGGATGGATGGAGTCAAGTGAATGTGATGCCTAAGCTAGCAAACATAACTATTATGAAAGACCATGTCCATGCTCGCGGGAGGGTAATGAAACCAATGAGTATAGTCAGTAAACCTTAAAGTTCAAGTAATACATCCAATTCATTATTTACATCCAACCAAGATAGTTCATTTTATTTATTAAATAATACTGCCACATCATGAGTTATATACCAAGTCAATGCTATAAGGATGTCTAAAACAACAAGATAATAATCAATGCTAACAATCACCAGTCTAATGGTCATATCACTGCATATCATAAATAACCATCATCTAGAACCATTGAAACACTGCTGCAATAATACAACTAGAACTCTGGGCACTGAACTGAAACTATATGAAACAAAAGGTCATATTGGTCATCAAATCTAAGCTCTCAAGGCTCAGCCTTGGTGCAAGGTTTACTCAATGTCTCGTATACACTCCTCTGATATGTAAGTGAACTCAAATAATGCCACTCATCATAACTGATCTCTGTAAAAGCAAAGCTCTGAAAAGCGCAGATATCTACTCAACAAAAATAGTAGCCCCGTTACTATTGTGTGATAACAAGACCGAGGTGGTAAACAAAAGTTTGGGAAACCTTCTGAGGTGTTTGACGACCGACAAAACCAAGCACTGGGAGAACGTCTTGGCACAAGAAGAATTTGCATATAAAAACTCTATGAATCAGTCGACATGTATGGGCCCATTCCAAATTGTTCAAGGATGAAGCCCACATGGAGTGGTAGATTTGGTCGAGTTACTGACAGAAATCAGGAAGAGTGGGGATGCAAAATCATTCACAGAGCATATGAAGGAAGGACAAGAAGATGTGCGCAAGTGCATTGAAAATAGCAACGCGACATACAAGTTGAGAGCCGATAGAAAAAAGAGGCTACAATCGTTCAGCGAAGGAGACTTAGTCTATGCACACTTTAGGAAAGAGAGATTTTCGACGGGAACATATAACAAGCTGAAGTTGAAGAAGATTGGACCATGTAATATTCTGAAGAAGATTTCGGACAATGATTATGTGTTGGAGCTGCCGAAGGAATTAAAAATATCTCCTATGTTCAATGTCTCGGATTTGTACAAGTGTGAGGAAGGTTCAACAAGCAGCAGTGCGGAAGTGTCAAATATTGTCTGGACAATGCAGATTCTAGATCGACACGACAAGGAGGAAATTGGCAAAGTGTTAGAGGAATGTGAATTCGAACACATGTGAAGTTCGTAGAAGAAAGAATATTTGGTCCGATGGAGAGACGATGAGTTGCAGGAGGCGACATGGATCTTTGTAGAAGAGTACAGGAGATTGACAGAGCATTTGAGTTCTTTTTCACCTAGGGAGTCTGATGCAAGAGCATCGAGGCCTCGAAAAAACAGTCTAATTTGATCAATAGGAGAAGTCAACCAGGGTGATTGCCGACAACCATTGGTGCAAAAGGAAGATTGGATGTCAAAGCCAAGTAGTCGAACAGAAGTTGTCAATAGGATATCGGCAGGAGAAAGGTCGAGAGTTGAAAAGTCTGTTGTTGACAGATGACAGGGTT
This sequence comes from Larix kaempferi, assembly GCA_027924585.1. Taxonomy (NCBI): domain Eukaryota; kingdom Viridiplantae; phylum Streptophyta; class Pinopsida; order Pinales; family Pinaceae; genus Larix; species Larix kaempferi. Next base: position 14,105,920 of record BSBM01002204.1, on the reverse strand, counting down.
CAGAAGTGGAGGCATCGAAGGTCGACATGTTTTCAAACAGCGACACCGACGGGTTGCGAAGAAATCCAAGCATGGAGGATGCAGTGTATTGGAAGCCATAGAACCTAAGTAAAGCTGACAAGCAAGCTCAAGGATAGTGATGGGACCAACTACTGTATCAGATTCAGAGATACAGGATTCAAGGAAACAACCATTGGAGGTTGTTAAGGAAGTTATGAGCAGTTATGAAGGTGGTTGCGATCACTCCAGATGTCACCACACGTGGAGGTTGTGCAGCACGGCTAAAGGGTGCTGACAACTGCAGGCCTACAGGATCAGGGAGAATTCAGCAGACAGAGGAAGGATTCCTCTGGGAACAGAGTGACCTCGGGAGGAGAAGCAGCAGAGCAAAGTAGAAGAGAAGTGCATAGGCACAGAGGAATGGATCGGGAGATCGATCATTGGAGGATCAGGACATATCGTTCATCCATTGCTCATCAATTTCTTTCATTCAATAGAGACCATGAGATGGAGGAAGATCGCACACAGTCGAGAAACACACTGAGAGACAGAGTTTCATTGATGTATTTTGTAACAGGCTAAGGTCGACTAGTTCATTTGCTTTGTATTTAAACATTGTAATTTTATTCAGTTTAATAGAAGCCTACTTATGGAATTCAATTCACATCGAGTATGTGTGATCATTTGTGTGTTGTTGTGTGTATTATTAAGCAAGAGGCCCCTTGTCGGGACTGCCCTTGCGCCAGTTAGTTAAAGGTTAAGTGTCAAGGGGTTTAAGTATTGAAGGTTTGTGTTTTAATGGCTTAATGGATTTTAGGAGATGAGGGATTGGTTTCTAGGGATTTATGGGTTTTGGGATTTAGGGATTTTAGGGTTATGGGGGTTAAATAGGACTTAGGGGTTAGGGGTTAAGAATTTAGAGGTAAAGGGATAAAGTATTTAACATGTTTAAAGATTTAGAGGTTTAAATATTTAGAGGTTAGGTCATCATTCTATGGCTCATTTAAGGGATCTAGGTTTAGTGGATTAGGGTTTTAGAGGTTATACATTAAGGGCATTAGTGTTTGTGGATAAAATATGGCTTAGGTGTTGGGTGTTAAGTGCTTTAAAGATATAAAGGGGTTTAGGGGTTAGGTGCTTTATGGGTTAAGGGATTGATGGCACCAAGTTAGGGGGTTAGGGTTCAATAGGTTAATCCTTAAGGGTGAAGGGTTTAACTGTTAAGGGTTTGTAAGAGTTAAAGGCTTAGGGGATTACTCGTTAAGAATATAAGGGTTAGGGGATTGGTGGTTATTTAAGAGGTGAGGCCTTCAAGGTTTAGCATATTTACAGGCTAAGGGTTTTAGGGCTCTAGGGTTAGGATGTTAGGGTTGAGTTGGTTAATGGTTAAGTGTCAAGGGGTTAAAGGATTAAAGGCTTAGGGGTTAAGGGCTTAATGGCCTCTAGGAGATGAGGCAATAGGATTTTCTAGGGGTTTACGGGTTTTGGGATTTAGGGATTATTGGTTAGAGGTTTTAGGGTTAGGGGGTTAATTAGGACTTAGGTGTTATGGGTTAAGAGTTTATAGGTAAAGGCATAAAGTTGTTAACAAGTTTAAATATTTATGGGTTAGGGAGTTAAGTAGATAGGGGGTTAGAGGGTTTTATGGGTTATGGGAATTAGAGGTTAAGTAATTTAGGGCTCAAAGGTTAGGGGGTAGGGTTTAATGGGTTAGGGGTTAAGGCCCAAGAATTTAAAAGTTTAATTGTTTCTAGGGTTAAGGGATTAGGGATTTAGGGATTTGGGCTTTAATTAATATGGTTTAGATTGTTTAGGGGTTAGGGGTGGACTAGGCATTAGCGGTTAGGGGTTGTGGGATTAGAGATAAAGTGGCTAGAGGGTTTAGGGGATAGGGGCCATAGGGGTTAATTGATTTAGTGCTATGGGGTTATGGGGTTAGCGTGTTAGGTTTTATGAGGTTATCCATTAATGGTGAAGTTGGTAAAGTGTTAATGGCTTATAAGGAGTAAATTAGATCTTAAAGAGACTAATGCACAAGCCCAAGAAAGAATTCCAAAGCTAAGAGAGGAGCGATCAATCTAAAGGGAGAGAGATCAAGCAAACATAGAGCTCTCATACAAATGAAGAGCACACATGCAAACATAGAGAGCACAAGCAAATGCTAGGCATGCTAGCACGAGGGAGGTCACACATGCAAATGTAGTGTAGAGGTAAAGACTTATTTGACCTATATAGGGTAAAGTAGAGCTTAGAGGGCTAATGGTTAAAGGATTACAGGTAAACAATTAAAGGACTTAAGGGGTAAAGGGATTAAGGACTATGGGATTAGGGTGTTAGGTCTTAAGAGGTTAGGAATTAAGTTCTAAGGTATTATAGTGTTAAGGGCTTAAGGAATTAGAGAATAAGGACAACAGTGAGGGGATCTAAAGGGTTAATTAAGGGACTAGGGATTTAAGAAGTAATACCTTTATAGGTTAAGGGATTTAGGGATCAACTATTAATGGGATAATGGATTATGTGTTAAGGTCTTAGGTTCTTAGGGTGTAAGGATTTAGGAGTTTTGGGACTTAGGACTTATGGGTTTAGGCCTTTAATTTTTCTCCCTTATCATTACTCTCACCAACTCCTTCAATTTATGTCCTTTGCCTCCCCTCTCGTATCTCTCTTGTCTCTCTCACCCCGTTTTATCTCCATTCAACACTTAAAAACATAATTTATGAAGTTCATAATGCTTGTGCGTTATGTACATAATAACCTACGAGCACTATTATTCACATAATGCTAGCGCATTATGTGAATAATAACCCTTGTACGTTTTTTATTTACAAAAATGCTCAAGCGTTTCTTCTAACACCAAGCGTGCGAAACAAATATTTGAATTTAAAAAGAACGTGTACGCATTCTTGAGAACCTAATAACTGCCTCCTCACGTGCCCATGTGTCATCCACAATCCTATGTGGTTGGTTCGGACTTACCAAACCTGTGCAATGGAATTTACTGAGCCATAGCTAATTGGGCATTTCCACCATTTTTCTCAATATGCCTGTCTTTCACCACTCTCTACAGCATGACATACATGACCATTTTTTACGAAATTTTAGGCATAGATAGCATTTTTCATGCAGATTCCAAATATGTAATTTTCTAAAAAAAATATTGACCTTTTCTATTTGTTTCTTAATTTTCTTGTGTCATCACTCCTTAAGTCAAAAAACATGTTGTTAGTGTTTATTACGTAACTTTTTCATTTCACAACCATTTTTAAAAAAAATTGTATGCTGCACTAGTAGACACCGACCTCTACATGATCTAAAAAATACAAGTCGAAATAACTGCATTAAGACATTCAAATGCTGCACCCACATTTGACGTACCGTTCTCGAGGTTTGACCACTTACATAATTAAAAATTAAAATTAAAATTAAACATTTAATTTTGGAAAAATAGTGCTACACTAGTTTTGTGGGTTATATACATGTCTACCAATTTTTTTATCGTGAAACTATCATTTAGGCACTCAAACTCTGCACCCACAAAAACATATACCTTATCATTTGCCAAAAACATAAAAAGTGATTGTCAGAAAATATGAAGTTTGACATAGTTATGTAAATTTTCAATACACAAAACTTATATATTCAGAAACGTGATTCAATTTCCTACATTTCATATTTTTTACTCAACGCAAAATATCTTGTTTAAGTATCTCAAAAAAACGAAGTAAATTGAGAGATGCCTGATTTTTTAATAAATTGAGGGATGCGTAGAGCCTTCCAAAAATTCAGTTTTTAGTAATAGGTATAAGACCATTGAAGCTTTTGGAAACCTTGGTAATTTAAACACCTTTGAAAGACATTAAGGTATTCTTAAACATTGATCTTTTTAATAAACCTTAAATGCATGAAAATATTTACAAATTTTGACTTTTTGAATGCATTAAAAAGGAATCAAAGCTTTAAAAAAAATGATGTTTATAAAACTCCTAAAATCCTTTAGAGACCTTTGCAAAATTCAATACTTTTTACACCACTAGAAGGTATCAAGGCCTTCACAGAATTCAGCATTTTTAATACGTTAAAAATCTAACAAATCTTTCACAATCCTTAAAGTTTTTAACGCATCTTAAAGGAATTAAGGTGTTCTCTAAATTATATATCTTTAACAAACCATAAAGGCAATGGGAACTTTAAAAAATTTGATCTTTTTAACTTGTCCATAGGCATGAAAGCTTTTTCAAACTTTTATCTTTTCAAAAATAAAATTTAGCATATTAAATAATAATAATAATAAAGTAAAATCTTTAAAAAATATAACTTCGCACATTAAATAGTAATAGTAAAGTGATAATAATCCTTTAGATAATGAAACATTAAGATACTAATATTGTGATGGTAATGGAAATTTTAGATGACGAAACAAGTCCCGACAATACCTACCAACATTGCACGACAAGCATTGATAATCTATGGCAACCATGGTCACTATCGATGTTGTTAGTAATTATTTCGCGTTATTTCTTATCATAAGGATAAGGGTGGTAATGATGTTTTTCGGTCAGCGTTATATATATATATATTTTTTAATAAAATAAAAATTTTAATTTTAATTAAAAAATTAAAAAAATTGATATAATTTTATTAAATAAAATGCATTTAAAAAAAATATAAAATACAAATAAAGAACATAAAATATCACTATGTTAAATGTTATTTATTACTTATAAAACTAATTTGAAAATGGATTCCATTCTCTTTATTAAATAGCTTCACAAAAAATACCTTTGTGAATAGGTGTAAATTTAGTTAGGATAATAACGTTGAGAACTCTCTTATAAGAGAACTACCCTATTTATAATGTGTTATGATGTCATTGAATTTTATTTTTTAATTTTTAATATTTATATATATAATTTAAAATGTTTATAATTTAAGATAATTATAAATTATAAATATATTTAAAAATATTTTAAATAACAAATTAAGAACATAAATGTGATTGAACAAAGTTTTTTATATATAAGGTTTGAATTTTTATTAACAATTTCTATTTAATTTTTTATAAATATGTTTGTAAATATATATTTTTAAATATATAATTATTTAAAAAAAAGCCAAATTTATAAATATATGTTTCTTTATATAAATAAAATTATAGTTTTGTTTGGAAAAATAGTTGAAAATATTAAATTAATAAAAGTAAAAAGTTTCATATTAATTTATTATAAAAAAAATTCAATTATTATAATTAAATTTTTTAAGTATTATTTTTTATTAAATAATTTATTACCATCCTTTAAATCTCATTTTAAAAATTATGTGATAATTGATAACATGTTAAATTAAATGAACGGAATGCAATGGAAAAAAATCAATATGATATTTTTTTTCAATGTCTTTCACTTGAATGAATCCAATGCATTATATTAATTTTTAATATTTTTTTTTACTAAATTTGTTATCACTTTACGTATCAACACTGGAGAATTTTCAAAATTTAAATACGAATCATCTTTCAAGAAATACGAATCATCTTTTAACAAGAAAATTTAGATCCAAATGTACTTCAATAAAAATTTAAAAATACGATCAATATCATGTGAACCATTGATTAATAGGGTTTCCCAAGTAAGTGGATAAAACTATCCGTTGAAAAAGTGGCTAGACTCCGTTTCACTGGTTTCAAAATCGCTTCAAACGGTCATGGGAAAGCTCAAAAAGCATCGGAACGGTTGAGTGTGAAGCCAAACGGTCACATTCTTGAGATGGTTTCTTACAAAAGGCAGAACCAAATGAAACACTCGCCCATCTTTGAACGCAGATTACAGGCACTGGCCGTCGAATTCCTTGCCAATATTTGAACGCAAATTACAAGCAATGGCCGTCGAATTCCTCTCTGGAAGTTCCATCTGAAACCATGTCAGACGGACTCTTCCTCCATTACTGTCCAACCCTACCTATGGAAGTGCACGAATTCAAAGGGCTTTCTGGCTGGGTTCAATTGCTTCAATCCATTGCCATGATAAACCATAAGTTGCACTTTAGCATGGCTGAAAACGACTGAAGCGACAATAGTGGTGTGGGATCATAGTCCGCGCTGACGACATAGTTGTGGGATCTCCTTTAAAATTGTTGGCAGGTGGTTTCTATATCTGTTTATCGTTGCTTCTTTTTATGCTTGCCCCAATTTTGATTGCCATTTGTTATGTATTATGAATATTTTGCTTTCACGCTGGTTTGTAGGTGGTTGTTTTGTTTTTAAAAATGGATCATGGATATAAAACTAGATTTAATTAAGGCTCTGATGGATCATGGATATAAAACTAGATTTAATTCAGACTCTGCTGGATCATGGATATAAAACTAGATTTCGGGTGATTTCTCTTTGTTTCTGCTCTCTCGCGATGTGTAATGGTAATGTTGTTCTTGGAACGCTCCTAGTCGTTGGTTGGTTGTGTGAACATGAATATCTGCGTGTATGTCTGTATGTGTGTGTCTCTACCTGTTCATTTGTTGTTTGATGGGGGAGAGAGTAGTAACATTCATACGCATATATGATGATCAGAGGAGGGGCGTTCAAGGTGAATTTGATTCTGTATAGCCCTAATTTTGATCTAGTTTTCGTCTGATTTATTAATTTCTGATTTGTCCATTCATGCAATCTGATGGGATTTTGATGAAACGGGGTAATAATTGATGGGTTGATGTGTGCAGCACGATTGCCTTACAAAAGTTTGAAGCTGTCGTGATGCGTGCAGGGATGGAAAAACAGCCTTCCATCTCCAGATTACCTCTCCTTATCGAGTCGTTGTCTTGTGCACCTCTGTCATCATCTTCTTTCACTGTCTCTGGTTTGGTTTCCTTGCCATCCCCGTCAGTCATTTTAGGGCGTTCTAGTTTTATTTTTTTGGTCTGACGGGTTTCGTTTTATTGGGGAATGAATGTTCAAGGTGGAGCTTTATTCTTGTTGTAGTGAATTCTTAAGCTGTGAGCGGTACATCTATCTCTCACACAATAGTTTCATCTCTTCTATAGAGTAGGTAGCTTTGCGTTTTTGTCATCGTTTTCTTGTTTTTTGGAATGATATTGGAAAATGAATGTTGAGAGTAGGAGTGAATAGTATTTCTTCTACAGTGATTCATGCTTGGGTTCTTAGGTTGCCCAGATAAATGTTGAGTCTAATTGGGCTTTTATTTTTAAATGAATGTTTAAAGTAACGGTGAATTATAGTATAAGCACCAGGTACATATAATTTCTTCTAGTGTAATTCACGCTTGGTTTTTTAGGTTGCCCCGATAAATGTTGAGCCTAATTGTGTTTTTCGTCCATTTTAAGTTCTTTGTTTTGTATATATATTATATCGGCGTTGAATGTTAAGGCTATAAACGATCATATTCGCCTGACTGATTTTGTTTGGGCTTTTAATTGTGAATGGGACTTTATGGGAGCTTTTTTTTTTTATCCTTCCACTTTCACTCCCAACTAGCGACACTAGAATCACCTTATTGACCATTATGGACTTGCAACTGTTATTTAACATATGGTGGAAGAAAAACTGGTATTACTGACTATTGATCGCTTCTTTTCTGTTCATTATAATTGATTCGGCATGTCGCTTTTGGGTGAGTCTAAGAATCTGTTATACCAAGCCCCCTTATCCTTATGATTATGCCTTATTCTTTTTATTGTTGGTCGGTACTATTGAACCCACCCACTACGAGAGCCCCTCAGCCTAAGATGATTATGCCTCATTCTTTTTATTGCTGGTTGGTACTATTGAACCCACCCACTACGAGAGCCCCTTACCCTAAGACAGGTTCATGGAGAGATATGAGATCTCATGGAGCATTTTAATGACGACACAAACAGCACGACTATACATTCGTAATAAGGTATTCTCCCGTCAGCTTGTTCTATTTTATAATGTGTATGAAGTTATGTATTTTCAACAACAACATAAAATATGGAAAAAGAGAGTCCATTTACAGGTCGTGAATATATACAACTAAAGCTGTAACACTTGCTATTTTTTTACCCAACCGTATATTTTTGTAAATCCTTAAAAGTTGATTAAAATTTGTTTTATCTTAGGCCGTCAAATTATAATTGGTCAATTTCACACATTGAATAGGGAGTAAAGATTCTTTAAATCTTTTTGCCCCGCTTTAGTAGCATTTTGATTTGTTTTGTTAGGTTAAATTAATTTTCATTTTTAGAAATTGTTTTGTATAACCTTCTTCACTCTATAAACATTTTATTTTGTTTAGTTAGGTTTCATTTTTAGAAATTATGTTTTATATAACCTTCTTCACTCTATAAACATTTTATTTTGTTTAGTTAGGTTTCATTTTTAGAAATTATGTTTTATATAACCTTCTTCTTATATGATATATGTCATTTTAGCATGCTACGTATATAAATTATAAATATGATATATGTCATTCTAACATAGACATGTGAGCTTGCAAGAATCCATGTACTTTTAATTATATATATAATTTTTTTATATATAATTTATTTTTATATTTAATCTTTTTTAACATTTTATTTATTTTTAATACCACATTTTTTCCAACATCTTATTTATCTTTTATAATACTTTATTTTAGGATATTATTTTAATTCATTTTGACTTTTTAAACTAAATTTCTAAAAACAAATTGTAAATAACAAGTAAATCTTCAACATACTATTATTTTATTTTATTTACATTAATTCATATTATTATATTAAGGGATTGAGGGAGGGGGAGGCAAGGGGAAGGGATAGGAGATGGGGGTGGGGGATATGATGGAGGAGGTACTTTTAATTATATATATAATTTTTTTATATATAATTTATTTTTATATTTAATCTTTTTTAACATTTTATTTATTTTTAATACTACATTTTTTCCAACATCTTATTTATCTTTTATAATACTTTATTTTAAGATATTATTTTAATTCATTTTGACTTTTTAAACTAAATTTCTAAAAAAAAATTGTAAATAACAAGTAAATCTTCAACATACTATTATTTTATTTTATTTACATTAATTCATATTATTATATTAAGGGATTGAGGGAGGGGGAGGCAAGGGGAAGGGATAGGAGATGAGGGTGGGGGATATGATGGAGGAGGTAGGGGAGGTGGGAGAGGGAGGGGTGGAGGGGGGAGCGGGGGAGAGGAGGGGGGAGGGGGGGAGAGGGAGGGGTGGAGGGGGGAGGGGGGGGAGAGGGAGGGAAAGAGTGAGTAGAGGAGGGAGGGGGAGGGGTAGCGAGGAGGGGTAGGTGGAGAGGGAGGGAGAGGGAGATGGAGGGGGAGGGGGCACAGGAGGGGGAGGGAGAGGAAGAGGTGGGAGGGGGAAGGGAGGAGAAGGGGAGGGAGAGGGGAATGGAGAGAGGAGGTGGAGGGAGGGGGACAGGTGGAGGGAGGGGGACAGGTGGAGAGATGGAGAGGGAGAGGGGGAGGGTGGAGGGAGGGGGGATGGGAATGGAGAGAGGGGAAGTGGAGGGAGGAGAAGGGGAGGGAGAGGGAGAGGGAGAAGCGGAGGGAGAGGGAGGGGAAGTGCTGGAGGGAGGGTGGAGGGAGGTATGGAGAGGAAGGGGTAGAGGGTGGAGGGAGGAGGAGGGTGGAGGGAGGGGGACGGGTAGAGTGAGAGGGATCATGGAGGGAGGGGGAGGGGTAGAGTGAGAGGGATCATGGAGGGAGGGGCAGGGGGAGGGGGAGGGGGAGGGGGAGGGGAGGGCAGGGTGAGGGTGGAAGTGAGGGTGGAGGGGAGGGAAGAGGAAAGAGGAAGGGAGAGGGAGAGGACGAGGAAGAGAGGGGAGGTGGGGGGAGAGGGAGAGGGAGGGGGAGGGGGAGGGGAGGGGGGAGGGTGGAGGGGAGGGAAGAGGAAGAGGATGGATAGAGGGGTAGTGGAGGAGGGAGGGTGGAGAGAGGGGAAGGTGGAGAGGGAGATGGAGGGGGAGGGGGAGTAGGAGGGGGAGGGTGAGGGAGAGGGAGAGGAAAGGGTGGAGGGGAGGGGAGGGAGAGGGAGAGGGAGGGTAATGGGCAGTTGAGGGAGAGGGATGGAGATGATGGAGGGATGGGAAGTGGAGGAGGGAGGGTGGAGTGAGGGGCAGGTAGAGAGGGAGCATGGAGGGAGGGGTAGGTGGAGAGGGATGGGGAGGGAAAGGGAGAGGGATAGGGGGAGGTGGAGAGGATGGAGGGAGGGTAAGGGGAGGGAGAGAGAGAGGGATGGAGAGGATGGAGGGAGGGGAAGTAGATGAGGGAGGGTGGAGGGAGGGGAAGGTAGAGAGGGAGCATGGAGGGAGGGGTAGGTGGAGAGGGATGGAGAGGGAAGGGGAGAAGGAGAGGAGGAGGGGGATAGGGAGTGGAGGAGGGAGGGAGGGAGGGAGAGGGATGGGTGGATCATGGAGGAGGGGGAGAGGGAGGGGGGGGAGAGGGAGGGTGGATGGAGTAAAGAGTGAGCAAAGGAGGGAGGGGGGAGGGATAGGGAGGGAAAGACAAAGAAGCGGAAGGGGAGATAGATATTTAGAGGGGGGAGGCGAGGGGGGAGGGATAGAGTGTGAGGGGGAAGGGGGAAGGGGGAGGGAGAAAGTGGTGGAAGGGGGGGGTAGGGGGATAAAGAGGGGAGGAGGGGGAGGGAAGGGACAAGGAGGGGAGAGGGAGTGGGAGGGGTAGAGGCATTTAGGATGGAGAAGGTGGTGGACAGGGTGAGGGGTAGGTGGAGGGGGATAAGGGGAGGGAGAGTGGGAAGGGGGAGGGTGGAGGGAGGGGGATAATGAAGGGATATAGAGGGGGAAAGGGAGATTGGGGGGGGGGGGAGGGGTAGGGGTGCGAGGTGGAGAGGGAAGTCAAGGTGAGAGGTAGATGGGGGAGGGTAATAAGGGGAGGGGAAGGGAGATGGGGAAGTGGGAGGAGGATGGGGAGGGAGGGGAAGCAGAAGGGTGATGGAGAAGGGGAGGGGGAGAAAGAGTGGAGGAGGTAGCGGAAGGGGCATGGGGAGGGTGTGTAGGATATGGGTATGGGGAGGGGAGGGAGTAGGGGGAGGGGGAAGGTAGGGCTAGAGGGAGAGAGAGGTGAGGGAGGGGCAAGGGAGGGATATCAGGATAGGCATGAGTAGGGAGTAGGGGAAGGGGGAAGGGGAGGGGGAGGTAGGGGGAGAGGGAGAGAGAAGTGGGAGAGGAGGAGGTGGAGGGAGAGGGAGAGGGAGGCAGAGGGGAATAGAGAGTAGGGGGGGGGGGGGGGGGGATATTTATGGGGAGAAGGATCGGGAGGGGGAGGGAGAGAGGGATATTTATGGGGAGAAAGATCAGGAGGAGGGGGAGGGAGAGGAAGAGGGAGAGGGGGGCGGGTGAGTGAGAGTGAGAGGGGGAGGAGGAGGGGGAGGAGGAGGAGGGGGAGGAGGAGGTAGGGGTAGAGTGGGAGTGTGATGGGGAGAGGGGAAGAGGGAGAGGAATATAGGTGAGAGGGAGGAAGGGGGAGGGGGGGGTGATAGGGAGAGAGGGAGAGATAGCGGGTGAGGGAGTGGGAGTGGGAGGCAGAGGGAGAGGAAGAGGGAGGAGTGGGAAGGGGAGGGAGGGAGAGGAGTGGGAAGGGGAGGGAGGGAGAGTGGAGGGAAGGGTAGAGGGAGAGGGGGTGGAGAGGAAGGGGCTGGTGGGGAAGGATGGGGAGAGGGGGAGATGGGAAGAGGAGGGTGGAGGGAGGGGGAGTAGGAGTGGGAGGGAAAGGGAGAGTAAGCGAAGGAGGGATAGGTAGATGGGTAGGGGGAGGGGGACAGAGAGGGAGAGGGAGAGAGAGTTAGAGAGTGAGGGTTAGGGGTAGGGGGAGGTAGATGTAGTGGGAGCGGGAGGGGAGAGGGGTGGGGGAGGGAGAGGGAGAGGGAGTGGGAGGGGAAGAGGGATCCGAGGGTAGAGGGATGGGGAGGGGAATAGGTAGGGCATGGGGAGGGGTAGGGGGAGAGTGGGAGAAGGGGAGGACGATGGAGAGGGTGGTGGGAGAGGGAGAGGGGGAGGGGGAGGGAGCGAGATAGGGGAAGGGGGAGGGAGATGGAGGGTAATGGAGAGGGAGTGGGGAGAGAGGTAGGGTAGAGGGAAGGGGAAGTCATAGGGGGTGTGGGATGGGTAGGGGAAGGGGGAGGGGGAGGGAGAGGTGGATCAAGATGGGGATATTTAGGGGGGGGTGATGGGGAGGAAGAGGGGAAAGGGGAGGGGGTGGATATGGAAAGGGGAAAGGGGGAGGGGGGAGGGAGTAGGTGAGGGAATTTGAGGGGGAGAGTGAGTGAGAGGGAGGAGTAGGGGGTGGAGAGGGAGAGGGAGAGGTAGGGAAGAGGGAGGGGAGAGCTTGATACCACCAAAACATTATTGTTTTATTTTGATTTAATATTTGTGACAATTATTTTTGAAAGCTATTTAAAAACTCAAAAACACTCACAAGAGGTGTGCGTGACACTTCGCACAACAAACTATTGATATTATTATTTAAGAAAAGAAAATGCACTTGGAGAATTCAGCTAAATGAGGGGACACCACCAAGACATAGAGAACATTGTGTAAATCAAGCAAGAGAAATTTTTACAAATCAAATCGAACCTAAAATATCAACTACCAAACAAGATCCTAAATCATAGGGATTGATGGATTGATTGAAGATTTGATTGGGATGGCGTAATACCTAGGAAAAACTATATATATGAGTGCATTGAGATACAATGGGATGTCGTGTTGTGCATGGAGAAACTATGTTGAGTGTTTTCTCTCTTTTCATAAGTCTATCATTGCTTGTTACAAATTCCAGGAGAGAGTGTGTCACGTGGAAGTGTTGCTTGGCACTCTAGTGCATGGTGGTGATCCAACTCAGGGGTGGAGTTGGGAAAAAAGTCGATTTGCTCTCTCCTATGATTGGGCGGAGCTGATTCTCCAAGAAGCCAGTTTTAGTGTTGAAAGTAAGTATATCTTTTCGATTATGTGAATAAATGATTAACAATGATGCATAAGTGATTTTAAAATATGAAAGGTTGAAATATTGCAATCGGTAAGCATGTTAAATATGTTTTCCATACCTAATATGTTGCAAAATATTAGTTTTATTAAATAAATTTTTTTAAAGCTAAAATTGGCGTTGTTTCAAATTGGTATCAGAGCATGGTTCAAATGCTTGGATCTAAGGGCTCATAGTTTTCTTTCTTCTATTACCTCAGATAGAATATTACTTCATTTTTTATGGAATGAGTTTGTTGTATTTTTTTATTCAAGTAATACTCTTAAGAATGAAATTGTTTGATTCTATAGGTTGAATATTATTACAGTCTCTGTGTGTTAATTAATTAATCTAAGTCCTATATTTCAACCATGGTATAATGACAGTCTTCGTTTTATATGAAGTTGAGTGAATCGTTTGTAAAAATAATTGACTCTATGAGATATTATGATATGATAAGGTATTGACCGAGATCAACAAGGATAGATATTTTTGGATGGATCATGTTTTCTTTCTAAAAAAGTGGGATGACTTAATGATCAAGGATTGGATTGCTATCGTGATAAACTAATGATAGAAGTGCATCGATCTTTCTCCTTTTGATAGAAGTGTAACCTTAGATATTTTTGTGTGTGATCTCTACATAGATTTCATTTTTCGATAGAAGTTGTAAACTCAGATATTTAACTTTTCACGTGGTCTTTCCACATTATTTGTTTTTTGTTTAACAGAGTTTGTTCACTCGATCTGTGCACCATGTTTTGGTTGACATAGTTTTGTTATGTGGATTTGTTTATGTACCTACTTTATTTGATAAGCGATCCTTTTTTATCGTGATGTGCACCGATTACGTTATTTTTCTATTGGTTCGGTTTTAAAATGTTTCCATCCATAACAGATCTACTAGTTTACATGCTAATGTTTGTTTTAAACTGATGGTTTTTTCTTGTGCTTATATCTAGTGTGCGGCTCCTTCGCTTTTCGCGGCGTCTAAAAAATGATGTTGATCCATCTACCTCGTGTTGAATGAGGGCATGAGATCTTGTTCTCTTATCTTTTCTGTCAACTTCACATACCATAAAAAAAAATAGTGTTACCACCTAACTCCCATCGAACGTTTGGCTCGGGTTTTTAATTTCAGTTTGAAAGGTGTTGTGGTTTATCATATGTTTTGTGTAACTTGTAGTTGCTTCTACCACTGCATTGCATTTATTTTTGTTGCTTATCCCTTCTAAGTGAGTGACTCAGGATCACTTCTATGTTCGAGTGGTAAATCAAAGCAAACCGAGTGTTTGGTGAATTGTGTATTTAACTGACTGCCATCTTCTTGTTTTAATTGTGTTATATTTCATCCTTCGGAGGGAGTCGTTTGTTTTCTGGCGAATCCAAACTGGTATTGATTTCCTCTTATCATGGTAAATGAGTTTTCATGTCTATATGCTACCTCCTTTTTAATATCTAACTGCCCTTCACGTGGGTGGTCAAGCTATGTATTATCCCTCATTCTGACCTTAGGCTATTTTGGTTGTAATGTAAATATTGTATGCAATGTGTGTTTCCCTAGTGTGGATCTCAAGGCCAAGGCCCCACTAGTGGATGATTAGGTTTAATTGCATAAGAAAGTAGTTTATAATCCATGTGCTATTAAGACATGAGATAATTGTAAAAGATGTAAATAATACTATGTAATAAAAGAACAAGGGTTGTCTATGGAATGAAACAAAAATGAGGGGAACTATGTATCCACTAGGGTGGTGAGGGGGTGTGGGATGGAACCCTAGGTTTCCATTTGTAACCCTGAGAACCCTTAGACTGCCATAACTACCATTAATTGTTGTTGTGAGAAAGTGGGTGAAGAACACTATGCAGGAGGTCGTGGAGTATGGGAAACCCTGAAGGGACGGATGGCATGGTATGGAGCTCGACTGCCTTGACCCCCACGTTAATCCACCCCTGGCAGTCATATTCCCCATTCCCAGGCCGTGGTTGAGGAGAAACAAGTGGAATTCAAACCCTAAGGCATCACAACAGAGGAGAGAAGAGCCTAGCCGTGAATCCAAGAAGAAGGATTGTGATTCTATGTAGGGTCAAACTTGCAGAGTTGAGTGCACTTAGGAAACCCTGCGTAGGAAGCAGAACGATAGGGTTACCCTTGGATCAGACTCTGTGGATGAATTACAGATCCTAGCAGTTGAAAAAATATGAAATCATGACCTGTGTGTGTGAATTGGTAGAACTAATAATTCCCAAGAAAACCCTATGGATGAGTTGAATCGGTTGGGACTACCATAAACCAGACCATGGAGAAGAAAACCTAAGTGAGAAGGAGCCTAGAGGTTTGAGATTTTTTTCCATAGCTCTGTATATGAATCCATTGAACTATAAACCCTTACCCACCTTCCCATTTGCTTGACCAAGCTAGCTGTTGACTCGAATCCACAAGTGACTATGGACCAATGTTGGGAGTGAGCCTAAGTGATGCTCCTTAGTAGATACATAGCCCCACCTCGGGGGTGATCTCTGATTGCTGAAATAATAGAGTCTAGGAAGAGATCTATGTTTGGGATGGAAAGTTGTAGTCCATAGTCTATTTCTTGGAGGTCAATGCAAAAGATAAGTGCCCTTGTGGTGTTTAAATGGTGTTACTTCATGTATTTATACTATGCTTATTATGTTCCAATTATTGGTTGATGAACTACATGAGATTGGACCAATAGGGAACTATGCATGAGCTTATTTATGGGGGATTAATGCCCATGCATTATGTTCATTTTGTTGTACATGTTCCCTCTTATGCTAGGATCTGTGTTCATATGAATGTGGCCAAGACCCTCCCAAAAGAAATTAGTCTGAAATTCCAAGATGATGAATGGATACAACACCTGGACTATGAACATATCCCATTCCGATGTTGGTACTATCATGAGTATGTCCATCTCTATCGGGGAATACCCAAATCTACCACTTCCCTCACCCCCCCATCCATTCAACCACAACAGCAAGATGGATTCACCCTGATCAACAGGTGATCTAAAGGAGAATCCAAAACACCAATGCATCAAAACCAATCAAGAATTTTAAACCCAAATCCTTTCATCGTTCTAGATGAAATGGAGATAGATAAATTCCAATCAAATCCATCTATCCCAGCTGAATCCCTACAAATTGTGGACAGAGAATATCCAGATCAAATCAAAATAATAAAGTTAGATCCGACAAAAGATAGAACCATGAGTGAAATAGAGGAGAAAGACAACAATGATGGAGAAGATGATTTAAACATCATAGATCACGAGCTTCAAAAAATGGTTGACACCTACAAGAAGGGAAAACTCACGAAACCCCCCCTCTCATTCCAATCATGCAGAGATCCCTCCAAGAGTCTAATCAAATCCTACCTCAAATCTTGGGTACTCCCGGAAAATATACAAGCAATCTCGGCATCCAATCTGTGTCGTCACCACCACAAGAAACCAATAAAGATCCAAAACTAAGTCGCAAGACAAAGAAGAAAAAAACTAGCAGAGCTAGGGGAAACCCTAATCACATTAGGTAACCATAGATCCTTAGTGGACTAGATACATTCCCTATGTTCTTCTCATTAGTTTCTTAATGAAGATTCTTTCTTTCCAATATTCAAGGATTAGAAGGGAAATCCAAAAAAAGAACCCTTCGATCTAAGATCTACCAAGAAAATTCAACCATTGTCTTTATCCAGGAAACCAAATGCTCTATGGAGAAACTGTCATCCCTTTCAAACTTCTACTAGAAAGGATGCCAATATATATCTCTTGATGCGATCGACTCTACCAGAGGCATGGCTATTATTTGGGACCCCTCACTAGTTCACTTGTCCAAATTTTTCACCACTCCCCACACCATCTCTTCCTCCTTTCATATTTTTTCCTCAAGTTTTCTTGGCTTCCTCACTAATTTCTATGGCCCACCCAATCCCCCACTCAAAGCTAACTTCATGTCCACCATCTCTCACATCAAGAACCATATTGTTCATAATAATGTATGGATCTTAGGGGGCGACTTTAATATAATATCCAACCTTCTGGAAAAAATAGGAGGCACTAATGGCCTTGATTCAATAATTTGAGCCTTTGGACCCTTGATTGCTTCCATGCATCTCATGGATATCCAACCAAAGAATGCGGATTTCACCTCGAATAATCAAAGGGGGGGACTACACCACATTTCCTCCATATTGGATTGATTTCTCCTCTCAACAACCTTTGTAAGAATTGATTATATCATATATTCTCATATCCTTCCACAGGTGGGATCCGATCACTGGCCGATCAACTTGGAGATCGATGAATTCATGACAGCCAAGAACCATCCTTTCATATTCAAAAATTTCTAGTTAGAGCACCCTGAATTCATGGAAACCTTCTCTAATTGGTGGTCGAATGCTCCAGCTAATAACGGGTTAAAGATGTACATTCTTTAGCAGAAACTGAAATGCATAAAATTCAAGCTCAAAACATGTAACAAGGAAGTGTTCAAAAATATTTTGGAGGCCAGGAAGCAACTAGAAATTGAGCTAATGAGTATCAAGGAAGAGGCTATCTCACAGGGGTACACTGATGATATTCTGCAAAAAGAAAAAGATCTACAAAAGGCAATAAATCAGAGACTGGAGCAAGAGGAAATCCTTTGGAAACAAAAATCAAGGATAAGATGGCTTAAGGAGGGAGAAAGAAACTCTAAATTCTTTCATGACTCTATGATCCAACAATGGGAGAGCATAATCGCATTTAACTAGGCTCCAAGAAAAGGAGGGGATAATCTTTACCAAGAAGGAATACATTACTGAGGAGCTTGTCTCCTACTACAGCAACAACCTCAAAGAAGAAGAGATAGGCCATGTGGAAGCATTGGAGTCGTTCCTATAACACATACCAAGAATTGTCTCAAATGATCAGAATGATTATCTCATGCAACCCATCTCCCTGGAGGAAGTCACAAAAGCGGTGAATGATATGCCAACCAACAAATCCCTTGGCCCTGATGCCTTCACCACAAACTTTTTCCAAAGCTTCTAGGACACCATACACCATAAAGTTTGGGAGGCAGTCGAAGAATGTCGATTGAGATCTGTAGTGCTTCCATCCCTCAATGCTACCTTTCTCACTCTGGTGTCAAAAGAAGAGAACGCAAGCCATCCGAGAAAATTTTGACCCATAGATCTATGTAATGTCGTCTACAAAATCATCACGAACGTCATAGCCAGCAGGATGAAACCATTACTTCCACTTCTAGTCTCTGAAGAACAATTAGGCTATGTGGAAGGAAGGAAAATTCTTGATGGAATTCTGGTGGCTTATGAAGCTATCCATACTATAAAGCACTCAAATTAGTTAGGTATGCTTCTCAAAATTGACCTTTCCAAGGATTTTGATAAAATATCTTGGCATTACATGAGGCATACTCGGCTTGTTTTTGGATTTGTTGAACAATGGGTCAATTGGATCATGGCTTTAACTTCTTCTACTTTTTTATCCATCTTATTGAATGGTTTTCCTTATCCCACTTTTCCCTCCTCTAGATGGATTCATCGGGGATATCCTCTTTCCCCTTTCCTCTTCATTCTCATTGTGGAGGGATTGGGTTGATCCTTAAAGGCCGCCACTCAGAGAAATGAAGTTCATGGAATCAACCCAACCAATAACAATACCAAAGCTACTCATTTGCAACTCATAGATGATACCATGCTTCTTTCCAAAGCCTCTCTAAGAGAAGCTAGAAATATCAAATGTCTTCTATCCACCTTCCTCATAGCCTCAAGCCTCTCCCTTAATAATGATAAATCATATATTTTATTTTTCAATATCTTGATCCACCTTCAAAATGCAATCACCATACTACTAAACATTCATCATGGCTCTCCCCCTTCCAAATACCTCGAAGCACCCCTCACTATAACGTCCACCAAGCATGGAGCTTGGTCAAGCCTAATCCAAAAAATGGAGAAACACATTGACAATTTGTCCTTTTGTTCTCTTAACATTGCAGGCCAACTTGCCCTTCTCAACTCAGTATTACAAAGTATGAGCACCTATCTCTTCTCTATTTTGGACACTCCCAAAAAAAATTTAAATGAAATTTGTTTGATCCAACGAACCTTCCCATAGGGAGGATCTAAAGCTAAAGGGCGCAAATGAGCCTTAGTAGCCTAGGACAAACTCTGCAAACCCAAAATTCACAGGGCCTTGGGCTAAGGGACCTTGAACTTGAAAATAAAGAAATGATGGAAAATATTTGGTGGATATGGCTCACCAATCTAGATGCTCTCTGGTCACAAATATGGAAAGAAAATTATTCTCCCAACGTTTCCCAATAGGAGCTGATCCGCATGGAAATCAGTCCCAAAGGATCACTGATTTGGAATGTAGCTTGGAAAAACAGGAAACTCGTTCAAGAACATGCTTTCTGGGAAATCCAGGATGGATGCACAGCGCTCTTCTAGGACGAATCTTGGAAATAGAGAGTGAAACTCTCCTACTTGAACTACCTTCCGCCTTTGTGACTTTACACAATGACGAGTGGTCATTTCCAAGTCTCTTATTTCTAGAATCAAAATGGCAGTCACACTCAATGGAGATAGTGGAAAGAACCTTATGACTGGACAAACACAATATCAAAGGAACATTGGAAAATATTCTCGGAGGAGCTACAAACCAGGAAAATAACAAGCCAAGAAGGCCTCAAAATTCTTAGTTGGGGATACTCTAGTAGTGTCTCCTTTAATATTAAAGAAGCCTATGCTATTCTCACTAACCACAACCAGAATGACTCCAATAGGATTTGGAAAAAAATATGGAAGCAGAATATCTGGCCCAAGGTCTCCACTTTTCTGTGGCCGGTGGCATGGAAACATATTCTTAAATGGGACAGAATTCTCAAAAGGGGATTCAAGGGACCATCCATATTCTACCTATGCAGGGCATCAACTAAAGACATTGAGCACCTCCTTGGTACTTGTCAGTTTAGCAAGAAACTATGGGATCTTGGTGCCACTTCCTTTCGTCAAACAAAATATCATCATAAAAGTATACAAGACACTATCACCAATTGGAGGGACCAATTTTCATCCAACAACATAATAACCAGGGTCTAGTAGCTCTTCCCCAGGTTCTTACTTTGGGAAATTTGGAAAGAGAGAAACCGTCGGATTTTTTAGGACACCAATCTCTCGGCCTAGTATGTTTGGGAAAAAATCTAGAAGCACATACAAGAAATTATTGACTCTGCACAATGGGACTCATCTGACTCAGGCGGTTCCCCGTAATATTTATCCATCCTCAGGGCTTGGCAATTGCAGCCATTAAAATATGCAGGCTCTCAACTCCCTAAAAATAACCACCCCGACAACCCAAAAAAAGTGGTTTCCACCTGATTTTGGATACATAAATCTCAATTTTGACGGTGCAAGCAGAGGAAATACGGGGCCAAATGGATATGGGGGAGTATTTAGAGACCATACTGGTGGCATACTAAATCTGTATGCAGGATCAATGGGAATCGACAACAACAATGTTGTGGATTTATTTGTCATTCTAAAACGCATTCCCATTTCCAAGCAGGAGCAATATTCCAAGCTTGAGGTTTAAGGTGACTCCAACCTGCTAATCCAAATTCTCACCAGGCTTCTCATTGGATCTCAAGTTAACAATATCACTCTAATATGGCATCTTGCTACCAAAATGGATCTCTTAGCCAACATCTTTGATGAATCATTGGTCATTGTCCCCTGCCATTTTAGACGTGATGCCAATAAGCTCGCAGATATGCTCGCCAACTGGGGGATTGATTGTCCTTGGGAGGAGTGCAATCAATCATGGGACGAAGTGAACCAAGAAACTCTCAAAGTAGAATGCCTTCACATCAACATCCAAGACACTTCCCCCCACGACAGGTGTCAATCAATCAAGACCCTCACCCCACGGCGGGTATCAATCAATCGAGGTCCTCACCCCACGGGTGTAACCCTTCCCATGTAAAGATGGGCATACCATGCAAAGAGCCATGTGGCTCTGCGTCATCAACCTCCGCGTAGACTCTTTATTACTGACAATAGAATCACTAGCTATCTCATTATCATTGTGTGTGCATGGGAAGAGCCTGTATGAAGGAAATCCTAGTCTCTTATGCGAGATCTCATGGCAATTCATGGAAAAGGTGGTGGTAATGGAGGGTTGTACCATCATCCAGTTCTTGACCATGGAAAATGGTGGTTGCGACATAAAAGCAGGGCTCGATTTATCAAGCAAGGCACTCATCTTCCTTATCTGTATTACCTGCTGGAAAGAACGATGGTTCTCTCCCTTTGTGACAATTTAGTCTAGACCCTCCTTGCTGGTGTGATCACGATGGCTAAAACAAAGTTACACCGTAGAATACTGCGAGTGGACTGCGTTGTTCGCATATGGGCTGGTGCAAGGTAATGATACCCAATTATGACATGTTAGTTGCAATGACATTCTGGAAAAACATAAATATTATCATTAAAATGAATTATTATAGGTACCTACAAAACTTTTTTGGATTAGGTGTAAACAGATGAAACGTAGAAAAACGGATGACCTTCCGGAATATATAACTTTTATTTATGGAAAAGTGGTATAACCACCCCAAAATGCCATTATTCAAAGATTGGTATGTTATTTTTTTTCTCAAACATAATATACATGTTTTTGTTGAGCCACCCGTTTCCTATATAAATTTTCAATTTACAAGAAAAAAAAAATGTAGAGGCGTAAGCAACAGAAGAATCTTGTGCGGGGCTATTTTTCCAAAATTTTAAAAGTCAATTTTATATTTTTTTAAATTACCAAAGTAAGTGAAGCCGTAAAACGACATGGTCAAGTGTTGAGCCACCATATCATGGTCTAAAAATTATCAAAATACTTTCTTTTTTTTAAGGTTGTAGGTATTTTCGTGCTCTTGTGAGGGTTCTCCTCCGTTTTCAAAATAGCTAAGCCAATCAAAATTTATAGGCCAAATAAACGACCTATGCTTTTTACAAATTTGACATGAGTGTAGTTAAAAATGAATTAAAAATAGAAAACAACAACAGATCTATTAAAAAATTATATATTTAGAATCTGCACACAGAGCTCGACAAGAATGTGCAATTTCATCTGCAGTGCACTCGTGGAGCTTATGTGGAACTAGCTGTGAAAAACCAAAAGTTACAACATTTGATGTTTTTTGCTATAAATCAGGCATAAATCAGACCGAGCCTAAAGGTGCAATCCAAAGCTAATTCCAAGCCTGCAAGGGAGCCAAAAACAATTTGAATTCAGGAACACGCGTGCCCAACTATGCGCATGCGCAAACACACGCACGTGTGACTGACAGTGCGCACGCGTAGGTGCATGCATGTGTAGGTGCATGCACGCGTTAAGAACAGTGCGCACACATCCTTGCACGTACGCGCTATTGTATTCCTTTGTATGGTTTATTTAATTTCCTTTGTCAAGGGGATACATGAAGTTGATGAAGATGTGATGATGAAGAAGATGACGATGATGGAGATGTTGATGAGGAAGGGGGAGATGACAATGATGTTGAAGATGTTGATGATGATGTTGATGATGATGAGATGATGGTGATGGTGATGATGATGATGATGACAATGGTGATGAAGATGACGATGAGGATGATGGTGATGATGATGAGATGATGGTGATGGTGATGATGATGATGGCAATGGTGATGAAGATGATGATGAGGATGATGGTGATGATGATGATGATGATGATGATGATGGTGATGAGGATGATGGTGACGAGGATGATGATCATGATGGTGATGAAGATGATCATGATCATGATGAATATGATGATGATGATCATCATTATCATCATCACCATCACCATCATCATAAACATCTTCATCATCATTGTCATCTCCCCCTTCCTCATCAACATCTCCACCATCATCATCTTCTTCATCATCACCACCTTCTTCATCATCATCATCTTCATCACCATCCTCATCAACATCAACATCAACATCATCTCCATCATCATCTTCTTCTTCATCCTCATCACCATCATCATCATCTTCGTCATCATCATCATTGTCATCATCAACACCATCATCATCATCGTCCTTCCTCATCTTCATCAACATCTAGGTCATCATATTCATCGTCAATGTCATCATCATCATCATTATCATCCTCATCATCAACATTGATGGCGATGATGATGAAGATGATGATGATGATGAAGATGATGATGATGATGTTGATGATGAGTACGATGATCATCACCATCTTCATCATCATACTCATATTCATCACCATACACCACCACCATCATCATCATCATCATCTTTGTCATCACCCTCTTCCTCATCATCATCATCAACAACATCTTCGTCGTCATCATCATCATCATCTTCGTATCGTCATCATCAATGATTGATGATGATGATGATGACGAAGAATATGGCAATGACGAGTATGATGAGGATGATGAAGATGACGATTATGATGATGAAGAAAATGATCATCGTGACCATGATCATATGATGATGATGATGATGGTGAGGATGATGAAGATGGCGATGATGATGATGACGAGTATGATGATTTTGATGATGATGATCATATTCGTCATCATCATCATCATCTTCATCATTGTAGTCATATTCATCATCATCCACCACCATCATCATCATATCATCATCATCATCGTCATCCTTGTCCTCACAATGATGATGATGAAGAAGATGATGACGATGATGATGAAGATGATGACGATGATGTTGGTGATGGTGATGATCATGTTGTTGCTGATGATGAAGATGATGATGATGATGAGGATGATGTGCTGCATATTCGTCATATTCTTCATCATCAACATCATCATCATCATCTCCATTAGTCATCATCATCATCACCATCTTCATCATCATTGTCGTCATCATCATCATCATCATCAGGATGATGGTGATGACGAGTATGACGAGGATGATGAAGATGACTATTATGATGACTATCATCATCATCATCTTCATCATCCTCATCATCATCCACGTCCTCACAATGATGATGATGATGATGATGAGGAAGTTGATGATGATCATCATGTTGATGATGATGATGAAGATGTTGATGATGTGCTGCATATTCCTCGTCATCTTCATCATCATCATCATCACCGTCATCATCATCATCTCCAAATTAGTCATCATCATCATCGTACTCATATTCATCATCATCCACCACCATCATCATCATCATAATTATCATCATCATATCATCACGACGAAGACGATGATGATGTGTTGCATATTTGTCATCATCTCCAACAACATCTTTGTCATTGTCATCATCATCATCATCATCATCATCCTCATGCTCGTTCTCACAATTATGATGATGACGACGATGATGATGATCATGCTATGGATCATGTTGTGGATGATGATGATGTGTTGCATATTCACTATCATCTTCATCATCAGCATCATAATCATCATCATCATCATCTCCATTAGTCATCATCGTCATCATCATCAACATCATCATCATCATCATCATCATCATCTTCATCATCATCATCATCTTCATCATCATCATCATGACGAAGATGATGATGATGATGATGATGCTGACGATGAAGATGGTGATGATGATGATGACGATGAAGATGGTGATGATGATGATGATGACTACTGGAGATGATGATGATGTTGATGATGAAGATGATGATGAATATGATGCACATCATCCTCATCCTCATCATCATCTTCATCGTCATCATCACCATGATGATGATGATGATGATGATGAAGATGGCTATGACTAGTGTGATGAGGATGATGAAGATGCCGATTATGATGATGAAGACAATGATCATCGTGACCATGATCATATGATGATGATGATGATGGTGAGGATTATGAAGATGGTGATGATGATGACTAATGAAGATGATGACAACGAATATGATGATTTTGATGATGATGATCATATTCGTCATCATCATCATCATCTTCATCATCGTACTCATATTCATCATCATCCACCACCACCATCATCATCATCATTATCACCATCCTCGTCCTCACAATGATGATGATGATGATGAAGATGATGACGATGATGATGGTGATAATGATGATCATGTTGTTGATGATGATGAAGATGATGATGAGGATGATGAGGATGATGAGGATGATGTGTTGCATATTCGTCATCATATTCATCATCAACATCATCATCATCATCATCATCTCCATTAGTCATCATCATCATCATCATCATCTTCATCATCATCTTCATCATCATCATCGTCGTCATCATCATCATCATCATCAGCATCATCATCATCTGCATGCTCACCCTCACAATGATGATGATGACGATGATGATGATGATCATGCTGTGGATCATGTTGTGGATGATGATGTGCTACATATTCATCATCATCTTCATCATCAACATCATCATCATCATCAATAATCATCATCATCTCCATTATTCATCATCATCATCATTATCACCATCTTCATCATCATCATCATCATCATCACCATCTTCATCATCATCATGATCTTCATCACCATTGTCATCATCACCATCTTCACCATCATCATCATCATCATCATCATGACGAAGATGATGATGATGATGATGACGACGATGAAGATGGTGATGATGATGATGACTAATGGAGATGATGATGATGTTGATGATGAAGACGATGACGAATATGATGCACATCATCCTCATCATCATGATCATCTTCATCATCATCTTCATCATCATCATCACCATGATGATGATGATGACGAAGATGGCTATGACGAGTATGATGAGGATGATGAAGATATTGATTATGATGACGAAGACAATGATCATCGTGACCATGATCATATGATGATGATGGTGATGGTGAGGATGATGAAGATGGCAATGATGATGACGACGAATATGATTATTTTGATGATGATGATCATATTCATCGCCGTCATCATCATCATCTTCATCATCGTACTCATATTCATCATCATCCACCACCACCATCATCATAATCATCATCATCCTTGTCCTCACAATGATGATGTTGATGAAGATGATGATGGTGATGATGGTGATGATGATGATCATGTTGTTGATGATGATGATGATGATGCGGATGATGTGTTGCATAATCGGCATCATCTTTATCATCAACATCATCGTCAACATCATCATCATCATCATCATCATATCCATTATTCATCATCATCATCACCATATTCATCATCATCATCATCTTCATCATGATCTTCATCATCATCATCATCAGATCATCATGACGAAAAACCATATTTTATTGCAATTGTGATTCCACTTACAGCAGATGAACACTATTTGTAAAATATTCCATGACGAGGAGGCCCCCCATGACTACTTGATTCTCCTTTACATATCATCATCTTCATCCTACACTGAGACAAAAAATAATAGGTGCCTTAGATTTTGATTAATACAGCAATGTAAAGAAGAGTGCTCTGTAGATTACATGAAGCCAAGCTTATACCTTCTATTCTATGCTTTGCCATCCTTCCATAGGGGTGGGAGTATCAAGACTGTTATCCTTCCCCATAAATTAACTGGGCAAATATTTCCCAACAAATAAAACTAACCATCAAAGTGCATTCTGTCACATCTGCATCACCCTAAAAGAATAAAATCCGATGGCAATTATGAACAAATCTGACATATTGTGATCTCACAATAACCGCGCCTCCGAACAGTCTTTATACAACATTAATATATATCTACTATGTATTTAATTATTCTTGATGTAATACATATGTTTCTAATTGAAAATTAAATTAATGTTTTGAAATCAAAATACACAAATTTGTAAATATACCCTTAAACCCCCAAACACCTAGAAGCACTTAAATGCACTTAGGGATTATGGGTTATAAGAGGTCGTAAAGGCCTTTATGGGGGAGGGGATCTTTATGGGGAGGGGCTCTAGGAATAACCCGACACATTTATATCTGTTGGGAAATAAATACAATGAACATTACCCACCAAACATTACAACGTTCAGCAAGGACGCGCACATGCCAGATGCGCGTACACGCCAGATCTGGCGCGTGCGCTTCCCTGTTGAACATAAAATTTAGAAAATCACCTGCATTACTTCTCCCGCATTTTTTTCCTCATTCATCGCGTTCTCTTCGCTGGTTTCACGCATAGTCCAACAAGCATTTACATGGTAGATTGAATTCATACACCATTTGGTGCTTCCTTCACCATTTGGATAAAATACACAACATTTGGGGCTCTATTTAGCTCTTTGTATTGAATACACACCTATTGGGCTCTATTGGATCAATTGAGTGGATACACAACAGTTGGACTCTATTTGGCACCTTGGATTGAATTCTCATGCTACTTGGATACACATGAAGTCTTATTACATATAGTGGACACATCAAAAGAGCATTTGACATTTGAAGCAAAGAGCAATCATAATCCTTGAGGTATGGTGAAAATTTTATCTTGTTAAATGTAATTTAGTCTTCATTCACTTGTTTGAATGGCATCTATTTTGGTTTTTCCTCTTGAATTGTATGATAGATCTATTTTAGTCTTCTTAATCTTCAACATAGACAATAAAAACATCTTACCAAAAAAAACTACAACATGCACCAAGCAATGCTTTCAACCTTTCATGAAGATAATAAAAAAAAATTACTTGCATCACCACCAATAACATTTCATGATCACATTCCTCCATCCAGTAGACAAACATTTGTTGAATTCCTCATGGTTTCACTACAACAACTCACACAAACACCTAAACAATTGAAAACTCTTAGTCTTTTGGGGCTATTTTCCCTCATCGATACCATGAAAATGAAGTGATATGTTCTTCTCCCTTGTAAGGAATTTGCTCCTACTAACATCCCATACCACCATCCAATACCATCCTACTGAGTTCCTAGAGGTGATGTTGTAACTTTATATGTAGGGAATTCCCAATAGCTTTTAAGATTATATGAAAACATTATCACTAAATGTTGTTGTACATAATCAATTTCTACATCGAGCTTTAATAATCATGCACATCGAGTTTTAATATATTGTTTGTTGTTTATTCTTGTAGGGGTCATATTTTTGTTTTTCCAAAAAGCGCATTGAATATGGGAAGCAGACGTAATAATAAAAGAAAGTCTAGAAGGACGCAGCCACCCCCTGAAAAAACCCATGAGATAAGAGAAAATGCTAGGTTGTACATGCAAAACCGTAGAAATCAAAATGTTAGTGCCTTAGATCCATCAACAAGCAATGATGAAGTGGTTGAATTCAATCAAATCTTGCTTGATGTTGAATATGAAGGGATGGATGTTGAACAAGTTCTTAACTGGAAACCACCCCAAGAAGAGCACCCACCTGGCAAACACACTCAATTGTAGGACCAATTTATGAACGAAGGGCCACAAAAAACCGTTGACGAGACTCGTACTTCCTTGTCGACTCCCTTGCCTTGACTATCAACCAGACGACGAAGAACTCCCAGACGTATTCATGTGGATGAAAGTTCATTTTCAGGACTTGAAGGTAAGATTCCCAAATGCACTATTGATTTCCATTGTAACAAGATAATCAAAGATTTTTTTTAATCCAAAACCGATGCAGCAAAATGTCAATTGTTTCTTGCTTTGTTAAAATCACATTGTCTAGCTCATGTTAAGATAATTTTGTACATAAAGGTAGTTAGAAGTTCAGAGGCCAACAATCATGTTGTTAGAAATCTACAATCTGTATTTAATTTGATTGGAAAAACTTCTCGTACAAAAGATTTTAATGCGGCCCGTCGTGTACTATCGGAATCGATTGTAGACAAATCCACAAGGCAACGTCGCCTACTATCACACACATGTAAAATATTTAAAGTAGATAGAAAGACTCTTCAAAAGTATTCTTCCATTAGAGAAAAACTTGAGACCCCAGGCCAAAAAGATTGTTGGGCCTTTGTTGGTAGGTTACCTCGTTCAGACTTGAAGCTCATTGATGCTGTTAAAGAACTAGTGCAAAAGTTTTGGCATGATAACACTAGACCGTCATCGAATCAAAGAGATGTTTTAAAGTTGAGAAAAGGTGTTAAGGGGGGTGAACCCCATGTCAAGCACTTCCTTGACACGACACAAACAGAACTCTATGAGAGGTTCAAGAATGAGCACACACAATTGAACTTGGGCCAAAGCTCCTTCGAAAAATGCAAACCCTGATATGTTAGAATTTGCATTGCTTGCAGTACATGTTGTAGATACCATGTAGAATTTGAGTACTATTATGATACATATAGACATATATTTTGTGGTTTGCATACTAACATTATGTAGGATTGCCCTTCGTTACAACCACCGAATGCATCTAGAGAATTTATACATAGCATAATGTGTCGAAGGCCTGAAGGACAAAAATATTATAAAAGATCATGTTTATATGGGACATGTTCCAGTTGCAGTGGATTTGCATTATTGAGCCGTTGCATCCACACAACCACGGAGCATGAATTTGGGAGGATGTCAGTAGAAATGCAGAACTTCCAGTACATAACATATCAAGTAGATAGTTCGAAGGAAATCAAAAAAATTGCATTGGTGAAGTCACAGGTAATCTAAGTTTGCATGCTTTCATACTGTACATGTTGAATTTGTACATATATATTCCAATTGAAAATGTCACATTGTATTAATGTCCTTGGTTTTGTGGCACCAGGTACAAATTTGTGATTTCATGAAGGAGTTCTACCAAAAGACCAAGCATTATGTACAGCACATCCATGTAGCACGATGGCAGGATGAACAGTACAGACAGTGCAGAGACACCTTTCCCAAGGGCACAATATTGTAAGTTGTGGACTTTGCAGAAAACTACACCCTACAGCCATAGAATGAGATTCAAAGTCAATACTACCATTTATACCAAGTTAGCATAATGGTCCATATCACATACAGGAATGTGCCAGAGAGAAGCAACGACATGAGGACAATATTGAAAGAGACCAACTTCTACATCAGTGACGACAGGTGCCACGACCTGCATGATGTGCAACATTGCTTCAAAATTTTCTATGTTCAGCTGAAGGAGAGAGGTATACATATGGATCAGCATTGGATATGGTCAGATGGTTGTGCAGGCCAATTCAAAAATGCATGTGTTTTATAGTGGTTAAGTATGTTGCACAAGACTTATGATGTGCTGCATGTATGGAACTATTTCGAGACCCAGCATGGAAAGGGAGAGCACGATGGGGCTGAAGCATGTCTCAAAACTGCCCTACGAAGGGAGGAGATGAGGTGCATGGGAGGCCCTCATATTCGGAATGCCGAATCCACAATTCAATGGTGCAAAGAAAAAATGTCAGATCGAACCATGGAGGAACACATACCAACAGGTAGAGCACATGTTGTTAGAAATTTCTGGAATTTAGTTGATATAGATCGATCGCATTCTTATAGTTGTAGTACTGTGCAAGGCACTCGTGGATTTCATTCGGTTCAAAGCTCAAACAAACCTTTATTTGAAATATGGACGCAAAAACTTGCTTGCTTTTGTGAATCTTGCAACAGTTGTGAGGGGGATGAGTGCGAATCAATGGATTGGGTTGATGAATGGGATCATGTATCACTTGCAATGGACCCACGTGCAGTTGCTGAAACAATCCAGTTAGAGGAAGGCCAATCCTCTATTTCAAATGAATATGATCATATATCTGATCTTGTACAACTAGGTAAACATTTCTACATGCATATCCCGGTTCCCTCCTTGTTTTTGTAATTATCCAAGTTATCAAACCACTACTTGTTGGAATATGACCTTAAAATGCATTTTTGCAGGACACATCTATGTAGTTGTCGCCCCAACAGACAGTGCAATTGGGATGAATTATTGGTTGGCACGATGCATCCAGGGGAAGAAAACCCTCCTCGCATCATTAACGGATAGTGAAGGCATTACCTTTCCGACTGGATCGATGGTTGTTCAGGGGGAATATCTTACAGTGGATGGAAAGGGACCAAAGAGAAATGGCTACACATACACAGATTATAGACCAGGGTCACAGGTGTATCACTTTACGCACTTGATCGTGGGTACAAAAATCCAACTACATACAATGTCAACGAAGTCATCAAACAAGGTACGCTACTTACTACCTCATGCAGAGCATGAGAGGTTGTTCAAGACAATAAAAAACCAAGAGGATCCAAAAGGCCTAATTAACTGAGGTACATAGTATAGCCATGTGATTGTTTATTCATGCACGGTTAATGTTATTCATGTTAGATGGTTGATTTGATATCGTTATCTTATATCGTTTATTTGATGTCTGAGTTATGATTAAGTTATGATTTATGGCCATGTGATTGTTTATTCATGCATGATTAACCCTATAAGCACTAATATAACCCTACAAACATAATCTAGCCCTATAAATGCTAGAAAGCTAAACTAACCCTAGAAACACTAATCTAACCCTCAGAAACTAATCTAGAATCCTAGAAACATAATTTAGCCGTAGAAATCCTATAAAGCTAAACTAACCCTAGAAACACTAATCTAACCCTCAGAAGCTAATCTAGAATCCTAGAAACCTAATGTAGCCCTATTAACCTAATCTGGCCCTAGAATCTGTGACCCACCACACGTACCCTCAATAGGGGGTATTTGGACTCCAAGGGGGATAGGATCACTATTAGAAGGGTTTGTCATGTCACACAAGTACACCACTAGAGAACTCAACTTATAGAATCCAAGTCTACATGTCTATCTTGGAATTTCGATCCTCAAACCCTAGGTCTTACCAAGATGCCCGCAGCACCCAAATATGGATATTTCCCCCATTTTCTCTACCACTCTCTCCATTTGGAGCTTTAGGAATTGTTTCAATATTGGTCTAGTACTTGGATGAATATGAGGATCATTTGGGAGCTATGATTGAGTAGCACTAACATGTTCATCATTGTCACCTAATGGTTGGAAATGTCCTTGAGGGAGGATTTATACCTACCTCACCCATGTTAATGCTTGAGTTTTTGGAAGTCCCTCATCACCATTTCCATCATCATCACCATCCCCATCATCATCACCATCTTCGTCATCATCATCACCATCTTCATCATCACTGTCAACTGTAGGTCCCTCATCACCGTGTCCATCATCATCACCATCTTCATCAACACCATGATCTTCATCACCATCACCATCACCATCACCATCACCATCATCATCAATGTCATCATCATCATCATCAATGTCATCATCATCATCATCGCCACAAGTGCCTAGTGGATGATTTTCCAAAGTTGACCCCGATGTGCAAAAATTGCATACTCCCTCATTGAGCAAAACCCTAGTTTCCAAGATGGACGTACAATATGAGGGCAAGGCCACCGGGATAGAGGGGAGGGGCACCCCTAGAACTATCCCGGTGTGCTAAATCCAATGGAGTCAATGGTTCGTCGATCCAAGCCATGGTCTTCATTCTATGGCTCGTCTCGTCTCGCATCCAAAAGGCCTTCAGGGACACCTGCTGGATACCTGCGGGGAGCGTAGAAATCCAACCGTGCAACAAAACTGGGTTCTGGGGAGTCATGCAAGTGTGTCTAGGTAGGTTCTGTTAGGAACCCATGTCTTTACTTTGTTAGTATGTTGTTGTTGGACGCATATGCTTTGTAAGTCATCCCATAGTATTTGTTGATCAATAGTTTATGTTATTGTTGTTGGCGCATATGCTTTCTAAGTCGCCCATAGTATTGTTGATCCATAGTTTGTAACGGCCCATGGTTTTGACCCATAGTATTGGTGCCTAGAATTAGTATATAAGTGTGTGTTGAGACCTATGAAGGCACCGTGAAGTTAATTGTATTGAGCTTGCTCAAAGGAGGTTTCCCCCTCGAAGTGGCATGTGATCAATATAAAAGTGATTCTGAGTTCTGTCATTTCTACTATTTCGCATATTCTTGTTAATTAATTGTTGCAGATGCATCACATCTGGTATCAGAGCACTTTCTTGGGCTCGCTGGGTGAAATTTCTGCCAAATTTTTTTTCGCATCTATTGCAGATTCGGATTTGGGAATAATCCCTATCCGCTTAACTATGGGAAGTACTTGGGCATAAGTCCTAAAACTCATTGTGAGGAGTAACATAGGAACCCCGAAGTAGCTGGCCCATTGAGAGGACCTGCCAGCGAAAAGGGAAACGACCCCTACCTGATTGACTAGTTCCCACCCGTGAGGTAAACCAAGAGCTGTTGTTTGTGGCAAAGAGGTTATCAGTTTTACCTGAGCCGTGGAGTGAGGGGTACTTCCCCAATACGCAAGCCGTCAGACAACATTGGTGGCCGAGTGAAACACCTGAACTGTTAGGAAGCCGCACATACCTGGGGTCCATATCTACTTTCAGCTGAACTATTGTCGATCACTGCTGTGCCGTTTCAGATCCATTTTGCAAGCCGTTCCAGATTCATCCATTTTCAATCCATTCGGCGCTGTTCCAGATCCCTTTCGAGCCGTAGCCGCTCCAGTCTGGAAAAAAAAAAAAAAAATCAATTTTTTCTCCATATCTCCCTTATTTTCACTCTGTTTCCCTTGAATTTTTTGGGGAACCCCTGTCATCCCATTCTGCATATTTCAGTCCTGAGGACCCTATCCCCAATTCCCCTTCCCAAATCCTGAAATCCCACATTTGTCTATTTTTAGGGTTTGCCATAACTTCCTCAGATTTCACCCAATAACCTTCAAATTTTACCACAGAGTTCCTTTCTGAATTCTGCTTCTTTGTTCCCCTCTACCAAATTTTCTCATTCTTTCACCCCGCTTCTAAAATCCTCATTTTTGCTTCCCTGTCTATCCAACAGTATCCAAAACCTACTCAAACCCCAATTACCCTTCTAATTTTTTCCCAAGTCCATATTTTCCTTTACTGAAGTAATTTCTGTTTTTGTTTTCCTACCCAGTCAACCGAAAAAAAAAAATAAAAAAAAATATCCTGGTTATGGTTGTCACCCGTGCAGGAGAAAAAACCATGGAGGACGCACTTGCAGCCATCCAAGCCATACTCCAGGATCTGGATGAAAAATTTCTTGGTCTCCATCTTGAACATTCAGCTATGAACAACAAACGACAGTCCGAGTCTTCAGCAGACAATGGATTCTCTTCTTCCAGCAATTTCCGTGGTCCAAAGCTTGATTTTTCTCGCTTCAATGGTACCGATCCAACTGGATGGATCTATCATGCAGAACAGTATTTCAGTCTGCATAATACTTTTGATGTCAACAAAGTTCCGTTGGCATCCTTTCATTTGGAACAGGAATCTCTTCAATGGTACCATTGGTACATCAAGGCTCATCCAGAGCCCAAATGGCCAGACTTTTTCCAGCTCCTTTCGCAACGATTTTTTCCTAGTGCTTTTGATGACTTCACAAGAGCCCTCACTAAACTTTGCCAAACTGGCACTGTGAGAGAGTATCAAACCGAATTTGAGAATCTAGCCAATCACACCGAAGGATTGTCTGATGACTTTTACCGGAGTTGTTTTATCAGTGGTCTAAAGGATGCCATCCGCTCTGAGGTCAAAATGTTCTATCCCAACACAATGATGGAAGTACTAGGGTTGGCTAAGTTGGCAGAAGACAAGATTGCAGCCCAACAACGCTCCAAGCCCACTTTTGTTCCCTTCCAAAATATGGGTTCTCAGCGACCACCTATACCGCAGGCTCCTCGACCGACTCCTATCAAGCGTTTGTCTGAAACAGAGATGCAAGCACGCAGAGAAAAGGGGCTTTGCTATCATTTTCATGAGAAATTCACTCGGGGACATAGATGTGTTCAGCAAAAGCTCTATCTCTTGGATGTGGAGTCTTCGCCTGCCTCTGAAATTGGTGACGAAGATCCAGAAACACTAGATGCTCCGGTCGACATTCAGGAACCGCCTATTGACCCTCCGTCTCAGGATGACTAGCCAGAGATATCTCTCCATGATTTAGCTGGAATCACCACCCCCCAAACAATGCGGGTCAAGGGTTACTTCAAGAAGCTTCCTCTTACAATACTCATTGATTCTGGTAGCACTCATAATTTCATTGACCCTTGGATCGCCAAACAAGCTGATTGTTTTATCCATCCTTGCTCCAACATTGAAGTCATGGTTGCCAATGGGGGCACCTTACCTAGCAAAGGGACGTGTCGAAATGTGCGTATATCTATGGGAGATTATACCTTGCGCTCTAACATGTTTTCCTTGCCCTTAGGAGGATGTGATGTGGTTTTGGGCGCTCAATGGCTACGCACACTTGGCCCCATCTTATGGGATTTTGCTGAACTTTGGATGCAGTTTTTCCTCAATGGACACAAACACACATTGACAGGATTACAACCAGGTTCTCTTAGCATCATCAGTTCACATCGCATGGAAAAACTCCTCAAGAAGAATTCACATGGTGTCATCGCTCAGATCCATTCCATCCAGATGCAACCATCAGCGGTCTCCACTACTCCTTTGGATCTACAACAAATTCTGGATCGATATACAGGTGTCTTTGCTGAACTAGTGGGATTGCCACCTTCCAGGCCAGAATACCATCATATTCAGCTCCTTCCTGGTAGCGTTCCTCCCAACATCAGGCCCTATCGCTACCCATTTCACAAAAAAACGGAGATTGAAATGCTCGTTCGAGACTTATTGAAGCAAGGTATTATTCGCCCAAGCACTAGTTCCTTTTCTTCTCCGGTTATTCTTGTCTGCAAAAAAGATGGGTCATGGCTCCTCTGCATTGACTTTCGAGCACTTAATCACCTCACCATCAAGGATAAGTTTCCAATTCCTGTTGTTGATGAGCTTCTTGATGAGCTTCATGGGAGTCACTTTTTCTCCAAGTTGGATCTTCGTTCTGGGTATCATCAAATTCGGGTTCATGAGGATGATATCCCTAAAACAACTTTCCACACACATGATGGCCATTATGAGTTTTTGGTCATGCCCTTTGGCCTCACTAATGCTCCTTCCACATTCCAGGCCTTAATGAATAAAATATTTCGACCGTACTTGCGGAAATTCATTCTGGTATTCTTTGATGATATCCTCATCTATAGTAAAACATGGGATGAACATCTCCAACATTTGGATCTTGTCATGCAACTTTTCTCTGACCATCATCTCCATGCCAAGCAGTCTAAATGTGTTTTTGGATGGAAGGAAGTTGAGTATCTCGGGCACATTATCTCAGCACAAGGGGTTCACGTGGATCCTGCCAAAATCGATGCCATGAACAATTGGCCGCATCCTCAGACACTCAGGAGCCTTCATGGTTTTTTGGGGTTGACTGGATACTACCGCAACTTTGTCAAGGATTATGGGAAGATTGCAGCTCCATTAACTACTCTATTGAAAAAGGATGCCTTCACATGGACACCTGCTGCTCAGTGTGCATTTGACAAACTAAAACAAGCTATGTGTACTACACCTGTGCTAGATATGCCCGATTTTTTCAAGCCCTTCACTATTGAGAGTGATGCTTGCGGCAATGGACTTGGTGCTGTTCTCCTTCAAGATGAACACCCCATTGCGTTCACCAGCAAATCCCTTTTAGGTAATAATTTAGCTGCCTCTACCTATGAGAAGGAAATGATGGCTATTTTGCATGCAGTATAGAAGTGGCGCCCATACCTATTAGGTAATCATTTCTGCATCAAGACTGATCACCAGAGTCTGAAATATTTCTTGGACCAGTGTGTCTCCTCCCCGGCACAACAGAAATGGGTTAGCAAACTCATGGGTTATGACTATGAGATCACTTACAAGAAGGGTAAAGACAATATTGTGGCAGATGCTCTTTCTCGCACATTTGATGCCCAAGGTTCTCTTTCAGCTATTTCTATGCCTTTTCCAAA
Source organism: Larix kaempferi (assembly GCA_027924585.1). NCBI lineage: Eukaryota > Viridiplantae > Streptophyta > Pinopsida > Pinales > Pinaceae > Larix > Larix kaempferi. The sequence goes on along the minus strand of BSBM01002204.1, from coordinate 14,069,025 downwards.
TTGGTTGCAATCTGTTCAAAAGGGTTATGTCAATGACTCCTCCTTATCTCAAATCATCCAACACTTGACCAACAACCCTTCTACTGTACCACATTACTCTTGGGATGGTGCTTCTCTGCGATACAAGGGTCATTTGGTGCTTCCCTAGAGCACAGATCTTCAATAGGCTGTCTTCTATGAACTCCATGCTTCTCCATCGGCAGGGCACTCTGGGTTCCTCAAAACGTATGAACGAGCACGGCGTAACTTCTTTTGGCAGGGCATGAAAAGGACAATTCAACAGATGGTGGCCGAATGTGATACCTGCCAGCGCAATAAGGGTGAAACAACACTCCTTCCAGGATTGCTTGAACCCTTGCCCATACCTACACGGATTTGGACAGATATTTCTATGGATTTCATTGAAGGGCTCCCTAAATTTGGTAGGAAGACAGTGATTCTCATTGTGGTTGATCGCCTCTCCAAATATAGTCATTTTTGTGCTCTCAGCCATCCCTATACAGCCTCCTCCGTCGCTCAAACTTTTCTGGACTAGATCTTTCGTCTTCATGGCATCCCTTCTTCCATTGTCTCGGATCGTGATGCGACTTTCACCAGTCATTTTTGGACAGAACTATTTCGCCACACTATCACCAAACTGAAGATGAGTTTAGGGTATCACCCACAAACAGATGGTCAGACTGAAATTGTCAATAAATGCCTGGAAACTTATCTTCGTTGCTTCACCTCGGAACAACAACATCAGTGGGAAAAATGGCTCCCTCTCACTGAATGGTGGTACAATACCTCTTACCACACTGCCTCTAAAATGACCCCATATGAAGAAGTCTATGGTCAGGTACCTCCAACTCTTCTTCCATACACCCCCACCAGTTCACCAGTTCAGGAAGTTGACACGGTCCTTCAAAACCGCGATCAGATTCTTCGCATTTTGTGGGACAATCTTCACATGGCAAGAAATCACATGAAGCAACAAGATGATCAGCACCGTTCTGAGCGCACTTTTCAAGTCGGCGATATGGTTTTTCTTCGTCTCTAGCCGTACAAACAATCATCCTTGAAACTCAAAGGGAATCATAAGCTCGCTCCAAATTTCTATGGGCCATATCGGATTCTTCATAAGATTGGGTCCATTGCTTATAAATTGGAACTTCCTCTTTCTTCCCACATTCATCCAGTCTTTCATGTCTCTTGTATGAAGAAAGTTCTTGGCACCAACATCAGTGGACAAACGATTTTACCCGAACTGGATAATGAAGGATCCATCCTTTTGGAGCCAGAGGCCATCATCAATCGGCGCACACGTCAGCTTCGCTCTCACTCTATCACAGAGGTCTTAATTCAGTGGCACAGCATGCAACCAGAGGATGCTACATGGGAACCACTCCTTTAGATTCAACAACAATTTCCACATCTAAAGCTTTGAGGACAAAGCTTTTTTTAAGGGGGAGGGGATGTTAGGAACCCATGTCTTTACTTTGTTAGTATGTTGTTGTTGGACGCATATGCTTTGTTAGTCGTCCCATAGTATTTGTTGATCAATAGTTTATGTTATTGTTGTTGACGCATATGCTTTGTAAGTCGCCCGTAGTATTGTTGATCCATAGTTTGTAATTGTTGGGTATGTTATATCTCTTCAAATGGTCGCTGCGTGTACAACACGATCCCTACGGCACTAGTAATTTTTGGGTTGCTTTTTTGCTTTTTCGCAATTTTTGACCCATTGTACTCTATCTAATCCCGGTAAAAGGGATTAGGGTTGTAACCTAATTTCGGGTAAACGAATTAGGGTTTTAGATGCTGCGAAATACCATTTATTGTATTGTACATGGTTAAATAAAATATATAATGAAAAAGGAGCTATGCGGCTCTAAGTTTTGCTGGTTTTTTTCCCGGTTAAGGGTTTCCAGGTGAAAATCTCTGTGTAATGTGTGTGCCATTGTGTATTTTCTGTTAATGCTTAAGAATCATATAAGTTTGTACTTCACTGTTAAGGTTTAAAACTTACATTTGGTATCAGAGCATTTTTTGGGTTCAGAGGGATGCCTTTGTTTCCAAGGGTTTGGCTCAATCTTGGATTTGTGATAAACCTGGTTTCAGTGGGAGCTTTGTAGCGGTGATTTATTTTTTTCTTTAAAGAATGGCGAGCAGTTCTAGATTCGAGATTGAGAAATTTAATGGTCAGAGCTTTGAGCTATGGAAGCTCAAGATGGAAGATCTTCTGGTAGATAGAGAACAGTGGATCGCAGTAGATCCAGGTACCATGCCCTCTGGTGCGGTAAAAGAAGAATGGGAAAAGCTGGAAAGAAAAGCAAGGAGCACCATTCGTCTTTGCCTTGCAGATTCGGTATTGGTGAATGTATCTGGAGAAGACAGTGCAAAGAAGCTATGGGATAAACTGGGAAGTCTGTACCAGTCAAAGTCCCTGGTAAATAAGTTATTTCTGCGAAAGAAATTGTACCTTCTGAGGATGACTGATGGAGACTCTGTTTCAGAGCATCTAAACTCCTTCAATACTCTGGTAAGTCAGTTGACATCTGTTGGTATTACAATTGCTGATGATGAAAAATGTATTAGTCTGTTGTGATCTTTGCCAGATTCATGGGATAATCTGGTTATAGCTATTGGGAGTAATGCAACCACGCTAAACTTCGATGATGTGGTTGCATCCCTACTATCGGAGGAAATGAGGCAGAGATCCATAGATAGTTCAGCCAAGGATGCCTTATTTGTAAGAGTTCGCCCTGGAGACAGATCTAAAAATAAGTCTTCAGGTGGTAGATCTAAATCTAGAGGGAGATCTAAATCTCCAGGACCTTCTGTAAGAAAATGCTGGAAGTGCGGTAAAGCTGGGCATTACAAGAAGGATTGTAAATCCAAAAATACTGATAAAAGCAGAGGACCTAATGATGCTCCATCCGCAGATGGGAAAGAATCTACAGAGGAAGGAGGAGATGTGTATCTGGCATCTTCAAGTACACATGCAGAGCATGATTCGTGGTTGATTGACTCAGGTGCGTCTTATCATATGACTCCTCACAGGGAGTGGTTTTCTTAATACGAAAAGTATGATGGAGGAGATGTATTTCTGGGAGACAAATCGGTGGCGAAAATCATAGGTCGAGGAAAGATCAAGCTACTGCTCAAAGATGGAAGGGTTAAAACTCTTCCCGGGGTTCTGCACATTCCAAAGCTGGCTAGAAACCTTATATCTGTAAGTAAAATGGATGATGCAGGTGTGAAAACATTATTTGAAAAGAACACATGCAAGATGGTTCGAGAATCACTGGTACTGATGAGGGGAGTTCGGATTGGAACTCTATACAAGTTGTTGGGAAGCACCTTCAAAAATGGATGTAACAGTACTACTGTTCCTGAGGATAAAAATGAAGGAGACAGAGTCCTTACTGTCTCTAGTGAGAAGACATCGCTATGGCATCGAAGGCTGGGACATATTGGAGAGAAGGGTCTTCGACTATTACAAGGTAAAAGTATGGCTAAAGGCATGTCTGATTTCACATTAGATTTTGATTTCTATGAACATTGCTTATATGGTAAACAGAATCGGGTAAGATTCTCATCTGGTGTTGTAAGAGCTAAAGGAATCTTAGAGTTAATACACAGTGATGTTTTTGGACCTGTGCCTGTTCCATCACTTGGTAAATCTGTGTATTATGTTTCATTTATAGATGATTTCTCAAGGAAAACTTGGATTTATTTCCTGCGTAAGAAATCTGAGGTTTTTAATAGATTCAAAGAATTTAAGGCTCTTGTAGAGAATCAAACTGAGAAGAAAATAAAAGTACTCAGAACAGATAACGGTGGAGAATTCTGTGAAAGTGAATTTGAGGAGTTCTGTAAAACGTGTGGAATAGCAAGGAAAAAGACTACTCCATACACACCTCAACAAAATGGGGTTGCTGAAAGGATGAACAGGACATTGATGGAAAAGGCAAGGAGTATGCTCAGTGGTGCAAGGCTAACACAACAATTCTGGGCAGAAGCTGTTGACACTGCGTGTTACCTAGTGAATAGGACACCCACATCAGCATTGGTTGACAAGACACCTCATGAGGTTTGGAATGGTAAGAAACCCTCTCTCTCTCATCTCAGAGTGTTTGGGTGTGATGCTTTTGTACATGTTCCAAAGGAGAAAAGGACCAAGTTGGATAATAAAGCAGAAAAATGTATCTTCATTGGTTACAAGGATGGAGTGAAAGGTTACAAGCTGTGGAACCCAGTAAAAAGGCAAACAGTTTACAGTCGAGATGTTATCTTCAGAGAAGTCGAAAGCACTTCCAAGATTGAGGATGTACCAAAGAAAAAGGATTCAGAGAAGCTACAATTTGATATCAAGGATGAAAGAGGTGACTCTTTTGAGGAACCAGATTCGTCTGAATCAGATGAGGAGGTAGAATCGTCTGAATCAGATGAAGAGGCGGATCCACAGACTCCGGTATTGAGGAGATCTGACCGAGAAAGATGGCAAGTTGAAAGGTACAGTCCCCCTGATTTTCGTTCTAATTTTGTGTTATCTATTACTGATGATGATCCTAGAACTGCTAAAGAGGCAATGGATTCAGAAGATAGTAAACTATGGAAGAAGGCCATGATAGAAGAAATGGATGCCTTAGACAAAAATGAAGCATGGGATCTGGTTGAGTTGCCAGAAGGAAGAAATCCTATTGGAAGCAAATGGGTATTCAAGAAGAAGTTAAATGCAGCAGGTAAAGTGGAGAAGTACAAGGCTCGACTAGTAGCGAAAGGTTACTCCCAAATTGAGGGCATCGATTTTGGTGAGATTTTTTCACCTGTTGCAAAATTGACTTCTATTAGATTTCTTCTATCTATTTCTGCTGCTTTTGACCTTGAAGTAGAACAGATGGATGTAAAGACAGCTTTCCTACATGGAAATCTTAATGAAGAGATCTATATGAAGCAACCAGAACGGTTTGTGGTGAAAGGAAGAAAGGAGCTTGTCTGTAAGCTGAAAAAATCTCTCTACGGATTGAAACAATCTCCCAGAATGTGGTATCAAAAATTTGATACTTATATACTGGGACTTGGTTTCTCAAGAAGCAAAGTTGATCATTGTGTTTATTTTAAGCTAACTGGTGATCATTTTATTTATGTAATATTGTATGTTGATGATATGTTGCTAATTGGAAACAACAAGGAAATCATCAAGGATGTCAAGAATCAGCTGTCATCTGAATTTGACATGAAAGATCTTGGTGCTGCAAATTTCATTTTGGGCATGGAAATAAAAAGAGATCGTGAAAACAGGAAACTCTGGTTAAATCAGAGGAAATATGTTGAAACGATATTGAAGAGATTTAATATGCAGGAGAGCAAACCAGTGAAGGTGCCCATTCCTGTAGGTGTAAGCTTATCTGCAGAGCAGTGTCCCACTACACAAGAAGAGGTAGAGGACATGTCTCATGTTCCCTATGCTAGTGCAGTTGGCAGTCTGATGTATGCCATGGTCTGTACTAGACCAGATATATCCCATGCAGTGGGAGTTTTGAGTAGATACATGTCAAAACCAGGAAAGGAACATTGGACTGCAGTAAAAAGGGTCTTCAGGTATTTGTGTGGCACTACAGATTTTGCAATCTGCTACCAAGGAAGACCCGGTCTAAACAGAGAGATAGATATACAAGGATTTGCTGATGCTGACTGGGCTGGAGATCTTGATCACAGAAGATCTACAAGTGGCTACGTTTTTAATCTATTTGGAGGAGCAATCAGTTGGATGAGTAGAAGACAAGCTGTAGTTGCACTCTCAACTACAGAAGCTGAATACATGGCAGCTACCCATGCAAGTAAGGAAGCTGTATGGTTGCAAAGATTGTGTTCAGGTATTGGTTTTGTTCAGAATGCAGTAAAAATTGGCTGTGATAGCTCAAGTGCAATATTTCTGGCAAAGAACCCTGCTTATCACTCGAGGACAAAGCACATTGATGTGCAGTACCATTTCGTCAGAGACATGGTTGAACAAAACAAAGTGTTGCTGGAAAAGGTTGACACTTTGGTAAATGTTGCAGACTCTTTGACAAAGTCTGTGAGTACTCAGAAGTTCTCTTGGTGTAAAGAGAACATGGGCATTGTTGCCCTGAATTGTTGAAGTCATAAATTTCTCCTGTATGTGAAGAGAACAACAAGTGGGAGAATGTTGGGTATGTTATATCTCTTCACATGGTCGCTGCGTGTACAACACGATCCCTACGGCACTAGTGATTCGCCTGCGCTGGGCGCTTCCGGAGGGGGGGGTAGCCCGACAGGGCCCACCCCCTTCGTTTCGGACCATTAGGTTCCGAAATGACACGGAGGGGGCCGTTAGGCCCCCGGAGTCCACACGGAGCGCAAAATTTTTTGGGTTGCTTTTTTGCTTTTTCACAATTTTTGACCCATTGTACTCTATCTAATCCCGGTAAAAGGGATTAGGGTTGTAACCTAATTTCGGGTAAACGAATTAGGGTTTTAGATGCTGCGGAATACCATTTATTGTATTGTACATGGTTAAATAAAATATATAATGAAAAAGGAGCTATGCAGCTCTAAGTTTTGCTGGTTTTTTTCCCGGTTAAGGGTTTCCAGGTGAAAATCTCTGTGTAATGTGTGTGCCATTGTGTATTTTCTGTTAATGCTTAAGAATCATATAAGTTTATACTTCACTGTTAAGGTTTAAAACTTATAGTAATGGCCCATGGTTTTGACCCATAGTATTGGCGCCTAGAATTAGTATATAAGTGTGTGTTGAGACCTATGAAGGCACCGTGAAGTTAATTGTATTGAGCTTGCTCAAAGGAGGTTGCCCCCTCGAAGTGGCCTGTGATCAATATAAAAGTGATTCTGAGTTCTATCATTTCTACTATTTCGCATATTCTTGTTAATTAACTGTTCCAGGTGCATCACAGGTTCTGGCCAATAATGCTATCCACAAGTGCCCGATGGATGATTTTCCAAAGTTGACCCCCGTGTGCAAAAATTGCACACTCCCTCACTGAGCAAAACCCTAGTTTCCAAGATGGACGTACAAGATGAGGACAGGGCCACTGGGCTGGAGGGGAGGGGAACCCCTAGCACTATCCCGGCGTGCTAAATCCAACGGAGTCGACGGTTCGTCGATCCGAGCCACGATCTTCATTCTATGGCTTGTCCCGTCTCGCATCCAAAAGGCCTTCAAGGACACCTGCTGGATGCCTGCTGAGGGCGTAGAACTCCAACCGTGCAACAAAAATGGGTTCTGGGGATTCATGCAAGTGTGTCTAGGTAGGTTCCAGCCAGGAACACTAGCCACAAGTGCCCGGTGGATGATTTTCCAAAGTTGACCCTCGTGTGCAAAAATTACACACTCCCTCACTGAGCAAAACCCTAGTTTCCAAGATGGACGTACAAGATGAGGGCGGGGCCACCGGGCCGGAGGGGAGGTGCACCCCTAGCACTATCCTAGTGTGCTAAATCCAACAGATTCGATGCTTCATCGATTTGAGCCACTATCTTCATTCTATGGCTCGTCCCGTCTCGCATCCAAAAGGCCTTCAGGGACACCTGCTGGATACCTGCCGGGGGCGTAGAACTCCAACCGTACAACAAAACCGGGTTCTAGGGAGTCATGCAAGTGTGTCTGTTAGGAACCTATGTCAACCCTTCTCTTTACTATGTTAGGATATTTTTGTTGGACGCATATGCTCTGTAAGTCGTCCCGTAGTATTTGTTGATCCGTAGTTTATATTAGCCCATAGTATTGACCCATAGTATTGGACGCATATGCTTTGTAAGTCGTCCCGTAGTATTATATGTCCCATGGTTTTGACTCATAGTATTGGGCATAAACTTAGTATATAAGTGTGTGTTGAGGTCATTGAAGGCACAGTGAAGTTAATTGTATTGAGCTTGCTCAAAGGAGGTTGCCCCCTCGAAGTGGCCTGTGATCAATATAAAAGTGATTCTGTTATATTATTTCTGATATCTCGTGTATTTGCATTAATTAATTATTGCACATACATCACATCTGGTATCAGAGCACTTTCTAGGGCTCGTTGGGTGGAATTTATATCAATTTTTTTTTTCTCGCATCTGTTGCAGCTTCGGATTTGGGAATAATCCCTATCCGCTTAACTGTGGGAAGTACTTGGGCATAAGCCCTAACACTCATTGTGAGGAGTACCACAGGAACCCCAAAGTAGCTGGCCCATTGAGAGGACCTGCCAGCGAAAAGGGCAACGACCCCTACCTGATTGACTAGTTCCCACCCGTGAGGTAAACCAAGAGTTGTCGTTTGTGGCAAAGCGGTTATCAGTTTTACCTGAGCCGTGGAGTGAGGGGTACTGGCCCAATACACAAGCCATCAGACAACATTGTTGGCCAAGTGAAACACCTGAACTGTTAGGAAGCTGTACATACCTGGGGTCCATATCTATTTTCAGTTGAATTGTTGCCGATCACTTTCGCTCCAGATCCAGCCGTTCCAGATCTATTCTGAAATTCGTTCTAGATCCAGCCGTTTTTTATCCCTTCCACGCCGTTGTTGCCGATCCATTTCTGAATTAAAAAAAAAAAAAAGAGTATAAAATTCAGTTTTTTCCTTTCTGAATTCTGCTTCTTTGTCCCTCTCTGCCAAATTTTCTCATTCTATCACCCCGCTTCTAAAATCCCCCTTTTTGTTTTCTTGTCCTTTTGACAGTGTCCAAAATCTAGTAAAACCCGAATTACCCATCAAATTGTTTCCCCAATCCAAATTTTCCTTTACTAAATCAGCTTCTGTTTGTGTTTTTCTACCCATTCCACCAAAAAAAAAAAAAAAAAAACTGGTTATGGTTGTCACCCATGCAGGAGCACACACCATGGAGGAAGCACTTGCAGCCATCCAAACCAAACTCCAAGATCTGGATGAAAAATTTCTCAGCCTCCATCTTCAACATTCAGCCATGAACAATACCAGACAGCTAGAATCTTTTGCAGCCACTGGGTTCTCTTCTTCTAGCAATTTTCGTGGGCCGAAGCTTGATTTTCCTCGCTTCAATGGTACTAATCTGACTGGATGGATATACCGAGCAGAACAATATTTCAGTCTGCATAATACTTTTGATGTTCAAAAAGTTCCACTTGCATCCTTTCATTTGGAACAGGAAGCCCTTCAATGGTACCGTTGGTACATCAAAGCTCATCCCGAGCCAAACTGGACATATTTTTGCCAACTCATTTTGCCACGATTTGGTCCTAGTGCTTTTGACAACTTCACAGGAGCACTCACTAAACTTCACCAAATTGGCACAGTGAGAGAGTATCAGACAGAATTTGAGAAACTAGCCAATCACACAGAAGGATTGTCTGATGAATTCTACAGGAGTTGTTTTATCAGTGGTCTCAAGGATGAAATCCGCTCAGAGGTCAAAATGTTTTGTCCCAACACAATGATGGAAGTCCTAGGGTTGGCTAAGCTGGCCAAGGACAAGATCGTAGCTCAACAACGATCCAAACCCACCTTTGTTCGCTTCAGAAATATGGGTTCCCAATGACCTCCCATCACGCCTGCTCCTCAACCAACTCCTATCAAGCATTTGTCTGAAATAGAAATGCAAGCACGCCGAGAAAAAGGGCTTTGCTATAATTGTGATGAGAAATTCACTTGGGGACATAGATGTGTTCAACAAAAGCTCTATCTCTTGGATGTGGATTCTTCGTCTGCCTTAGAACTTGGTGAAGAAGCTATAGATACAGTAGATGATCAGATCGACATTCAACACCCACCTGTTGACACCCCATCTCAGGACGACCCACCCGAGATCTCTCTCCATGCTGTAACCGACATCACCACCCCACAAACAATGCGGGTCAAGTGATACTTCAAGAAGCTCCCTCTTACCATACTCATTGATTCTGGTAGCACTCATAACTTCATTGACCCTCGAATTTCCAAACAGGCTGATTGTTTTGTCCATCCTTGCTCCAACTTTGAAGTCATGGTTGCTAATGGGGGCACCTTACCTTGCAAGGGGAAGTGTCACAATGTATGTATCTCTATGGAATATTATAACCTACGCTCTGACATGTTTTCCTTGTCCTTAGGTGAATGCGATGTGGTTTTGGACGTTCAATGGTTACGCACACTTGGCCCCATCTTATGGGATTTTGCTGAACTTTGGATGCAGTTTTAAGTCAATGGGGCACACCACAAATTTATGGGCTTACAACCAGGGTCTCTCTGCATCATCAGTTCACATCGCATGGAAAAAATCCTTAAAAAGAATTCACATGGTGTCATCGCTCAGCACAATTCCATTCAGATGCACCCATCAATAGTCTCCACTACTTCCTTGGATAGATATGCAGGTATCTTTGCTGAACCAATGCACTTGCTGCCTTCAAGAGACCTTTTCGGTAAGAGTGTAGCCACATCTACCTCTCAGCAGGAAATGATGGCTATTTTGCATGCAGTACAGAAGTGGCAGCCATACCTATTAGGGAATTATTTCTGCATCAAGACTGATCTCCCGAGTCTGGAAAATTTTCTGGAACAATGGGTCTCCTCCCCAACACACCTGCAATGGGTTATCCCTATGTGATCACTTACAAGAAGGGTAAGGACAATATGGTGGAAGATGCTCCTTCTCGCACAATTGATGACCCAGTTCCTCTTACAGCTCTTTCTCTGCTTGTTCCAAATTGGTTGCAATATGTTCAATAGGGCTATCTCTTCTCTGAACTCCATGCTTCTTCATCAACAGGGCATACTAGGTTCTGCAAAATGTATGACCGGGAACAATGTAACTTATTTTGGCCGGGACTAAAAATGACAATTCAACAGATGGTGGCTGACGATGATACTTTTCAAGTCAACAAGGGGGAAACGACACTCCTTTCGGGATTGCTCAAACCCTTGCCCATCCCTACACAACTTTGGCCAACTATTTCTATGGATTTCCTAGCAGCACTCTGGTGGTACAATACCACATTTCAAAGGACACCATATGAAGCAGTCTATGGAAAAACACCACCATTTCTTCTTCCATACACCCTTAGCAGCTCCCCAGTTCAGGAAATTGACTCGGTTCTTCGAAACCGCGATCAGATTCTTCTCATTCTGCAGGACAATCTTCACATGGCCAGAATTCGCCTGAAACAACAAGCCGATCAACACCGTTCTGAGTGCATTTTCCACGTAGTTGACAGGGTTATTCATCTACAGCCTTCCAAGCAATCCTCCTTGACACTCCAAAGGCGTCAGTGGCCCAAAATGCAAACCGAGGATGCTACCGAGGAACCACTCCTTCAGATTCTGCAGTAATTTCTCCAACCAAAGCTTTTTCTAAGGGAGAGGGGATGTTAGGAACCTATGTCAACCCTTCTCTTTACTATGTTAGTATATTGTTGTTGGACGCATATGCTTTGTAAGTCATCCCGTAGTATTTGTTGATCTGTAGTTTATATTAGTCCATAGTATTGGACGCATATGCTTTGTAAGTCGTCTCGTAGTATTATATGTCCCATGGTTTTGACTCATAGTATTGGGCATAGAGTTAGTATATAAGTATGTGTTGAGGTCATTGAAGGCACGATGAAGTTAATTGTATTGAACTTGCTCAAAGGAGGTTGCCCCCTCGAAGTGGCCCGTGATCAATATAAAAGTGATTCTGTTCTATTATTTCTGATATCTCGTGTATTTGCATTAATTAATTATTGTAGGTACATCACAGTGTCTAGGTAGGTTCCAGTCGGGAACGCTAGCCACAAGTTCCTGATGGATGATTTTCCAAATTTGACTCCCGTGTGCAAAAATTGCACACTCCCTCACTGAGCAAAACCCTAGTTTCCAATATGGACGTACAAGATGAGGGCAGATCCACCGGGCTGGAGGGGAGGGGCACCCCTAGCATTATCCCAGCGTGCTGAATCCAACAGAGTCGATGGTTCGTCGATCCGAGCCACGATCTTCATTCTATGGCTCATCCCGTCTCGCATCCAAAAGGCCAACAGAGACACCTGTTGGATACCTGCCGGGGACGTAGAACTCCAACCGTGCAACAAAACCGGGTTCCGGGAGGTCATGCAAGTGTGTCTAGGTAGGTTCTGGCCAAGAACGCTAGCCACAAGTTCCCATGATCCGGATTTTAGGAGTTGAGACCCGGAAGACTTGAATGCCAAGAGAGGAGGAGGTTAAGCATGCAAATCTGTCATAAAATTTACATGAAAAACACTAATCTTGCATGAGAATAAGCATTAACAGAAACATATGAAATGAATGGGAGGTGAGGCTCAAAGAGGAGCCCCACCTCTAAAACTAATTACCAATAAGTCACTCAAACCTAATTAGTCTCACAATGAACAATAGAAAATAGGAGAGAAACCAAATGAGTAACTTGTTATTATGAGAAGGATTGCTAGGCCTTTATATAACATTATTACAATGTGTCTTGAGGCCATACCATGGGCCAAAACTATGTGCTACCAAATACCATGGATGAGAGAGGCTGGCCTCTCAATTTAATACTTGTATGGCTTATACATCCAAATTTAGACCATATGCCCCCTAAAATTCAGATCATTATTCGGATCATTCCTCCCCCTTTAGAAAATGATGGTCCCCATCATTTCATGCTAAAAAGAGACCCATGATTACAATGTGCTAGTTACCAATGAAGAGAAGGGTTTTGTGTGGTTGACCCATAACCGTGGGTTTTGCGAGGTTGACCCATAACCGCGGGTTTTGCAAGAGTAACCCATAACCATGATGGTAATGGAAAGCTTGATTCCAATGAAGAGAAGAGTTTTGTGTGGTTGACTCAGAACCATGGGTTTTGTGTGGTTGACCCATAACCGTGGGTTTTATGTGGTTGACCCATAACTATGGTGGCAATGACAAACTTGTTTCCACTGAAGAGAAGGTTTTTGTGTGGTTAACCCATAACCGTGGGTTTTGTGTGGTTGAACCACAACCATTATTACAATACACAACTATGGGTTTTGTATGGTTGACCCATAACCATGGGTTTTGTGAGGAGAGAGAAAGACCTCGTTGAATATGAAGGTACGGGCGGCCATCATGGGTCAAATACATGCTGATGATCAAATGATCATGTATCTTAAAACAGGAAGCAAAATGGAAATCTGTGAAATACCCATTTGAGATATTGGAGAGATCTGTCCATCCATATATGGAACTCCATCTGAAGTTTCTTGAGTAGTGAGAAAAAGTCTATTGAAGACAGTGAAACGCGCAGCCTCATAGGGTCAAAAATACGCTGAGATTCAATTGATGATATCTCTCAAACCAGGAAGCCAAATGGAATTCCGTGAAATACCCATTTTAGATATTGAAGAGATATATCCATCCATATATGGAACTCTATCAGATATTTCTTTAGCAGTGGGAAAATGTCCGTTGAAGACAGTGAAACGCGCGGCCTCCTAGGGTCAAATATATGCTGAGATTTAATTGATGATATCTCTCAAACCAGGAAGCCAAATAGAATCCCATGAAATAACCATTTGAGATATTAAAGAGATCTGTCTAGCCATATATGGAACTCCATCTGATATTTCTTGAGCAGTGAGAAAATGTCCGTTGAAGACAGTGAAACGCGCGGACTCCTAGGGTCAAAAATATGCTAAGATTCAATTGATGATATCTCTCAAACCAAGAAGCCAAATTGAATTCTGTGAAATACCCATTTGAAATATTGAAGAGATATGTCCATCCATATATGAAAATCTATCTGATATTTCTTGAGCAGTGAGAAAATGTCGGTTGAAGACAGTGATATGCACGGCCTCCTTGGGTCAAAAATATGTTGAGATTCAAATGAACATATCTTTCAAACCAGGAAGCCAAATCAGATTCCGTGAAATACCCATTTTAGATATTGAAAAGAGATTTCCAATGAGCTATGGTATAGCTTCTGAAACCTCCTATAGAGATCGTGGCATCTCTCTAAAGTTTTCTCAATGTGAGAGTGTTGATTGTTGCAAGCCACATATGATGCCAAGGGTTTGTAGAGCAACATGGGCTGTTGTAGAGGTTGTGGAAACTCTGTGGGAAGCATGGACACCTTGAAAGATTGTTGAAAATGTTGGAGACCAATGGATGTAGCAGATCCAGATCCATGTATGGATGTAGTGAATCCATGTATGGATGTAGCAGATCTAGATCCATGTATGGATATAGTGAATCCATGTATAGATGTAACAGATCCAAATCCATGTATGGATGTAGTGAATCCAATAAACCATGTAGTGCATGTGGACCAACTATGATGCTTACAGTGTAACCCTTGTTCCGATGGAGAGCGAACCCGCTTTGATACCACTGATCCGGATCTTGGGAGTTGAGACCCAGAAGACTTGAATGCCGAGAGAGGAGGAGGTTAAGCATGCAAATCTATCATAAAATTCACATGAAAAACACTAATCTTGCATGAGAATAAGCATGAACAGAAACATATGAAATGAATGGGAGGTGAGGCTCAAAGAGGAGCCTCACCTCTAAAACTAATTACCAATAAGTCACTCAGATCTAATTAGTCTCACAATGAACAATAGAAAATAGGAGAGAAACCAAATGAGTAACTTGTTATTATGAGAAGGCTTACTAAGTCTTTATATAACATTATTACAATGTGTCTTGAGACCATAGCATGGGCCAAAACTATGTGCTACCAAATACCATGGATGAGAGAGGGTGGCCTCTCAATTTAATACTTTTATGGCTTATACATCCGAATTTAGACCATATGCCCCCTAAAATTCGGATCATTATTCGAATCATCCCGGTGGATGATTTTCCAAAGTTGACCCCCATGTGCAAAAATTGCACACTCCCTCACTCAGCAAAACCCTAGCTCCGGAGATGGCCCTTTGGCACCGCTTTCGGGTCTTCAAGGCACGCTATTGGGGGTCCCCTAGCTGAAACCCGGCATCTCAAACCCACCGGAATCGACAGATTCACGAACTGAGCCACGGTTCGGGCGCTACAAGCATTCTAGTAGGGCACCCCGGGGACATTCAGGGACACTTTGGGGATTTTCCCGAGGCCACGGAACCCAAACCGACGAGCGGACTTGGATTCCGTCGGCTCCCATTGGTCCACGTGGCCATTATGGTCCAGGTCCAAGCTCGTCAGACCATTTGGTTAGCCACAATATGTGCGACTCCTTTGACGAAAGATAAATTCTAGTGTGGGCGACAACATTTGATACACTAGCCAAATCTATGTTGTTGGAAGAACTTACATATTTCAACAAGGGAGCGTTTTGCAGGTGACTTGAAAATACCTTCCAATTTTTAGCAATAAAACAAAGAAGTTCAAAGTACATATTTTCAGGCAAGCTTGTCAACCAATCAGACAACCGAATACAGGGAGATAACCACTCCCAGAAAGTTCAAGCTATTATAACACTCTTGTTTATCAAGATAAGGATGGACTATGTGTACATTACGAGAATACAGATGAATGAAGTCGCTTTGATGAACTTGTCCTCTTGCTCTCTCTAGAATGTGTTTAAAAGCAGGGAGTATTGTTCGAGCTTCTGTTGGTTTACATAAACATTTATTCCCAAAGATGACGTCGCATAAAACCACTTCCTTAGCTTTCAATTGGGTTTGAATGGCATCTCTAACTTGTGTCAGCTGTGGATAACGAGGAATATGAAAGGGAAGGTATCTATAGACCCAAGTTTTCGATGATAGAGGTGAAGTACCACTCATTAGAGCATGAAATGCTGAACAAAAGGCTAATGGAACACAATGAAGGATTCTACACCCTCGACAGGTATCCAACAAGTGTTCCTGAAGGCCTTTTGGATGCGAGACGTGACGAGGCATAGAATGAAGACTGTGGCTCAGATCAACGAACCTCAACCAACGCCACAAGAAAACCCTAACCTTCAAATTGGTATTCATTAAGAATCAAAGTTATAATATCCTTTTACATCAAAATCTTATAGAAGCTATGATCTTCCCCACACGTTACATAATATATATGTGCAATACAAAAAAAAAAAACTACTCTCCCTCCTCACCATCAATTCAAGTAAACTTGTCTCAATTGTAGACTGAACCAACTACCAAACCAAGATGAAAATTTGTAATATTAGTTGTACAGTCCTCCATATATATTTTGAATTACATTCAGAAACAAAAACCATAGCGCTCCTAATATGCAATAATGGAGCCTTTAGAAATCAAAATGAAGTCTTGAAATTCTTCAAGATAGAGGAGACCTTCGGCAAAGCCCACTACTCTTTTTGAAAGATGATCAACCATAGTATTCAATTGCCAAAAGATATATTTAATAGTAAAAAATGTAAAAGAGGCATGTAACAATTTAATCATTGTACACCACTACTCCAATAAGGATACATGTAGAGAAGCTTTACCAAGTGCCCATTCCACTTTAGTTTTAGAGTCACCTAAAACGTGTAAGGACAAAAATATTCTATTATAAGCAAAAAGAAGGAGACAGTATACCTACACCATAACCCATCCTTAAAAGGAAATAATGTCTAGTAGATACTTTCATTATCACTCTTCCTCCGCGTTAACCAAACTATATTGCACCATCAAAATATCCAATAGCATAATCATCTAAAAATACATGTTCTTTACCTATTCTATGTTTTTTAGGCATCCACTTCTTATGAAAGTATTTGAAATAACCTAGAATTTTAACCATAGAACTATAATGAAGATCTTCAAAAACCAAAGCATTCGTATATTTTCATGTACCCCAATGTCTCATGGATGTATTGCATGCCGTCAATAATTGGCCTAGGGTAGATCAGTAAAGAATAAGTCTAGGTTTTGGCTCTAGATGTTATTGGTGGATACAAAAGAATGAAGCTCTTTGAACCGAGGAACATATTTAATCCAACATTCTAGATTCTCTTCAAAAGAAGAATGAAGCTCTTTGAACCGACGAACATATTTAATCCAACATTCTAGATTCTCTTCAAAAGAAGCATGTGTCCAATCACCTAAAATTTCAATTAAAATTTAATTTTGAATTTATTTATTTATTTTTAAAATAATATTTATCTTTTAATTTTTTTATAAGTAAATAATATTGATCTTATCTTAAAATTCTCTTGATCATGTTTAAATTTTTTTTTTTAATGTAAACCAAATAACTATTTTTAAGGTTTAATAAATTCTTTAGTTAAATGCTACTTTTCCTCCAAACAATTAAAATTATCTTTCTCACACGCTAAAACCTATTAAAGTTATAATGACAATTTAAAATATATTTTCCAAACATAAAGATGTTTGGTACATGTTTTCAACTGTTAAATTTCTTAGTTAGAATGTTATTAACAATGACAATTTAATTAAGTTAATAATTTGAAAATCATGAATATCTACACGGAAATGCAAGTTATTTTAAGTTTGCTGTTTTGATAGTTAACGCATTTTATTTCTCACATTTATGAGATAATTTTTTTTTGGATAATCTGCAATGGACATATTTGTTGTTGACGTTTCGATTCCAAATCACGAACCATCCTCAAGAGAATGAGTCGATATAGTTGAGCTACGTTATGACTTTTTTCATTAAAATAACCTTGTAGTGTCTACTCAAATCCTAAATTTATGTTCACAATTTGAAGTTTTTTAATTAAGTATATGTTTATTATGTTAATTACTTAATTTAGATTCAAGGTTATTCAGCCTATTTACATTCAAAGTATATAATATTATTAAATTAAATTTGAATTTATTTGTTGAATTTAGTATATGTTTTCCTGTGTTATGTTTAATTGTTAGGGTTATTTATACACTGTATACTAATAATGCTATATTTCTCTTATTATTGTGTATGTTCTATTAATAATTATTGTTAATAATTTTTATTATGTATGCTTTATTAGCAATAATTATTATTATGTACATGATTTATTTGTTGTTGATGTTGCTTTGGTTGTTGTTGTTAATTAGATATTTGTTAGTAATGTTATTTGTTTTGTTTATTAGTAATGTAACTTATTTTGTTTTATTAGGTTTGTTGAATTTGTTTTATTTAAATTTATTATTTTGTATTAATTATTGTTTTTGTTTTAGGTTTATTAGTACTTATTAATGATTGATTTGCTAACGGATTAATGGCATGTATTTTTCACTTATTTCTAGACCTCTATTTCTATTTAGGTTTTTCGGGTGTTTGATATCTCTATGGATTCTCTAAATCTATGTTTATAGTAATGGTTCTCTTTAGTGATGATCGAGGTATCTTCCATACAGATGTGATGCTTGGTCTTCTCTGAGTGTTCTGGGAGGGCTGAGGTGTGAGTGCGTCAATTATGAATTTATGCACTATGTTCTTTGAATCTGGTGTGAAATGATCGACCTATTTCCTTAATATAATTGTAGCCACATGAGTAGGTAACCTTGTAGACCCCTTTTTGTTGGTGCTCATCAGTTTTTTCTTTTATAGATCTCATTTTGTGTTTGATGATTTCCAATGGTATGGATGAGGTGAATATATCCTTTCTTAAAACTTTGGCTATCTTATCTATGACTCCCTATTTATATGGAAGATAGATTTTGTTGCCATCTTGTTTGTTGTGAGTTCCAGGGCTCCTTCTAGCTCTTTGTGCCTTTCTTATGGATTTTCTAACATCTGTCTCCTTGTAGCCTATGCCTCTGAAGATCTTACAAAGATGGTCTTTCTCTTCTTCCTGGTGTTCCTTGTTTCATATCCTTAATGCTTGAGTGGCCATGGTGTTGATTCCTCCCATATTGGCACAAGTCCAGACGGTCGGACCCTCTTTCTTAACAATGACACACAACACACAAGTTCTCACGAAGGCTAAACGTGAACTGAATGCTAGAAGCTAGATTCTATTAACTGAATCAAATTACAATGTTTAAATACAAAGCAATCTATGAAACACAAGTGTATTCTCGACTGTGTGTGATCCTCCTCCCTCTCACGGCCTCTGTTGAATGAAAGCGCTCGATGAGAAATAGATGAACAATCTCCCGATCCTCTGATGATCGATCCCTTCTTTTGCGCCTTTGCACTGCTCTTCTACTCTACACTGCTACTTCTCTTCCCGAGGTCTATTCCGTTCCCTGAGACACTCTTCTTCCATCCTATGAATCCTCTAGATCCTGCAAACCTACAGTTTTTAGCGCCCTCTAGTCATGCTGCACAACTCCTACCTGTGGTGACATATGTCATGATCCCAACCACCTTCATAACTGCTCATAACTTCCTTAACAACCTCCAATGGCTGCTAAGTACTTCCCATTGACTTCTGCACTTATCTGACTGTGCTACAATTGTCGGCCCCATCTCTTGTCTCGACCATACTGCACTTCGTCACCTTTCGACCTTGATCGTCGGCTTCACTTCTCTTCCACGATTTCCAGTCTACCCCGTCCTCCATGATTAGATTCTGCTACAATTTTTCGGGGTGTCATTGTTCGACAACTCATTGATACCCAACCTCTTTCACATCTGCTTCCTGTCGTCTGTCAACATTAGACTTGTCGACTCTCGACTTTCTCCTCCTTTCGATTGCACTTCGACATCTCCTGCTCGACTACTTGGATTCGATAGCCAGTCTTCCTTTGCACCAGTGGTCGTCAGAAATCCCACTGGTTGACTTCTCCTATTGATCAACTTCGATTGTTTTTCCTAGGCCCCAATGCTCCTGTATCAAACTCCCTAGGTGAAAAAGAACTCGACTGCTCCATCATTCTCCTGTATTCTTCTTTGGAAATCCATATCACCTCTTGCAACTCATCATCCTTCCATTGGAATAAGTATTCTTTTTCCGCAAGTTGCACATCCGTCCGACTTCGCGCTCCTCTAACACTTCAGCGATTTCCTCCTTGTCGTGTCGACCTGGAATATGCACTATCTAGTTAATGTTCGACACTTCTACGATGTTGCTTGTTGAACATTCTTCAAACTTGTACAAATCTAAGACATTGAATGTAGATGAGATGTTCAAGTCTTTCGGCAACTCCAACACATAAGCATTCTCTCCAATCCTCTTCAAGATATTACATGGTCCAATCTACTTTAGCTTCAGCTTGTTATATGTTTCTGTCAAAAATCTCTCCTTCTGCAAGTGTGCATAGACTAAGTCTCCTTTGCTGAATGACTATAGCCTCTTCTTTCTGTCAGCTCTCAACTTGTATGTTGCGTTACTCTTTTCAATGTGCGTTCGCACATATTCATGCACTTCTTTCATATGCTCTACGAATGTTTATGCATTCGCGCTCTTTCTGATTTCTGTCAGTATCTCGACCAAATCCACCACTCCATGTGGGATTCGTCCTTAAACAATATGAAATGGTCTCATACCTGTCGATCGATTCATAGAGTTGTTATATGCAATGTTTATGCAATCGTGCTCTTTCTCATTTCTGTCGGTATCTCGACAAAATCCACCACTCCATGTGGGATTCATCCTTGAACAATATGGAATGGGCTCATAGTTGTCGATCGATTCTGTTTGTGCCAGAAATTGTTACTAAGGCTAGGGTAACAAGCCAACACAATCTCAAGAGTAAAACTCAATTCAAACTAGGGTTTAGGGTTTTGTTTTATGTGTTTTTGGTCATAAACTTCAAGAACATGCAGGGAATACATTCAGCAGATAAACAACAACTAAATCATACACATATACCGATAAAGATGCATATATATCACAAAAATCCAACAAAAGAATGTACTGAAGTTCACACATAAAGGACAAGCACTACTAGAAAATACACATTAACTAGCAATGAATTTGTCATTCATGAAACTAAACAAGTTCAAACATGAAGCCAACACAGACCAAATGAAGGGGAAAGAGTCATATATTCATAATTTCATCAGTAAATGTATATAAGAGTTACAGTACCTATCTCTGAATAAGTCTGAAAGTACAAGCAACTAGCAGACCTCCTGATGCTCCCAAAAATCAGAACCTTTACCATGTTTTTCCTCCCTTTCTAAATAGTTTTCTTCCCAAAAAATAGTTAGGTTTTTCCTCCTAACTCTCCATTGAATCACTAGGGTAGATAAAGTAAAATTTACACTTTTTACAAAATTACAAGGTTGCTAAAAATAGCAGATTCTTTAACTAAAACAAAAATGCTTATCTTAAATAACCCCTAGCTAATAACTGCCTCATATCTCCTTCGCTGCCTCCACAAGAAGAGATATACCATCTGGACTTGAAGACCTTTTTTTTGTTCTTTTATGCTCCTTCTCCATATCAGCTATCTTTTTCTGAAGGTGTTCATTTTCCTGCTGTAAAGATTCAACTGTCTTTTCCAACTTTGAACAGTGCATATCAGAAGCCCTTTTTCTTCTAAGTGCTTCCTTTGCATCAGCCACTAGTTCCTGAAAATTGTCATGAACATCCTGGAGATCTTCTCTTAATATTCTATTGGCCATCATCAAACCATCGTTGACCTCCTGCATATAATTCATTTGGTGCTTATATTGTTTGACAGTCTTCTGTAAATTTTCCCTGTCAGAATTAGCCATTTTCTCTATTGCAGAATCTTGCTCTTCATTAGGTTTCCAAGGAATGTCAAACTTCTTAAAGATTTCTGCTTCTTCTGTCAACAATTTCTCAGAAGTGTCTTCAATGCTAAGCTTTGGGTTTTCTTCACCTGCTGCTTTCACTGAATTAATCTCTTCTTTTTTACATGGCTGCAATTTATCTATCTCTGATTTGTCATCATCTATTGATCCTTCATCTAAGATAGTCACCTTATCTGTGTTCAATTTAGGATTTAATAACTTTTTCATGTTTAACCTCAGCTTATTTTTCGACCTAGTTTTAGGTCTCCAGAATGTAGCTGCCTCTCCCATCATCTTCAGTTCTTTCCCTCGGTACTGAACAGAAGCTAATTCCACCACTTCCAGCTTGTTTCTTTTCTTGTTAGGTCTCGTGGTTTTGCCATCTACAAGTTGAACTTCTTCAATTTCAGTTTTGACTTTAATCTCAGAAATAGGCTATTCTTCTTCTAACATGTATCCTTCATCATCCAAAAGAATTGTGATGGGGCTTCTTGGTTGAATGTGGATCTCTTCTTTAGCTACAGGAACCATTTCAATGTCAACCTTTTTCTCCTCCTGAGGATCTGCTATAGGTGTTGGATTCTTTTCAGGCAATTCCTTTTTGTCTTCAAACAGTGTGAATTTGCTTTTAGGGTAATCTGGAACTGCTTTGAGCTGAATTTCATCTCGTCTCTGTTCTGCTACCTGTTTTGTCACCTTCTTGGCTTTAATATCATCTTTACTTGTAGATTTGACTGAGTGGCCTAACTTTTTCATCATTACCTTCCCCTTGTCAGTCTGTCTCTTTGGTTGTTGGTCTTCTTTTTTAGGATGAACACCTGACCAGAACAAAAAGAAATCCCAAGTCCTTCCCTCATGTTGCAACACTGTAGTGATGATCAGTTTATTGAGACCATGGTGAAAAAGTGACTAAGAAGTGTGATCATCATGTTGCTTTATCTTGCTTGACATTTTCTGCAAGCTTTTAAAGAAAAAGAAGGGCATATTCATCTTAGAAACTCCTGCCATGTGTTGAAGGAACTTGAGATGATATTTAAATACTAATGAATATCTTCCTTCACAGGTCACATAACTTTGAAGTATCCTTATGGGCTCAATCCACTCCTTCCTGAAATTTTGAATGAAGATACCCTTATTCCAGTCAGGAGTCACATTAGGCAACAAGTACCTTTGGGGTTCAAACTCGAAAGGTGATTTTTTAAACCAGTGCTCACCCTCATTGCTAATCTCAGTAGCTTCTGCTATTAATTCCACAGTCAACTTGAATTTCAAAGTATCCATCATAATCATATCATTTTTAAGTCCCTTAGCAAACTTGCAAGATACCTGAGTATTGAAGCCATCGATCTTCTTGAAAAACTTCAACCAACCTGCCTGCTGAAAAAGTTATGCACAGTCAGGAAGCTTCTGAATCCAGGTTAAGTCTGTGGGCTCAGCCCTGTTGACCTTACCACTTTTGCCACTTTTCCCCATATTCTTCTTTTCAGAAAACAGGAATAGTCTGACTTTAGGTTTCAAAAAATATTTTGTAAGCTGGTTTCTTATGCTTTGGGCTCCTTTGAAATTTGCTACACACTCCTAGACAAACCTTCAAGTTCAATGTTCTCTTCTTTCAACCATACAACTAGGTCTGTATAAGAAATTCGATATGTTCTCCAAGCAAGTGATTTCACGAGTCATAACAATTTTCAACAATGTTTAAACCACTTAAATAAACCAACAAAACACCTTCTGTGTAAGAAATGAGCATAACAAATAAATCTATGAGTCCTCTCAATGCTATTTCCTGTATATTCTGGTTTTCAATGGCATTAGGTCATGAGAAAAACCCATTCAATTAGTTCATTATAACCAATCTGCATCACTACCAGAGTTTTGAATGTATAGGAGAGCAAATGATAAACAATCTTCGTTCAAACTGTCATTAGAATTTCCCAGGCTGAATACTTTAAGTTTAAGACTACTTTGCTGCTCTGTTCATGCACATTCCTCATACTAGCTTCAGATAGCTATTTCTGTGGTGAAGTGTTTATTTTATGATCTATTCTATCATCTCCAGCAACCAATTTCTCCAGATAATCGTGCAGCGAAAAAGACCCAAATTTTCCAGTTATAAGGGTTTGTATCGGAATACCTGTCAATTACTCATCTGTCATGGCTTAAAGCTTCATTTTTGGGTATCAATGGTCTCCTCTTATGAGAATAGGTGTCTTCATATCGTTTCTTTGACTGCTGGTAAATGAATTCGGAAGCCCTAATTCTCGTTGGCGTTAAAAAACACTTGTCTTCTCTCCACAGCAACACAATCCACCTTTTTAGCAGTTAACTCTCTTTCACGAACACTCCTCTCTTATAATAATGTGTGTAGAAAGAGAAATTTGACAGCTTAGACTGGGATTTGCTGGTTTCTTGTGCAACTGATTCCGCATACCATGCAATGATGAGCCTGTTCTGCTTTGTGATTGATAACCAACTAAAATCATGCTTAAACTACAGCAAACGCGTTTTAAAACACTCACACAAGGTGATTAGTCACTCCCATACTGCATCATGATTAAAATCAATTCGAAAATTGAAGAAACAACAGGCTGCGATATTCCTGTAGCGCGCCCTTTGTTAAAATTTTGTCTAGCGCTACAAGAATAGCTACCATGCCAAAATTTAGCAGTTTTTTAACTTTCTGCTAATTTGTCGGAGGTTTTAAAAGTTACTTGATTTAAGAAACAAGTCTAACTGCTCTCTCAACACATTAACAAATCAACCTTTGAAAATATGACTTTCTTTAACCCCCTTTAAAATATAAAAGATCACCAAAATCAAATAAAATCTAAAAAGAATGGGCTCAAAACTTATTCAATCACCCATAGAGTTTCTAAGGAGACTAAAACTAAAACTTAAAACCAAAAATTTAACTGAGGTAAATTGAAAGACAAACCAAAGCTTGAGAAAATAAATCAAAAATGGAGAAAAATTTACTGACTTAACAGATTCATAGAGTTGTTATATGCAAATTCTGCTTGCACCAACACATTCTCCCACTACTTGGGTCTATCGGTCGTCAAACATCTCAGAAGGTTTCCCAAACTTTTGTTCACCACCTCGGTCTGTCCATATGTCTGTAGATGATGCTGAGCTAAACTGCAACCTTGTGTCCAGTTTCTTCCATAGGGTTCTCCAGAAATTATCCATAAACTTGGTATCTTTGTCCGACGTTATACTCTTCGACAACCCATGCAATCTGACTATCTCCTTGAAGAATATTACAGCAATGCTTGTGGCATCACTTGTTTTCCGACATGGAATAAAGTGTGCCATATTTGAAAATCTATCGACTACAACAAATATTGAGTCGTTCCCTTGCTGCATCTTCAGCAATCCTAGCACAAAATCCATGCTTAGGTGCTCCCATTGGGTATTCGGCACTGGTAATGGTGCATACAACCCCGTATTCCGACTTCTTCCCTTTTCCAACTGGAAAACTTGACATTGTCAAACTCACTTTCCGACATCCGTTGTCATTCCTGGCCAATAATACTTTTCTTCGACCAATGACTTGGTCTTTTCGATGCAAAAATGACCTGCTAATCCACCATTATGTAGCTCTTCGATTAGGTTCTCTCTTATGGATCCTCTGGGAATACACAATTGTTTTCCCTTGAATAGGTATCCCTCTTGGGTGAAATAATCCAAGTATGGAGTTCTGTCGACACTCCATGGTTCGCTACTCGACTTCCATGCTTTCAAAAAATCCTTGTCATTCTCATACTTTGTCTTCACTAACTCTATCCTTGTTTCCTGAACTGTCGCCGTGTTCAGCAATACAACTCTTCGACTTAGTGCGTCGACACCCTTGTTTGAATTTCCTAAATTATGTCACAACATGAAGGTATATCCTGCAGGAATTCGACCCACTTCATGTGCCGCTAGTTCAACTTCAACTCAGTGTTCAAGTACCTTAGTGCTTGGTGATCTATGTACAACACAAATTTCTTGGGAAGAAAATAATGCCTCCACTTCTTCAACACTTGGACAATAGCATAGAACTCATGTTCATAGATCGAATACTTCCGCTTCGCTTCATCCAACTTCTCGCTGAAGAATGCAATTGATCGGTCCTCCTAGCTCAACACTGCTCCAATTGCCATTCCACTCGTGTCGCAATTGACTTGGAAACATTTGGCGAAATATGGGAGGTCTAACACTGGGCTCTTAGTTAGCTTTTTCTTCAAATTGTCGAAATTTATCTAGGCAGCTTCCATCCACTTAAACTCCCCTTTATTCATGCACTTAGTCAGCGGTGCACATATCCAACTGAATCCTCTAATGAACTTCCTGTAAAAACTAGCAAGTCCATGGAAACTTCGCACTCTTTTTGTGCTTGTCGATTCTGTCCACTCCAATATTTCCTTCACCTTCTCTAGGTCCATCACCAACCCTTTACCCGAGATTACAAATCCCAAGTACACCAATTCTTCCTTCATGAAGAAACATTTTTGCAGGTTCACCATCAGCTTCTCTTCCTGCAACTTCTGCAATACTTCTCGAATGTGCTCCAAGTGTTCGGCCTTGGTTCAACTAAATATCAGGATGTCATCTAAATACACTATGATGAACTTTCCCAATAATGGTTTAATTACTTCATTCATCAACTGCATGAACATATTGGGTGCATTAGTCAATCTGAATGGCATGACTAACCACTCATACAGTCCTTCCTTCATCTTGAAGGTTGTCTTCCACTCATCGCCCTCTCTAACACTGATCTGGTGATAACCATTTTTCAGGTCAATCTTGGTGAAGTATCTCACTCCACTCAATAAATCCATCAAGTTGTCCATTCTCAGCAATGGAAACCTATACTTGATCGTGATCTTGTTGATGGCTCTGGAATCTATAAACATCCTCCATTCTCCACCCTTCTTTGGTTCTAGTATAACTGGTATCACACACGGGCTCAGACTCTCTCTAATCAATCCTCTGTCCAACAACTCCTGGATTTGTTGATTGAGCTCTTGACCCTCTGTTCGATTCATTCTATGTGGTGCTTTGTTTGAAAAACTTGATCCTATAATCAAGTCGATCTGATGGGATATGCTTCTCATTGGTGACAATCCTGTCGGTGCCTCATCGACTAATATGCTCTGAAACGTGTCGAGAAACTCTTCGAATTCAACTGGAATCTTTTCCATTGTTGACCTCTTGACACATGGCCCTTTCGGAATGATGGTGAAACATCCCAACTGTTTCTCTTCCTCTACAAGGAATTCCTTAGCTGACCACATTAGCACTTGCTTCTCCCAATAATTTCTCTCGCCCTGCTTGTAGTCGGTTTGGTCCTCCTGCTTCAGCTTTAACATCCTCCACGTACCATTTTTCCACATTGTGACTATGCTGGCTCGACCATCATAGATCATCTTCTAATCATATTTCCATGGTATCCCTAACAACATATAACATGCATCCATTAGGATTATGTCACACAATAGACTGTATTCAAGCTTCCCAACCTCAAAGTTAATCAGGCACTATCTGGTTACCTTCACATGGTGACCCTTCTGCAACCAGGATATCTTGTATGGATTTGGGTGTTCTCGACATCTCAAACCCAACTTGTCGATGACCTATGTCGACACAAGATTCTTTGTACTACAACCATCGACTATGGTCTTGCAATACCTGTCGCCGATCAACACTCTATTTGAAATATAGTCTTTCGTTGTGTCGACTCCTTCTCATCCCATCAATTGTCCTGAACCAATGTTCTTCGAGCCATCATAGTTCGACCTCATCTTCGACCATCCTCACCACTGTCGGATGTCAAATCCATCCTCTCGTCGACTTGCTTATCTCGTCGACCTCTAGGTTTCAACTCGTATGCCACATGTAGATTCTCCATACATTCGTAGGATTTGTGTCCTACACCTCGAAACTTGTAACAAACTATAGCTAGTCTGTCAGCTCCCTTTTTGTCTGTCGGACCAGTTTGACCATATGCACCCCAACCACGGGTCTCTTAACCTTCTCATCGGTTTCTTTGCATTTTCTCTCTGGCCGTTTTCCCTTCCGTGTGTCGGTTGTCTTCGACAGCTTCTCTCCTGGTTCTTCTACTTTGGCCTTTCGACAGCAAATATGTCCACTATGGATTATCTTGAAAACCTTTCTAAACAATTAACACATTGTTTTCTTCTTAGTTGTTTTAGGAAATGAATTTGGTAATTGATGAAATTTTGACCTATTTATTCATATTGTTAGTGTCTGCATATTAAGATTATATAAATATTAAATAAAAAACTTCTACTAAGCAAGAATGGGTTCATTCAAAACTCAAGTACATGAAAATACTTGGATTCTAGCTTTGATATCTTCACAAATTTTAATGGTTTTTTTGTTCATTGCATTTGGATCATTTTTTCATGTTTGAATGTTTGGGTTTATTTTGGTTAAATATTGTCTTAGTCCCTTGAATACTTCTACTTCTCATTTGATGTTGGGCTGAGGCTTGAGCCCTTTGTATAGGCTTGATTGTTTTCATATGACTTCTACTAATTCATGGGGTTTGGTTAAAGTGAAAGGCCTTTA
Source organism: Larix kaempferi (assembly GCA_027924585.1). Taxonomy (NCBI): domain Eukaryota; kingdom Viridiplantae; phylum Streptophyta; class Pinopsida; order Pinales; family Pinaceae; genus Larix; species Larix kaempferi. The sequence continues at coordinate 14,040,917 of BSBM01002204.1, read as the reverse complement.
TTTAGTTAAAAAAAAACTCTTGTTCATCTTTGATCATGCTTATTTGAGAAACATATAGTATTAGTCTTAATATATGGATTTGGTTGTGATCTAGGCATTCAATGTATTTTTCATAATTATTATTGTTCTATTTAAATATTTGATGGTTCGAGGAAAAATGTTTTTATTTCCAACTAATGGTAGATTTGTTGTGAATGAAGACCAAATATAATCAATTTCACCTCAAGACATTCGATGTGTGGACTTCAAAAAATCTTGAATGTGTTTTCCATTAGGTCTATAGCAATTAATGCTAATACCATAGATTTAAACAATTCACTTATTTTGGCTAAAATTCAAACTAGGAGGCTCAATATATTACACAAATTCAAGTGGCATAGAGGTTGATGGAACATTACCAACAAAAATTATTGGACCGTAAGATTTCCAAACATTCTCGTGCAACTATAATTTGCTTGCAACTTTTGAAAAAAAATTATATTGAGCACATAATGAAAAATAAATAAAATATTGAGCAAGTAAAAAGGAGTTCCCAATAAGATTTTGTTTTTTGTGGGTGTCCACCCATTTTTTTCTAGACCAAACCTAAACTAGTCATACACTTGCAAATATATATATTTAAAATTGTCTTATTTCAATTTTCTTATAGCTCTAGTATTTATCTATGCATCTCAAGAAATTTACCTTTTCCTAGATGAAATATGTGTAAATTTACCTTGTTCTAGCACATAAAAAAGAGTTGCCAATAATATTTTGATTGTTTCCAGTGGCCACCCATTATTTTCTAGATTTTTTTGCAACTTTGAGAAATGTCCTCTTTCACCTTAGGAAATTATGATTTGTCACTGAGTAGCAAGAAACACTTCATTTCCAAATATAAGCCTTTTAAATTTTGTTCTTAGCGACATGGTTTAAATAGATTGCATGTTTGGGACAATGGTCAATGTCGACCAGAGACCCCAAACTTATATCAAAATTCCCAACCATAGTTCTCAACGACCTCCATAAATATGGCATTTCCATACATCATATTGATGTTTTTTTCCTAGGGAATCCAAGAACATATTTGTGCTTTTATATTTGAAATTTGATGTGTGCGAAACATTTAGAAAATTGACACTAATAGAAAAGGTGAGGTTTTGATTTCAAGCAATCCACACAAAGAAAAAAAATTCCTTGTCCCTAAATAGAAATTGGTTTTCCAATTCCATCCAAGCAAAAATTTGTTCCTTGAATGGATATTTTGTTTTTCCATAACCATCACCACCAATCATTTTTTTATTAGAGGAAGGAGTTGAATTTCTTAATAGTATCCCAATTCCACTATGTGCTCACTCGACATAGGAAGTGCTCCCCAATTTAGGTTTTCTTCACTTTTGATAGTCTATTCCAACTTGAATCAGGAGAAGTTGAAAATGGGCCCAAGAGTCATTCAACACCTCTAGAATATCTCTTAGATATATATTAAACTTGTAAAGGTAAATAATTTTATTTAATCATTCCACCAAGTGGTAATAAAAATCCCAACCAATCTATGAGTCGCCCAAAATTATGATACAGTTCCCATTGTCTATTTTCCAAGAATACAAGATTTGATGAGAGGGGGGAAGCAAAGCTCCCCTCTATTCATAGTACACACTCATTTCTTTGTTTTTCTATTTTATCAGGCATGGCCCAATAGGGTTTCAAAAAATCAAAATAGTAATAATTAACATTTTTTCATACTTTACTAAAAATTTGTTTTTAACATACTTTGATAGACTAATTGATGAGCCCATAAAAAATTACCCCATATGGACTCAAAAGGACACCAAGTTTCCTTCAAAAATTCCAAAATTCAGAGGTAAAGGAAAGGATCCTGAAAACCATATCATGTCCTTTCATATATTGTACTTCTTTAGCCATTCTTTACATTAATCTTCTTACCAATGATGGTATTATATAGTACATGGATCATAGTCACCTCTAGATCTAGATCTCATTGACAACTCATCAATGGATAACTATGACAACTCATAAATTTATAAGAATAACAACTCATACAAGACGTTATATAGAACTTTATGTTGTATAGGGACTTGCAGTCTAACATTCCTCTCCCCTCAATCACAAGTGTGAATAATTATACTAGTAAATTAACGAAATGATATCATTTTCATTCTGGAACTTCTAAATTGAGATTTGATGAAAAAAAACCCGCTAATATGGATGTTGAAATTTGAATGAGTTGAAATTTTTGAAGTGAACAAAGTTACCATGTATGTCATCCCTTGATTTTACTAGAAGAAGCTATTGTGTTTTACTAATTTTGTGAATAAATAGGATCACAAAACACTCTTGTAAATAGTTGATTTGATGTATATTTTAAGTTGATTTTGTTTGAGTAATTGGATTCTGAATACTAAATCCCAAATATCATCAATGATATTTCCCCCTTATCAGGTGCAAGGTGAGAATAATGTGGAATGGATCCAATCTTGAGCTTTGGATTCTTCTAAATTATTTGAATTTGATATCTATCTTTAGTGGTTTTGGTTTACCACTAACCAATTTCATCAATGGATGTGGTGGTTTTTGGTTGACCACTAACATTTCCACTTTATCTTGTTTCCCCAATCATTTTTGTGCATCCCTCCCTTAAGGTACAAGGGAGTACCTTTATTCTTTTATTTTTGTACTCCCCCATTAAGTTACAAGGGAACACTAATTTAGAATGGGCCATAGTTATTCCCAAAATTCTCATTTAGAATCACAGATTGAAATTTATTTATTTTGGTAATTTCACCATTCAAATGTGTCTTTAACTGTGTCTAAACTAGACAATAAGACTTATGCAATTTTTTCACTTCTAGATTCCATTGCCAAGAACTTATCCATCCACAATGCATTGTTCCTTTCTAAAACATCTTGTCTTTTAGGCATTTTTCTAAGTGATGATTTAACTTCCCTGGTGAACACAAGGATGGAGATCAAAAAATTGATCGTCCATATGGTCAACTCTATGACAATATTGGAATTCAAAAATTTCTTATGTGTGTTGATCATCATTTGCATGAATAAATTATTCATTAGCTTATGGATCCTTCAAATATTCACTGATAAATACTGCACTCACAAACTAAACTGGTTTGGAGTAATCAAGAATATGAAAAATGTTGTCCTTTTTATATCCTAATCCATATCATTGTTTGTTGTATTGCAATTATTCCCAAGGTTTGATGATTTCCTTGGAAATATCATGTTGTACTTGATCATGTACTTCATTTATATGTTCTTCAAATCACATTCACTATTGTTTATATTACTCTTTGCTTCTGCTTGTGACTCACTTGTAGAACTTGGTTAATCAATTCATTGCTTATCATTGATTCCTTGTCATCATCAATCTTATCTTCTGGTGCATCAATTTCAACCAATAGGTCATTTGTATGACATGTAACATGAACTGCTTGCATTAGATCATCTATGTCAAAAATTGCATCAACCATATGCATTCTTACCATTTCTTGCTCATGTTCAATTAAATTTAGTTGGAGTATTTCAATCGATTTATCCTTGAGATCAATCTGTTTGTGAAGATCAACAATCCAATTATCCAATACATTTAAGGAGGCATGTAATTCTTTGATTTCTTGGTTGGAATTTTGCAAATGCTTTCCACTTTTTCCCATTTTATATTTTTCAATTTTATCACACTCACTCCCTTGTTTTTATGTGAAGTTAAAAGTTTCGAGTATTACCAATCACACACCCTAAAGTTGTGATTACAATGATGGATTTTGATGACCTCCTTTTTCAAATTTCAGGTAGGTCAATTTTACAAATTTCTAAAGGATTTGTAATTTCACATTTTGAACAATTCACTAATGTAGATTCATTGACATAAAATGTTTTTTACTAATGGATTTACAATATTTTACCAGAATGGTAAGTTTGAGAGAACTTCAAAAAATGCTCAAATGTTGCAGTCATCATTGCACTTCATGAGCACATAAGCATTGTGTTCTTATCAAATACTAGACACAAAATATAAGATCAATCATGAAAACCATCCACCATCACACACACAAATTGAAAAATACTACTATAGGGGCTTGGCATTGACCATATTAGAGTCTCACGGAAAATTCGTTGATAGAGTATTTCACTTAGCTCTTATCAACGCTTTGATTTCAAGATACAAAGTTACTCCAAGCTCATCAAACTTTCAAGATGTACACAAATATCACAACACTAAGTGAATGTGCCCCCTTTGAAGTGAACAAAATGTTCTATACTTCAATTACAAAATTTAATTAAGAAAACACCAAATTTCAAAAGATTTAAACCCCCTCACGCTTGATAAAACTTCAAAATTATGCCAATTAAAAAACAAAGCTTTACCCTTATAACTCCCAACACCCAAATTCTAGAGATAAATATTTATAAATCAAAATCCAATTTAATTTTAACTTTATAACAAAAATCCATTTAAAGAAAAAAAATGCACCGTTATATCTCCCACTTGTTCCCACTTTTTCATCGATGGCATCAAGGTTGGAATTTGACAGGCATATTCCCTCCATGAGGCAATTTACCCATCAAAATACTATTAAAAATGTTAACAAACCGTCTCAAGAAATGGGTAAACAATTTGCTAGGGTGTATTTTTGAGGGTTAATTATTTTTTCAGACCGTCATTAATTTTTACTAATAGGCTTGTTAAGATATGTGTATGCGTAGATAAGTGGCCTATAGTAAGTGGTTGTTATTATATATGTAATAATGGTGTCACATACCCCAATTTTGTAAAAATTATGTAATTGTTTTATTTTATTCCTGAGAAATTATGTTAAATTTAATGCTAAGTAGGAATTGATGACTCAATAGAGTCACTAGAAATGGAATGTAATTCAGAATATTTTATTATTAATAAATAAATTGTGGAGACAACAGCATGGGAGAGCTGTTAAAAAGAGGTTACTGGTCAAACTGATGGATGGATCTAGGTGGAAAGGCAAAAGACAAGTGGCAGCATCCTCAAACACTTCCTAAGTTGCAGGTGGCAACTTCCCTATATTTGGGGTCATGATTCCCCAAGGAAGTGGAATCAGAGCAGGTGCCTTATTAATGACAGTTAACCCAACAAAGACCTAGGCAATATTTTAAATAGTACTCAATGAACAGAGCTGGGGGTTTGAATTTGTTTTGGAGGGAGAATGCATTCAGGTGAATGTTATTCAGGAATCCCATTGAGGAAGAGGGAAATACAGTAAGGAAGTTGTTTGAGAGGAATGCTGCAGTAACTTGGTTCCATTATAGCTGTTTGGGTTGAGAGAATTACTTTGCTGCACCTATTTCCAGCTAGGGAGACTAGAGCAAGCTCGGGGGTCCTGAGAAGTTGCTGTCTGGGCATTCTCCAGGAGTTGGTAGGGAGGAACAACCTCCCATTGTTGTTGTTGTCCATAGCTTAAACAGGTTCTGCTATTTATTTCTTTATGTTTATTAAGTATAAATGAATGTATGTTGTGTTTATCATCTATATGTCTAAATAGTAATTAGTTTAATAAAGTTAGCATCTCTGAATACCAGTAGAAGAATTGTTAAGAGTTACTGTGTTTTCAGCATTCCTTAGTATCATTATTACATTACTGATAAGGTATCTTTAATGTTTTCCATACAATAGTAATATTTAAAGCAATAGTTATTATTGTAATTATAATCCTAGTTTAATTATGATGTTTGATTAGAGAAATAAGGGTTACATATAAAATATTTATGCTCTGGGTATACAAAATTTAATAAACAAGTCATAGGAGACGACAGTAAGTATAACCATAAAAATTACATTAATTATATCTTGGTCGACAGTCCTTACAGGAGATTTTGTAGTCACGGATAGGATCTTTATATCATGGTATAAACCCTAGTCAAAAGATAACTAGTCTTAACCTATTAATTAAATCATTACACAAACCCTAATCAAAATTTAACCAGTCATATCATAGCAACTAAATCATTGTGCAAAACCCTAACAAAAATTTTATCATAAGAAATTTACCCTTGTTAAATAACCTAGTCACTGTTTTAGAAAAAAAGGAACAGTAGAATAATAGTTAGCTCAATAACGAGCTTAAACACAATATTAATATCATTCACTTGTTTCTCAACTACCAACAGAAGCATAATCGTAACGACAGAATCAACATCTAAACAAAATCACCACTGTCATTTTGGATGGAACCCTATCATTCCAGACTTTACAAGTAATTAAACATTAAGAATTATGACAACGATTTCACCTACGGCCGCAGCGTAGGATCACTGTTTAAGTGATTATAAAAACATAGAACTAAAAATACACGCCATGAACAAGCTCAAATACACAGGAAAACTTTATTTTAGAGTCTTATTACAAAACCCTGGTAAAAACCCTAAACGATTTAGGAGTACAGTAAAGAAAGCAAGAGGACGAGACTGTAACCCCATCTACAGGAAAGTTTACAACCATTGTTCTCTTTTCATTTACAATATAAGTCTTCTGTAGAAAACCTAAATGCCAAGAGGAGGATGAATAGCTACAATACCAACGAAGCTGTAACATCCTATTACAACCTAGGGTTAAACCCGTAGGATTTCACTTAGCACATAATTAAAAGACTGAGTAGAATGGTTGTAACCACAGAGTTACCCATTCCAAGTTCAAACCCTAACCATCCTAACAACCAACAAGGAGGAAACGCCATGGTGAAAACCAGGCTTACCAGGTTAAACAACCAACTGCCGAAGCTCAAAGTCATCCACACTACAAGCAGAGTTAGGGCCTGCAACGAAAGAGTATATTTAGTTAACACTTAAATATTGTTGGTTGAGCTTAAAACAAATTCTTGTAATTAGAAAACGAAGAAGAAATTCTTGTAGCTTACCTGTGATTTGAATGAAGTGCAAATACAGTAGATAGTATGATAGCCACGAGTCGAAGAAGTATAAACCCCACCATTGGCACGAAGCACGAGCTGGCAGAAGCAAAAGGGTGTCTGTCACGATGGAAGCCTGGGCAAAAGCAAGTCGAAAGATACACTCATGCCATGACTTGTTTAGCAACGATAGCAAAGGTAAACCCTAGGTGGGTAATAAACTTATAGTTTCCAACAGTAAGGTATAAAGGCTCCCGGACGATACAATGGACAAGCACAAAGAACAGTAGCTGCATGGGAGCTGCTACCAACAGTGCCTCAGCAAAACTCAGACCAAGAGGGTTCACAGAGTGACCGAGCCCGAATGCAAAGGAAAAATGATAAGTAGGGTTTGGTCAATGGTTTAATATCACAAATGCGTGGCCCTGGAGCAACCACGTAGCTGTTAATTATTTCATGCAAGTGGGTCGAGGTTCTATAGTCTTACAACGATATTCCCCATCAACTAATATCCAAATACAAATCATAGCATGGATATTCTATTATGGTCGCAACACCATAATTTAAACCACCATATATTTCTTATTAAAAACAAAGCCTTCGAACTTTGCATAGTGAACATTCATACCTTGCCCTACAAACAATAAAATCATGCATTGTCAATAATGATCAAGATTACGATGAGATTCTCATTATTGTTTGTTAAATAAAAATCAAATCATGGGTAAAACAGAATTAGTGCATGGTTATCCATAATGGTAGCAACACCATAGTTCACATGTCATCCTTTTTACAAACAAAACTTTAGAATAATGCTTTTAAATCTTGCATAGTATTGGTTAGAACTTGGATTTATTAAACCATGCAATATAAACATCGCTAAAAAAAATTCAGTCTTGAAGTGTTCTAGACATAGAGAAAATTTATTGCATGACAAAAGTTAGAAGGATAAGGGTGTAATGTAAGCTATAAGTGGTTCATAACAACTTCTCATTATTTTTCCATATACCCTAGCCTCATGGGAAGAGACAACAGATATTGCATCTCTTTTAAGTCTCTAAGATAGTGAAGTGGTGTTTGGAGTAGTAATTTACAATTCTATTACAATAATACCACTTGCTATGGCTCTGCACAGATGTTACAGGACTTGCCATTTCCTTCTTTAGGTGACTTAAACTTGTAAGATTTAAGTTACTTAATTCACAATTTCGGATTAGGGTTACTCTAGTTCCTTTCAATTGTTGTTACAATATAATCACAATCTCTTAGTTGTTTCAGATTCCTTATAACAAGTAGACTCTGTCATCCTTAATGCTCGATGAGTTTACTCAAGATAGCTTATAATTCCTAATCCATTGTCAATCATAGACATAAGAATAATTTATCAACCCATACAAACCCTGAGATGTTAAGAGGAGACATGTAACTGACAAAATATCTTGCAAATGCTAGAAACAAGCAGATTATATATTGACCACTCCAGATCCTGTACAATTGCAGTTGCAAATCAAAATATTTTCTAACATAAAAACTCAATATGATGCGATAACAATGAGCGAGTAAAAAAATGGTCTGAGTATGGTCACCCAGTTGTCTTTTACAGTGTCAGTTATGAAGTATATTTGCATTACAATAATAACATCAAAGAACAATTACTCCATAGAGTTAGTTAACTCAATTATTCTCAAGGAACATAACTACCATATGTTCTAGTAAATTCTAATTCTCTAACAGTAAGATCTTGAGGAGGTCATAGGAAGAATGCTACCTTTAAAGACTTGATAACCTGGCTAGCATGCTTAGACTTTTTACTGAATGTTTTGGTACAACTATTTGACTTATAATACTTTAAAGATTATGTGCAGTGACCCGAACATTACCTGTATATCTGTAAGAGAAAGAAAATATGTTGCATTAGCTCGAAAGCTAAGTAAGCCTAGTCTGTCATGGCAATTCCCCCTTGTGGTTGCAAAACAAAAAAACAATCAGTAACGGTAAAGAAACTCATATTAAAATTTAGATATAAAAAAATATCATTCAGACATAATTATGATCATTTAAGCTAATCAAACAGTTAAATGATTGCATTTAATAATATTATATGCTATTTTAAAAATTTTAAATTTTTCGGAAATTCTGGGTTTTGACAAATGGAGATTGAAACTTTCCCATTTTATTGAAGAGTAGGTGGGCAAGTTTTACTTCAATAGGGATGGCTTTGCTTTCATTCCATTTATTCTTTCTTTCTTATATTGGCCTTGCATTGTCCCAATACGGGTTCGTGCCCTTCCTTTTAGTGCCTTTCCCTAGGATTTGTGCCCTTCCTTCAAAGGATAAGTCAATTTTCAAGTACGAAAGTGAAACTCCGTGAGAGATGTGGGTACCATTTTAGAAGAAGTAGATGGTTTTAAAAAATGTTAATGAAAGAATTAACCCAGCCACCCACCAAGCATCACTAATTTATCATCTACCAAATTTACTTAGCATCACCTATGGAATTTCAGACACACTTGCTTTTATGTTATGGGCCTCAAAAGTTAGAATGTAATACACCGAAGAACCCAAACATTTATATTTATTAAGGACCATATGTTATTATTTGATGTGACATTATTAACCAAGTGAGGTCAGGACATTTGTAAATGAATTATTATTTTTAAATTATTAAATAGATGAGGGAATTAAAAATGAAATAGTCGTTGAAGAGTGTTTGTTGACTCACAAGGAGAAATTACAAGTGTCAAGAGGAATACCTAGTATGGAAAGACTGCCTACTAAAGGTGCAATGGTGCAGGAGGCATCCTCTCTAAAAATCAGCTCGAGACTCATGTTGGAGCAGTTAAGATCAGGTGGCTCATAAATGACCTAATTCATAGGCAAATACCATAAAGTATTGATTCATCCACTAAGTAGGAGGCTTATGATGAAGGGGAGAATACAATAAGTATTGAATTCATCCAATGAGAAAGAGGCTTATAGTGAAGTGAGATTGTGACCTAGCTTATGCAAGAGGAACTCTGTGACCAGTCTTTGTCCTTGTGGTTCAGCAGATAGGATCGGGGGTTTCAGAACAAGTAGTTTGGTTGTTCTGGAAGATTGGTTGGGAGGAACGACGACCTTCAGTTTTGATTTGTCTCTACTAGTTCAAATTCCATTTATTTTATTGTTATACAATTAATCTTTACTGTATGTCACGTACCCAAAATTTACACATTTTTTTTTTTTTAACAGTAATAAATGCAATTAATTAACTGTCGTGGAAGTATATTACTTACAATTAATCCCGTTTAATAACAGTTCAGCCATATGATGCCACAAAAATCGTAATCATCGTGATGTTTGTAATTAACTTTAAAAGTAGTACATACATAAATTCACTCCAACATTATTTTCTAACTTTTCACGTGAGGAAACTACCATTTGAATTTCTTTATTTACTTGAAACTTACATAAAGTTTAATAAAATCCTAATACGTATACAAACTTGCAATAGAACCTATAGGGCATCAATTCAACTGCATGCATTACTTTTTATAAGTTAATAATATCAAGACAAAGAGGAAATAGTAAAGATGCATCAATTCAACCATTAACAATTTATATTAATCATACATGTGAACAAGTCTGCGTAATCATAATTTCACTGAAAAGAGAAAGTACACACGCATAAAAGTCACATTGAGAAACACCATAGGAATCATAGGAGACAAAATATAACGTGGTTCACCCGTACACGGGCTAGTCCACAAAGGTGTGTGTGCATCTTTTATTATTCCAAACCCAAGTGTTTACAAGTTGCAACTTAAATGTTGCTATACTTCCATCCTTGAAATTTCTCATCAAAGGGAAGCCTTTTACATAAGAGTCGTTACTAGTTGTACCCCTAGTTACAAAGTTTTGAATAACAAAAGAGTCTTTGGATGCTAGACCAAAGTTTACATCTACAAACATTGATGTGCTCATCAATTCCCTAAGGTTTTGCTATCCATCTACATAGAAATATTCCCATCCATAAGAGGAAGTAATCATGCACCCCCCAGCTTAAATCTTTACATTTTGATTGAGAATCATTTCACCTTGATAATTCAATAGGGAAAAGGCTAACAAAATCATTTGACTAAAGCCTTTGTGTTTTAATATAAAATCCAACATACCTTACCTACTTAAAACTTAACCTAAGGTACACTTACTAAGTGTAGACACTTCTTTAAAGTGATAGACTTGGGATCACATTCTTTAATATAAATCATTAATATATTAACTCAATGTAATATATATAACCTATTCATTTAGTAATGGAAATAAAGGTTAAAGTTCTCTTAACCTTGAATGTATAAGTACTTTATAATTTCTTATACCTAATTACATGTATTACGGTAATATCTCTATATTTATACCTTACTTCTCATTCAAAAGTTGGAAGAAGGATAAATAATTTTTTTAAAAGAAATCATAATATAATACTTACTTTTGGAATTCATTCTTTAATATATATATCCTCTTCATCCCATACTTATAAATATATATATCTTTGACCAAACTTAACTTCTCAACACTTTAAGGAATACTTACGACAAATTCTTATTTAAGTTGGTTAATATGCCTATATAATCATAGGTATACGTATTAACTCTAACCTGACTATTAAGATTCTCTCATAAGGTCATAAGAACTCTAAAACTAAACGGCTCTACTTTTTATTAACACGTATATTATTATAAGATCGAGAGACCTCTATTAATAATTTAATATACATGTATATAAAAATATAATCCTCTATACATTTGCTAGTTGTAGATGGGTAAGAGGATGAGCTAAGGAAAACATCAATTTAGGTAACGAAATTATCTTCAACCATTATTCTAGTATAAAGAATGCATTAATTATTCAACCTAAACTTGACTCTACTCATGATCACCATAAAAGATATCTATGTGAAAGTCGCTCTGCCTCTTTGCAGAAATCGGCAGGCTCTTGGAAGATAGAAATAATATAATTATAAAATCGACTCCAGATACTACAAGGATCTATTGAATAAAGGCAGCGATAGGCAAGGAACTATACATCCGATACAGAGAGAAAACAAAATAAATATAAGTTTCATACAAACAGAAGCTGTCAGGAAGGTAGACCTCTCTATCTAAACGATTACATGTAAGGAGTCAAGGTTTAAGAGGCTGCGATTAAACAACTTAATAGGTTTCAGGTTATGCGTTTCCTTCCTGGTCAAAACATGAATTTAAGCCAAGCTAAGGCAACGCAGACAAAGAGAGGCTCCTAGGAATAAAACAACTTTTTGCAGAGATACGATAGCACCGTTCAATTTCAACAATACTTAGTCATCTCAAGATAAGTAAAAACAACACAGTCCCCATAAATATATATATAAATGCCAAGAACAAGCTACCATTCATAAAATTTCTACGCAGCACATATACATCTAAAAAAAAAATAATCATTCTATCTGATAAGGAAACGCAGGGGTCACTCACCCGAGTGCTACTCCATCAAGAAAATGCAGGATTCGCGTCTATAATACCTGAGTTGGAGATCAATACTATTGGCAAAAAGGGACAAGGATTTCAGGATCAGTGCAATAACTAATTGGCTTCGGGCAGCCCTCGACGTTTGAGCGGAAACTCCACTTCTGACATCAACACCTCCAGAGATCAACGTTTCACCGTAGTCACTATCCTCTCGCGCCAGATGTGAACCAGAATACCAACGTTTTACAGATACCTAACTCCTCGCATCCGTAGAAATGAGAGCCGACAGTATCCAGACAACTGCCCCCCAAACACACCCCATACTGGGACATCATAATTCTCACTCAGAGACGGCAGTTACATCCACTATGACCCATGCTACGATATTCAAAGCGCTTGCCTCCACTATGGAGTGTCCGCCTAGTTTAGGCAAAGATACCATTGCCGAGTGTGGTTCAAACTTATAAAATCATAGTGAAGTAACGGCCAAATGGCACCTCATGGATTGGGATTCTCGTATATGGAGACAAGCTCCCATAACTTCCTTAATAAAGAGAGTTTTCATACTTACAACTCGACATGTGGTAGCCTTCAAAAATGGCGTGATGACAAGTGGAAACTTCGACTGATCATGGAGACATCCTCCTAATAAAACTCTCAACTACCAACTCTTTAACATAACCAACCTCTAAGGTGGATAGCCACGTTCTCCTTACCTAGCGGTGGTAGCAATCAAACAAATGGTAAAAAGGATTAATCGGTTTGGAGTGCTCTATTAAAGAGAGAACTCGTTCCACCCATTTTCTCCACTACCTCATAATGGAAGGAGACACATTAACCAAAAAAATATCACTTCTAAAAACCGTCGTCCACTCTCCTTTTCTCTTAAGGATCGGTCTTACCCTTGTCAAATGACAAGTGGGATGCTATACTATTACAAGTGGCAAATCCAGTTTCCTCATGGAGCCACCTCCCCTTCCCACTCTACTTGTTTAGAAAAGATAAAAGTTTTCCTTCTATCTCCGATATAGTGCTCGCTTTGCTAAAAATGTGAGTATGTATAAAGGTAAAATCCCTAAGTATAACATTTATACTTAATTTTCTTTGTTTAACATGATGTGTTCATATCATAACATATTTATATATATATATATATATATTATCATATCCTTATGATATGTTTCAGAGTATAATCAAGTGTGCTATTATATAATATTCTTTACCAATAGCCTTTAGTTGTTATTTAAATGTGAGTAATTTTCTTTACTCCACTTTCAATGTGATACTCATGCCCATTTAAATAATTTGTAACTAAATATGCAATTGTCTCACATACTTACTAATATCTCATATGAAGTATACTAATATACTACTAAATCATATGAGTTGAGCTCTAACAAAGTTATAGTTTTACTCCCATAGGTGTAGCTCCGTGCTAAAAGGTAAGTTGTCAAAATTAAACTAGTTTGTGACGACTAGCCATTTTCCCAAACTTATGTGATGACCTTACCACCTAAGGTACTAGCCAAAAATGCTTTATCTACACTTCGGGGCTTGCAGCATAGGATGACCTTACGTCTCTTAATGCATGCCTTGTCATTGTAGTTGCGTCATCCCTAAGTCTCCTTAAATAATACCTTAAATAATACTTACACACACCAAATAGTAGTTTCCTCGTCCACTGGTGGGGCCTTGGCCTTGAGCTCCTCACCAGGGTCGTTTACATAATTCATAATTACATTTATAAGAATAATAACAATTAGGGTCGAATTTTAGGGATGTTACACTGTAAATGATTCCTAAATTGATATTCAGAATGATTATGTTGCTTATGTATGATATCAACTATCTTTTTATTATTTTGAATGTCTATTTACTGTAAATGTTATATAGATTGTTAGGTAGAATGATCACATAACTTAGGTATATTACCAACTATTGTATCACTATTCTAAAATTACTTGTACTGTAAATAATACCTAATTTGTTAGTCAGTTCGGGTTTTACCCTATTATTCTTTCTATTCTGAAATTTATGTACATTACTATTTTTACTGTCAGTATTCTTATTCAAAATTATATTTCTAGACTTATATGCAAGATATTCAAACTGTGTTTTAAGTTATTGTTTATTTCAGTAAGCATATAGTTTTAACAGGTCCAAGGTTAATCTAGTATGAATTATAGTTTCAGAAACATAGTTATTAAATATGTAAAACCTATATATGCATCAAATAATGTATCAATGATTGTTTATGCCCTTATTGTTATAAGCAAAGTAATGTACAAGGTTTATTTCAAATCGGAAAGTCTAGAATAGGCGTTTGATATATATTTATGTTATATAAATATAGTTAGAATAATTCATAACAGATTGGAAAGATAATTTTACACATTCAAACCCTATATCTTGATTAACATTATGTAATTATTTACAAGTTCAAACAAATTCTAAGATCTGGTTTACCTATTCAACATTTATGTAATCCGTCGAATCCACCAAATCCTCAATCAGAATGCAGAATCACTTAATTTAAACAACGAAAAATTGAATTTTCGCAGTCTCACATTCTGTAGTCCACCGAATCCACAAATAGGAAGGTCAGAATGCAGAATCGTTAATTTTAAACTTTGAAAAATGGAAGTTCCACAATCCTGCATTTTGCAGTCCACCGAATCCGCAAATCGAAAGGTCGGAATGTGGAATTGCTAAGTTTAAACCTTGAAAAATTGAAGTTCCGCAATATTGCATTCTGCAGTCCACCGAATCTGCAAATCGGAAGGTCGAAATGCAAAATCGCTAAGTATAAAATTTGAGAAGTGGAAGTCCCGCAACCCAAAATCCGCGATGTGGAAGTCAGGAATGCGGAAGCCGTTAAAAACTCATCTGTATAACTGAAGTTCCTGCAACCCAAAGTCCACAATGCAGAAGTAGGGAATGCAAAAACCTTCACTTTTAACAATAAAAATTATGGAGATCCACAATCCACATTCCTTAATTATTAACAAAGAATTTATAACTTGAACAATGCGGAAGATACATGTTAGTAATCTAAATTAAGTTTATGCAAGGTTTAGTATGGTTTAAACCCTCATCATGCTAAATATGCTAGGTTAATTACTTACGTAATGATGCTTATAATCCTAAGCTAGTATGCCATAAAATAAGTAAGGCTTAGAGCCTATACCCTAGCATACAAATGTAACAAATGTATTTAGAACTGAGTCCTAGACCTTAGATGTTTTCAAGAACAGAACCTTCACATACTGCTAAAAACCCTTTGATAGGAGCTCACCTTGGTTGATCTATGATCCTAAGAAGTAAAGTTGAACCCTGTTAGCATAAAATAAAAAAAATTTAGAGACCAGTATGAAAATCAAGTAAAGTAAGTTGATTCAATGATACTAGAAGTACAAAAGTATACGTGCATTTATCTTTCATAAATATATATATATATATATAGGTATTTTTTGGTGTGTGACATAATGGTATCAGAGCATGGTTACAACACTTGGCCTAATGGGCTTAATAATTAAAGAGTATAACAGGAAACTAACATAAATGTTATGGTTGATTCTCTTAGGTTCATAAGAGAAGTATAACCTTGATTTTGTAGGAATTATGGAAGATGTTGAAATGTCAGCTGAAGAAGAATCCCATCCTAAAGAACAAGAAAACATTAATGATGATAATCTGTGGGTGCATCTAAATGAGAATAGAAAAGATAATCCATCCGAACTGTTACAAACAGTAAAAGATTTAAAAGCAGAACTACAAAGTGTTAAGAAAGAGAATGAACACATTATGAAAGCACAAGAAGAATTAAATAATGTCTTGTTAACAAAAATACATAATCAGGAAGTAGAATGGAAGAAAGGACTTGATATAGAAACAATAAAGACTGCATCTTATAAACGCAAGGCAAGGAAGTTAAAATTTTCAGATAGTGAAAGTGAGTCTTCAAGTGGAAATTCACCTAAACAAAGTAAACATAATTTCAAAGGATCTAGCGAAAGTAGTGATGGTGATAAATATAGTAGAAAAATTAAACCTTATGAAGAAATTTATGGTAAATTTAAAAAGATAAAACCTCCTATATTCAATGGTGAGATTGAAACCGGAGAAGAAGCAAAAGCCTGGCTTTCAGGAATGAAAAAGTACTTTCAGATTACAACTACTCTAATGAATTAAAATAAAAAATGGCAATTTATAATTTAACGAGAAAGGCCAACATTTGGTGGCAAGACATCAAGAAAGTAAAATGCATTAAGGAACGTCACTTAACTTGGAATAATTTCAAGAAATACTTTAAAAGGAAATATTTGTCGAAACAATATTATGAAGAAAAAGCTAAAGAGTTTTATGATTTAAAACTAGGAATGTTTACAATGAAGGAACTGTAGTAAATTTTTGAGTTTGTTACGTTATGTACCTTATATTGTTGATGAAAAACCTAAAATACAACACTCAGCTTTTTACCAACAATTTACAAAGAGAGAATTGAATATGACAATCCAAAAACATTGGGCGAAACTATTGGAAAAGAAAATTTATGTTATGACCAAAATAAGAACAAAAGAGATAATGTACCAAGTTGGAAGAACAGAAAACATGAAAGATTTGAACAGAAAAAGAAATTTATGAGATTTAATAAAAATTTTGGAAATAACCATCGAAACTATCAAGGAAATAATTTCCAGAGTTTTAGGCCACAAAATCCTATAGTAATAAAAGGAAAAGAAGCACCTGTTGGCTATAATAAAAATAATATTCAAAGGGAACCTTTAAAATGTTGGGAATGTTGTGAACCACATTATTTTAAAGATTGTCCAGTTAGACGAAAAAGTTTTAACAATGTTCACATTGTTCAAGAAGATAGTATAGTTGGAGATGTAGCAAGGAGCATGCCCATAATTTATGCAGCATTGGAGAATAGGAAATTAGACCATCAGACATCTATGGTAGAAATTGAAGGTATGTTAAAGGATAAACCAATCTGTATATTAATTTATCTAGGTGAAAATTTAAGTTAGGTTTCACCAAGAATTGTATAAATGTGTAAATTACAACAGAATAAATTTGAAAAGTCTTTGTTAGTTCAACTTGCTACAGGCACGAAACGAAAAGTCACTAGTTTTGTGAATGGGCCACCCCTTAGTTCTGCATTCATACCCAATATTCATGATTCCCTCATGCAGCATCCATGCCCAGCATTCACCTCAGCACTCTCTTCGCTGCCTCCACAACCCAGTCTTCGTTCATGCCCAACACTCTTCCAGCTGCTTGTGCGCCCACTCCTCCAGCCTCACACAGCCTGTAAAACCTAATCTGCACACTGCTCCATCCTCCAATATTCATGCTGCTCCACTACGCCACCCTTCACGCAACTAGAAACTCCATCCTTCACGCTTCCCACTGTTGGCTTGGTTTTGCAACCAAGCTTAGTGCTATGGGCACCTGCTAACTAGTAGCACCAGTTTCAATAGAAATAAATAACAATAAACTAAATCTAAACTAAACTAAACTAGCATGTGCATTTTGAATTAAAAAACAATAACAAGAAACATAAAAAATAATTTTTGTATTGACAATGGGGCAAGCAAATGCTTGCAATAACAATACCTCCAAGTGATGAAGGTTGTTGAATATCTCCAATGGTGAGCAGCTCCAATCTCCAATGGGTCCTTTCTCCAAGGTTTGCTATAATGGCCAAAAACTCAAGGGAGATTTTGGCAGCATGAGGATAGGAATATGGATGGATGTGAAATGAGGAGCCCCTACCACCTTTTTATAGGTTTTGGTGGTGGAGAATACCATTTGTGGTTTTGTGGAAACCAATGGTATTGACTAACATGGTTTAGGTACTTTTCCCTCATTTTTCCTTTTTTGAATAAAATTAATATTTTTATTCCCTTTTTAATATTTTTGGGAATTTGGACCCTTTTTGAGTGGGAAAAAGGGGTGTACTAAGGTCTTTTGGTGACCTTTTGTTGGTTTCAGAGGCTCAGATGGTGGAAAAGTGGACAAATGGGTCATGTGAATAAGGGAATGAGCTAGTGAGCACTTTTTCGGTGTTAATAGATTGCCCCCTGATGTGTGAGGGCAGGAGCTCATCGTATGGCCGATAGACATCATAGTTCTTTTGTCTTTTTTCTAGTGTTCTGGGGAGGAGAAGAGACCGATTGGAGACTGTATCCGCGTCCCATGGAAGCTGCAAAACAAAAAATATTACATGGCCTCAATATGAATGAGGAATAATATCTGATAATGGACGAGGCGGGCATACCCATGCTCGTATCAAGACATATACATAACAATTAGTCCCAAGAAGGGGGATCTAATACATAAAAAATTTACTGGTACATCATAATGGTCTAGAGGGTATATTATTTTGGGATGTACTCATGATCATGACATGACTGATCTCAATAACTGATACACTGGAATAACTGATGAACTGCTGAAACTGAAGGTGTCCAACATCTGTAGGGACGCAATGACTATGATCCATTTCTGGGAAGTATCTGTAACTGTATACTCGAGGGAGTATAAAACTGGTGTACATCTTAATACTGTCGCCATGCGCAACCCGGATATCTATAAAGAAATTGTAACTGGTTGTATCCATAGGTAGACTCTCAAATTTGGAGTCAGATGGTATCCGGGGTCTTCGACTAATAACTGAACGGACCGATGCCCTGTGCGAGTCTCAACGATGCGATCAAGGTGTTGAAGTCGAGCATGTGAGAAACAACCATTTGGAGAAGCACTGAGGACTCTTCTAGAAATGATTCGTAGGCACTCATCATATATGGTGATGAGTCCAAGACACAGGGACCTCTAGGTCTATCCTCTGGAATAAATGTGGTTGTCGTCGATAGAGGGAGACCAGCAACTAACAAGGAAATGATGTTTCCTTGATAGGAGCGCGAGGTGTAGAACTGAAGTGTGGTAGTACTGACATACTTGTGGGGATGGGAAGTAACTAGGGTCAATGGGTATACTCAAACTTTCTTTGTTCAGAGCATGATGACATGGTTGACCTGGCAGCGTAGGGAACTGACTTGTAGGTGCGGGAATCATTGCTTTTTAGGACTGAAGGGTATGTATTGACTCTGGGGGGGAATCAAGCTGATGGGTGCTGTCGAGGGTTTCTCAGGGTGACATACTACAGAATACTCTGAACAAAGGCGACCAAAATGGGGAAGCTGCCATATGAGTAGACGTGATCTGTTGTGGCACCGAGAAGCACCATTGGGGCCTTCTTCGTAGTTTAAATGAGCTCCAAGAAGGTATAAAAGTGTGCTTTGAAATGGTACTATCCTGTGGATTTTGTGAGCCCAGGACTGTTCGTGCTCATTGGTGCTTTCATTTTTAAGGAGTTTGAAAACGATAAGAAGACTCTGCAGTGGTTATGACTACTGTCATGTTGGTTTTACGAGCCCAGGATGGTGATTGCTCGTGGTCGCTTTCATTTTTAGAGAGTCTGAAAGCGGTAAGTGGACTCTATTGGTGTTCTTTTTCGTGAGTTAGTCTCCAAGGCCCGAAAAAACATAAAATGATGCAAATGGAGAACTCTTCTAGCCGATGTGACTAGAGTATTCATTTTTCGTAATTAGTCTACAAGGTCCGGAAAAGGGGTAAACTTATACCAGGTAGACGCACTTTTAGATACTTTTAGCGAGCATGAAAGGAAGCAAGGTTGCTCGGCGATCTTTTCATTGTTTTAGGAGTCAGAAAAGAGCTTAACAGAAACTCCCTAAGTGCCTTTTTCGTAAAAGGGATTGCTCGGCCCGAAAAAGGGGTAAAATTATACCGAACAAAGGGGATTTATGAGAGCGAGAAAAGGTCTCAAGCGTCATCATGAGTGCGGGATACTGGATCCGGTGCCAGAAAGATTTCTCAAAAAAGGAGGCCATGGCCAATGTGGCACGCAAACCGAGGCAATGAGAGGGCATTTTGAAAAAATGGCCAACAAATATGGAGGTGAGAGCGAGAAATGATCTCAAGCATCATCACAAGTGCGGGAAACTAAATCCGGTGATATAAGACTCGCTAGAAACGGATGACGACCGATGTGGCACGCAAACCGAGGCGACGAGGGGGCATGGAAAAATGCCCTAAAAATTGGGAGGTGAGAGCGAGAAATGATCTCAAGCATCATCATGAGCGCGAAAAACTGAATCCGACGATATAAAGATTGTCATAAACAGATAACGGTGTATGTGGCACGCAAACCGAGGTGATGAGGTGGGGCTTGGAAAAGTGCCCTAAAAATTGGGAGGTGAGAACGAGAAATGATCTCAAGCATCATCAAAAGCACAGAAAACTGAATCCGATGATATAAAGATTGTCATAAATGAATAACGACGTATGTGGCACGCAAACCGAGGTGACGAGGTGGGGCATGGAAAAAATGCCCTAAAAATCTGGGCATGAGAGAGAGAAATGATCTCAAGCATCATCACGAGCGCGGAAAACTGAATCCGGCGATATAAGGCTCGTCCAAAACGGACGACGGCCTATGTGGCACGCAAACTGAGGCAACGAGGGGGCATGGAAAAAATGCCCGAAAAATCTAGGCGTGAGAGTGAGAAATGATCTCAAGCATCATCACGAGTGCGAAAAAACTGAATCCAGCAATATAAGGCATGCCAAAAATGGATGACAGTCGATGTGGCATGCAAATCGAGGCGACGAGGGCACCCAAAAAATGACCAAAAAATGGACCTAGTGAAAACAGTAAAAGGAAAAATCCATCATGAAATTCTCGCTGCGTTGATTCCAATGGTACCAACGGTTTGAGAAACGGACGTCGTATGAGATCGGAATGGCAGTTTGAAAAATGGTGGAATTTTTATAAATAGGGCGTGGGGTCCATATGACGTGTCATTGTTACGTGCGAGTTTGGCAGAGCAGTCAGAGCTCTTTCTCGATTTCTGGGAGATTTTACCGTTGGTTTTCGATTCTGCGAGTTTCAGGTAACCCTATTGGCCTTAGCCTTTTCAATTATTTCTTTTTTGTTTGGAGGCGGGCCCCCGAACGCTGTGAAATTCCACGTTGACCTTCCAACGTGGAATATCGCGGGTTTCGGGTCTCTTCCCGCAATGAACCGCGTGGGTTTTAGGCTAACAGTCGCGATGTGCATCACGACTGTGAGGTTGAAACCCGCGATGTTCATCGCGAGTTCATGGGAGATAGTCGCGATGTTCATCGCGACTGTCTGGAAAATACCCACGATGTTCATCGCGGATTTTTGGATGGAGGCCACGATGATCATCGCGGATTTTGATGAAAAGGATGCGATGATCATCGCGGATTTTGATGAAAAAACCGCGATGATATTTTTTGCAAAAATTTTTTGCTGGGGCTAAAAATTTCTTCTGTTTTTTGGCAGGATGTTGAGGAGACCGCTGAGTTCCTGGCGAGAGCGGGAGATAGATGATGATCTGATGGAGAGGATTCGTACTGATTCGGGGGTCCGGTAGACTCTAGCTGTGAGTGGACTTTTGAAGTTCACTCAGATCCCACCAATGCGTTCAGTGAGACGGCTCCTGAACAAGTTGGTGAGTTGGTGGGTGCCCGCGGAGGGTGCTTTTATGATTGGGGGACAGAGGTTGGAGATCACCCTCACAGACGTATATTTTCTAACTAGGTTGCCTCGTTTGGGGGAGGTGGGAGATCTTCTGCCGAGGATCCCGCCAGGTATTGATATGGAGGATTTGCTGCAGACCTTTTGTGTTGATGGGGCCATTCTGCAGAACAGTGCCTTGAGTCTGCGATCACTATGGGAGTGGGACATGAGGGCTGTTGGGGCAGGTGTGCTGCGAGTGCTGGGTGTTGGGGTGCCACATCGTTTGTCCGGGGGACAAACGATGATGGTAGACTCTGTGCTTCGGGTGACGTATTATGCATGGGCTCAGATGTTTCTAGTAGGTGTCCGGAGAGATCTGGACAAGTGCTCTCGAGAGGGAGGAGAGTTCTGTTATGCCTCCTTTCTATGATGTTTTTTCTTCGAGCGGGTGCCGACCTTGCGACCACGAGTACCCATTCGTGATGGTCTGGTGAGTGAGCCGCGCATGGTGCGATGAGGGCATATGATGCCTCATGGTGGTGGTGGTGTCCGCGGGTTTTTTACGGAGGAGGTATATGAGCAGTGGGAGCAGATGCCCCTGGTGATTGAGGATTATCCATATGTTGGCATGGACTACCGAGGAGACCCAGAGATGCCTCGAGCCCAGGGACAGGCCTGGGGTTTAGACGGTATGTTTTATGATTTGTTTTATACTATATCATGTGATTTGTTTATGATTATAGTTAGATGTGTATATGATGGTTTATTTGCATTGTGCAGATGTTGGGCCTGTACCACCGGCCGACTACGTGGCTCGTCAGGGACGGGCAATGGTGGTCGCTCAACCACCTGCAGTGGTACCACCTCCACGTGGTGGAGGATTTGCGGCTCGTGGGCGAGGGGTTGGTCCTCGAGATGATGCTATAGAGGGTGTCAGACAGACATTCGATATGATTCTAACTGGACTCCCCGAGGATGGCTGGAGAGACCTGGACTGGGACGTCGTGGAGCGTTGCTTCGGTGTGCCGCCTGAGTGGTGGTTGCTGCTGTTGAGGACAATGGTTTTTGTGGCCGAGCACAGGGATGGTGCTCGGGATGACCCGGCAGGGCCGCTTGAGAGGAGGATCCGTCTACGGGATGATCCAGCAGGGCCAGCAGAGCGGAGAGTTCGGGCTCGCCATGATCCGGCGGGGCCAGTGGAGGAGGCACCAAAGGAGCCCAGGGACCCTCATGACTAGATGATATGTATTTGCCCCCAAATGCTGATGAGCATATGGGGAAGCACTATTTTGTACGTCTGATGTATTTTTTGTATATTGGGTGCTGAGGGAACCTATGACATGTTCTGACTATACGATGATGTATATATATGTATATATTTGATGTTGGTATATAGTCGTGTATGCACGTGGATGCACTTGTTGTCTTTATGTTTTCCCGTGGAGGCATGTTTTGAGTTTCTGTATGCCCGTGGAGGCACATGTAATGCACGTGGATGCACATTTGGTTTTTTGTATATGCCCGTGGAGGCACATGTTATGTATGTGGATGCACATTGTTTATGGTATGATGCGATTGATGTGCCAGTCAAGTACATTGTTGGCCATGTGGTCTGCTACACTATTGAGGTTTCTTGGGACATGTGTGAATGAAATGGATTCAAACTGTCGAATCATTTGTTTAGTGCGCAAAAATTTTCTGAACAGACAAGGATCGCGTACCTGGTAATCATTGTTGAGTTGGGAAACTAGGAGTTGTGAGTCCAAGAAAACGTTAAGGTGACGTATGCTCATTTGGAGAGCTGTGGCCAAGAGACCGGTCACGGCATCATATTCAGCCTGGTTGTTGGTAGCGACACCCAAACACATTCCGTCGATGTGGATCAACTCATGTGAAGGGGAATATATTACCCAAGCTGCGGAGGCCAGATTGGGGGACCAATGGCTTGCACCATCGGCAAAACCGACGTAGCAGAGTGGAACATGTGTGTGAACGGGATCAATGGAAGGGGCCGACTGGACAGAGGGGTATTTAGTGGAGATCGTATAAATGGCGGGGTCAAGGCCAGGCATTTTGGTATCTGACCAAGTAAAGACATTAGTGAATTCTTGGAAGAGTTGGTGGTAGTCTCCGATCTCATGCTCACTGTGGGAGGCTCCTAATGTAATGGTATGAAGGGAACCTAGTGGGTCAGAGATGTCAATGTGGATGACGGGAGAAATATCGGCCATGGGATCCATTAACTAGTCGACTTTAGTAGGAAGGAAATCTTTGGACGCAACCACGGATTGGGTAGTGGTGGTGGATGAAGTCTCTTCCGGGAGGAAGTATGGACAATGGTGCATGTCTTCCCAAGGATAATCAAGGGCAATAGGAGCCTCTAGAATCTCTTCATCATTGTGGGAGCTTTGAGTGGTCAAATCAAGTGATGAGGTAGTGGTAGCCGAAGAGATCATATAGATGGTGTTAATCTCTCCGGATGGGGATGATGCGAGAGGGTAGATCTCCTCGATAGTAGGGGGTGCCATCTCAAGGTCCAAATTATTCATCTCGTAGAGAGCTGCTCTGTAATATGGGATGTCAGGACAGTTATGTGAGTAGTGGCCGTAAATATCGCATATGGCACATGGGTGGTTGGTACGTAGTGATTTATCACGATTCATGGGGTTTGGATCGAGTTTGACCACCGGGATGTTGGGGTCGTCATCAAGCATTTGCATGTGTTCCTGTAATGCAGGTAACTGTGGACACTGATGGGTTGGATGGCCTAATTTATCACACAACGAGCACTTGGGAGGAGCACAGAATACGGGGGGAGGTTTAACTGCCTTGGGTGGGGGTACCGCAGTGTATGGTTGTGGGCTCCTGCCCCCAGTGGGCCTGATGAGTGGAGGGGGATTCGTCGATGACAAAGGAGTATTGATACCTGGAGGCGGTTGAGTAGAAGTAACAATGGGTTGCACCGGTTAGAGGATGACATTTGGTGTCGGCGGTGGAACGGGAGGCGAAATATACCACACGGGTAATCCCAATGTTAACCCGGGTAAACTAAGGGTAGCCATAACTGGGGCGCTTACTACACCCGAAGGAGGAAATAGAAAGGGGATTGTGTGGATGGGTGTAACACCGATGTGACTAGGGACCAATGGTGGCTTAGGGAACAAGGGTGGTTGATTACCGGGTGTTTGTGTATTCTATGAAAGAGTACAGAGGTTTGCAACGTGGGTCTCCGGTGACGGTGGTGGAATGGCCTGGAATGTAGAGGTCATCGGTGCCTCGAAGTAAAGTTCGGGTCCTACTGAGGAAATGAATGAGGTAGTTGCACCACAAACAGGTTGTTCAACCATGGGGAGAACATTTTCAGGTGTGGCGGGGGCCTTGGGATCGTAATAGGTGAGCTGGTCGACCTTGACCATGCGTCCCTCATGGGGGAACTGCATGGTGCGAAATACGGATGAGGCAACAGCCCACATGGCATACATGTAGTTGCGACCAAGTAAAAGGTTATAGTCAAGTTGGGCATTGATGACCTCAATGTCAATGAGCACGGTTTTACCCGCTAGCTGGACGGGGACATTAGCTAAGAGACCTTGAGGTTGTGCCAAACGGCCGTCATAGGCTCGCAACGCAGTGGTGGACTGCTGGAGAGTAGGGGATCCCAACTTCTGTCAAACGAATGTGTACATGACACATGTTGAGGCCCCTTCATCGATAATGCACCGATGGATGACAAGATTCCGAACAGAAACGAAAACTTGGAATGCTAAACTGGAAGGCAATCGTGGTTCGGACTGGTCTAAATCGGATGCGATCAGCTGTGAATCATTGGGGTCGATGGTGCCAATGGCAGAGAGCAAAGTCTTGCACTGCGAAGGACAGTTCTTCAAGACTTCTAAAGTAGACATGGCTGCAGGAGACTGGGCTAAGTCGTCTACGATGTTGTAATTCGACGCAGCACGAGCATTGGGATTATTATTAATGCGACGAAGTGTGAAGCGAGGCGCTTTAGAAGTGCCATCAAGTGGAGCCAGAGGTATACGTAACGTTTGATCTGTTGGATTAACGTTAGTGTTTTTTTCTGTGGGAGGGGATTCAAAAGTGGAACCATATTGGTTCCTATGGGTTTGGAGGTTGGCATCGGTAGTCGACATCATCAACAAATGGTGAGTACCTGAATCGAACATGGGTTGATCAGGGGCTGCATAAGTGATCTGTTGTGGTGGCACGTTGCCGTGAGGGGGAGCTAACGGCTGAGTGTTCACTACACCCTAGTTTGGAAAGGGGTTTTGCAGCACCAAAGGTTAATGTTGAGGTGGTGGAGGGTTGGGTGGCGGCTGAGGAGCCGCTTTCCCTTGACGATGTGCATCGTCTGTCCAAAGTTGCCGAGCTCGCTCCAAATGTGGGCGAGAATGCGTGTAATGACCATAGACCCCGCAGATAGAACAAGGGTGGTTTGTTCTGAGGTTATTATTTCTAGGCTGCTTAGGATTATGATCCGGATTGCGATTGGGAGGAGCAGCATTGTTATTCTGCGGAGGATTGGGAGGTGGAGGACCTTGCTGATGTTGTTGGTTATTACCGCGGTTACGACCTCTACCACGGTTCTGTTGCACACCTTGGTTGTGCTGGTTGTTTTGGTTCTGGGGCTAGTTGTGCTGTGTGTACACTTGCCCTTGAGCAGTGGGAGGATTTTGGTTCACCGCAGGTGCGGGAGCTGGTTATTACCGCGGTTACGACCTCTACCACGGTTCTGTTGCACACCTTGGTTGTGCTGGTTGTTTTGGTTCTGGGGCTAGTTGTGCTGTGTGTACACTTGCCCTTGAGCAGTGGGAGGATTTTGGTTCACCGCAGGTGCGGGAGCAGGTTGTGGTGGATAATAAGCCTGTGGGGCTAGAGGTGGTCCAGTTACCTGCTGGGGTTGTTGGTAACCCTGAGCTATTGGAGGTGTTGGGTTAGCTGCCACATATTGTTGCGGGTAATACATTGGTTGAGGTGCAGCTGGGAGAGAGTATGCAGGTGGTGCATGACCAAAGCACTGAGGTGGACATGGAGGTCCATGGGTATGGTGGTGATGTGCCATGGGAGCATATGAACTGGTTGCTCCAGATTGAGATGTAGCCCGCGAAAGGTCGGGTCCATGGCTAGGATGTGTAATGGAAAAGGGTTGGGGATGCGAGGCCATACGACCAATAATGCCATCAGCGGCATGGGATGCCCCCGGCACATCATGTTGGGATGA
The DNA here is from genome assembly GCA_027924585.1 of Larix kaempferi. NCBI lineage: Eukaryota > Viridiplantae > Streptophyta > Pinopsida > Pinales > Pinaceae > Larix > Larix kaempferi. The sequence goes on along the minus strand of BSBM01002204.1, from coordinate 14,013,722 downwards.
CTCACCCCGAGGGGCATCCGGTATAATGGTATATAGATAACCCGACTGGGCGTAAATGAGATCAAACTGTTGGGCTTTGAGGATGGCCTCTTCTTCAGACTAGGGTCTTTCGGATGCCACATCCTTCACAATGAGAGGGAGAAGGGATTTTAGAAACCAATCTAGGAAGATACGGTCGTCTAACTTGATTTTGCAGAGGCTTCGGCGTCAACACCACTCATGAATGTGGTCAGTGATGTGGGTGGCAGTGTTCTGTCTGCAAGACAGTAGGATCTCGACGCCTGCATCATAGCAGACAGGTAACTGGAAGAACTGTAGGAAGGTCGAGGCAAGGGAGGTAAAGGTGGCATGCGTCCAATGGGGCTGCTCGATATACCACTTAGCTACAGAGCCAGTGAAGGTGTGCTGTAATAGATGGAGGTGGATAGAGTCGTCCACTATGGAGTTGGAAGAACACCATAGATGGAAGGACATGATATGGTTCTAGGGGTCCTCACCTGCATTGCCCTCAAACTTAGGGATGTCGGAGGGGAGTTTGGTGGGCATGTGAGGCCACACAGGATCATGTCTGATGGGATCATTGGTGAGCCTGGCTAAGTCTGGTAGGTTCAAACTCGCCATGTACGGTAAGCTAGCAGATGTAGTGACTGGGACTGGGACATGCCTAGTCATGGTGGTATGATGTAGGGGTCTAGTGGCGCCTAAAGGTATGCTAGGTATTGAAGTTATGTGTCCTCCAATAGGTGTGGTTTGGTATGGGCCAGTGCTTCCAAGTGCAACATGGGTTACACTTGGGTTAGGAATAGTAGTGGTGATTCCTGGAATCTAGATTGTGGGAATCAGAGGGGGTGTTACCCCTATGTTGGGCATACCCATAACAGGTGGTGGCCCTGTGTTGGGGATTCCTATAACAAGAGGTGGCCCTGTGTTGGGAATTCCTACGAGTGGAGTGTTGTCCATATTAGGCATACCCAGGGGGGTGGGTGTTTCCATGAATGGCATCGCAGTAGAAGGGTCTGTGGATGTCTCACCTATGGTGCTGGTAAAGAGTGGGTCAAATGGTGTTCCATCCATAAGCTTGGTTGGGAAAAACGCAGTGGGGTTTTCGAATTCTGCCTCAAAATCAGAAGTGAAGTGAGGCGTGTCATAATCGGATGACTGTCTGGTTGACCGATGATGTGTCAAGTCAAGGGATAAGGCTCGGCGTCGGTGACATGGCGAGCCAAGTAGACTGAACTCTGGTTGTTCTCCCTGAAGACGACGAGAGCGTCTAAAATTCTCAATGGTGAGAAATAATTTTTTGTGTAAAAAATATGTATGTGTAAAATGGTAATGTATAAAAAACTCAAAACCCTAATGCAACCAAGGGTGCAAGAAGGGGAGTGAAAATGAAGGCTCTCAGGCCAAAAAATCAACCTCAAAAAGGCACTTATTATAGCAGCTGTGCTATAATAAGTGGAGGGATGCAAAAAATGGTCAGAGTACCAACATGCAAACAACTTCTAGAAAAAATAGGTGTAACTAGACCAAGGGTGGGTTGAATCATGCAAACACCTAACTAAAAGTATTGTGAATCAACAAACGATATTCTCTGCAAGGTGATGAAATCCAAGTTAGACAATATGAGTGTTGAGTCAACGGCTAGATATCCCCCTACCAGGAGGGACACCGGGTAATCAATCCTAAAGAATGGCTACTAGGATACTCCATTCATGACACGTCGAGAAAAGGTAAATCTGTCGTTTGGTCCTTTATCGCAATACCCCCATACAGGGATATCCCGAGAACTGCGAATGGTAGCCCTTCGATTACTGAATGGATTTCGGTATTCCACTCAGGCTTCTGGAACCATCCTCGCGACTTCAACCCTCCTAGGGGAGAGGCCTTCCCATAAACCGGTTGTGACCGTGCCAATAAATACTAAGAGATTTTAGCTCCCTAAAGGACAACAACTATGTCTCAAATGTAATAACTGAGGGATGTTATTGGAACACCTATCCCCTCAATACTACCTAGCTACAAAGTTCTTTTAGTGTTCCCCAAGTGGGGTTAAAAGTGGCTTGAAGTTAGGGTAAGTTTTAAGGCTCAGTTTAAAATTAGTGTTTGAGTGGGTGCACGTGTGATATTTTAAACTGAAATTGAAAAAGTAAATGCTAAGTATTCAAAAAACAAAGGATCTTTTGAAATAAAAAGCAAATATTATGACTTTTTCAATAAATGGAAATTAAATGCTTTTCAAGGACTATTCAAAAACCAAAGGATCTTTCAAATAGGAAAGCAAATAATATAACTTCTTTTCGAAATAAATGGATTTCGTTTTCAATAATTGCTATGGGCAAAATATTAAAGAAGCAAACAGCAAAAATTTTAATCTAGATAAAATGCAATCAAATCCTTCTTTCAATTTCTGAAAATATTTAAAAAGACTTCTTCACATGTGCATTCTAAATAGTAAAAAGATTTCTATGGCTGTAAAATATGCAAGATTTCTAATACTGGAAAATGTGCTATGTGGGCAGAAAATACAGTAAGAAATTAATTTTTTAAACGATTCGGCCGAATGAAAAAATTAGCATTGCGAGTTTTGACAGAAAAGTCGCGATGGACCGCGCGGTTTTCTGTCGCACAGTCGCGATGGGCAGCGCGGGTTTTGACCGAGAAGCCGCGATGTGCAGCGTGGGATTTCATCACACAGTCGCGATGTGCAGCGCAGAAAAGGTCTGCAAAGCCGCGATGTGCAGCGCGCTAAATGGCCGCAAAGCCGCGATGAACCGCGCAGAAAAAAGCCGCGCAGTCGCGATGAGCCACGTGACTGTTGTGCAAAAATCCGTGAGGCAAAAGCCGTACGCGGATGCCGAAAAATGAAGCCGAAAATTGAGAATTTCGGGCTATTAATGGCTAAAAAATGGGCCAAGATCTAGAACAACAATGGATCTGCTGTCTAGGGTGGCAGATCTATGAATTAAACTACTTAATATTATCAAAAACTAAGATCTAAAGCAAAAGTGAGATCTAAAGAATCGAAAAGCATCGGAGTCACCAAAAACTGTTGGCTTGGTTTTGCAACCAAGCTTAGTGTTATGGGCACCTGCTAACTAGTAGCAGCAGGTTCAATAGAAATAAATAACAATAAACTAAATCTAAACTAAACTAAACTAGCATGTGCATTTTGAATTAAAAAACAATAACAAGAAACATAAAAAATAATTTTTGTATTGACAATGGGGCAAGCAAATGCTTGCAATAACAATACCTCCAAGTGATGAAGGTTGTTGAATAGCTCCAATGGTGAGAAGCTCCAATCTCCAATGGGTCCTTTCTCCAAGGTTTGCTACAATGGCCAAAAACTCAAGGGAGATTTTGGCAGCATGAGGATAGGAATATGGATGGATGTGAAATGAGGAGCCCCTACCACCTTTTTATAGGTTTTGGTGGTGGGGAATACCATTTGTGGTTTTGTGGAAACCAATGGTATTGACCAACATGGTTTAGGTACTTTTCCCTCATTTTTCCTTTTTTGCATAAAATTAATATTTTTATTCCCTTTTTAATATTTTTGGGAATTTGGACCCTTTTTGAGGGTTTTTTATGCTTTTCAGAAAAAATAATCTTTTTGAGTGGGAAAAAGGGGTGTACTAAGGTCTTTTGGTGACCTTTTGTTGGTTTCAGAGGCTCAGATGGTGGAAAAGTGGACAAATGGGTCATGTGAATAAGGGAATGAGCTAATGAGCATTTTTTGGGTGTTAACACCCACTCCTCCAACTTTCATGCTACTCCATCCTCCAATCTGCACACAGCTGGAACTCCCATTACCACGCAACTACACTCCTCCCACCTTCACATTGCTCCATCCTCCCACTAGCATGCAGCTTCATCTCCACCTCCACGCTGCCATTTTCTTCCAACGCCTCTCTACATCACGTGCAACTCTATCTCCCCCTTACACCTAGCTTCATCTCCACTTCCACACTTAGATATATGCCCTTACTTCCATGCTTAGCATTATTCCCTTCCTTCCATGCTCAACATTCCTCCCTTCCTTCCATGCTCAGCATTCCTTCCTGCCTTTCATGCTCAGCATCCATGAGAAGCCCTAATATGAGCAATTTGGGTCGGAGAAGTGGGTAGATCTACCCTACTTGCATATCAATTGGTATCAAATCCCAAGATCCGAAGGAGAAGCAAGATATGTAGTAAGGGTTTTCTTAACATCTTTTTTTCTAAGTTTTCATGATTTCTAATAGATCTCACACCCTTCTTAGGGTTTCCTATAGTTGATGGTGGATTCACGGATCTTTTCCAAGGCGCTCACAGATCTCCACCATAAGAGAGGAGATTCACAAATCTTCATGCCCACAAATCTCTCCCTCTAGCCAATCCTTTATTTCATAAGCTTACAACACCCTCCCCCAGTGCATTGTGCCCTTTGTACTCAACATAGAGCATCAACCAATGTTATCTCCAAAACATGGCCTCCATTCCTTCATAATTCACAAGATGCCTCCTAGAAGAGATCCATTGGCCACTGATTCTGATTCAAATACCTCTAATCCAGTCCAAGACCTCACATCTTCTCTCAATGAGTTAATGAGGATGAAACAACAGACCAAACCAGATCCCTTCCAGTTAGGTACTCGATTCCATATCCCTAAGTTTGTTGGCCAAACCAATGGAGAAGTGGTGGATTCATGGATCCGCAGCCTTTCCACCTATTTAAGGACTTCCACAGGCCTTACCCAAGAGAGAAAGCTATAGATTGTAGCGCTACAGTTGGAAGGACTTGCTAAAATTTGGTGGGACACAGAGAAGGAAAAGGTCACCTTGGTAATAGACATTAGAGCCTCAACAAAGGCTTCTTTTTCTTAACTGATCAACACTTGGGCTCGCATGTGTGAAGCATTGAAAGATCGTTTTTATCCACCCGAGTATCTTCAATATTTATGGATCCGCTGCCACCAACTCCGCCAACTACCTACACAAGGGGTACAAGCCTATATTGAATACTTCTCCAGACTTCGACTGCTTCTACACAATCCAGACCCAAAAGAGGTATTAATCCTTAAATTTAATTATGGTTTATTGGTTATGTTCCATAGATAAGTTGAGTTGTTTGAAAATTCTACATTAGATAAATATTTTCAGAGAGCATTGGCAGTTGAAAGGAAGATAACTCCTCGGGGTCGTACTCCTCAATCCCATCCCAACCAGAATCCCTATGCTTCACAAAATCCCACACCCAATACTTCATCTCGATTTCCCTCCACTCGTCCTACGAACCAAAATGCCAATACATAGTGGTGTTCCTTCCACAATACTACTTCCCACAACACTTCAGATTGCTGCATTTTACAATCCCTCAAGACTAACACAACTCTCTGCACAGAAGATACTTCATCCCAACCTGTAGATGACATTGAGGAGGTTTCTCTTGAGAATCCTACTAAAGTAGATCCCTCGTTGATCTTAATGACATCTGAAGATTCCAACTCATCTACCCTACCCCTCTTTACTCATAACTTCCAAATCAAAAATTCCTTGGCTTTGCTCATCATGAACAACGGCAGCTAAAAAAATTTGGTTTCACAAGAGCTAGTGCAATGCCTCCATCTACCCACCACTCCTCACCCAAAACCATATCATCTAGGATGGGTCCAAAAGGATGCTCCTTGGTCCTTGTCTTCTCGTTTCTCATTGTTGCTTGATAACATTTTCCATCATTTAATTTAAAGACTCTGTACTCTGTGATGTATCACCATTAGATTATGTTTACTTACTTCTCGGCCTCCCTTACCAAGACCAACGGAATTCCATTTATACAGCCAAATATCGCCAGTATAAACTTACCAAGGATGGCCAAACCTATATCCTTACAGCAGCCCCACCCAAACCCAATCCAAAAAAAGAAAAAATCCCTCATGTCCATCTCAACCAGTGTGTATCTATTTTTTTGGTCTGCCCCATTCAACCAAACAACACCCCTCATCCCATCCCAAAATCCAAGTCTACTCTCCTCCAATAATTTTTCGGTGTATTCCAGCCTCCTACTAGAGCCCCCCCTATCGCCACATAGACCATGTTATTAACCTCATCTCAAGCGCTACATTACCCAATGCACCTACATCCCATGCCCCCGGATCGAATCGTACCGCTTCCTATTAGTCGCTATTCCTGCTCCATTCTGCGCAGGATTGTAGGGAACAAAGATATATGGAGAAGGAAATGATTACCTCGAGTGCCTTGGAGGCTGTGATTGCAAATCCTTTTCCCTCAGAGACATATGATATAGTTGAGAGATTGTGGATCTCAATCCCATGGGGAGCAGCAACACCAGATTCACATTTGTCGCAAACGATGGAAAAATGAATCTCAAGGCAATTCTTCCAACGATTATGGCTGGCGAAGTTAACTCTGGAAAGCTACAAAATCTGGGGCTCCTTAGTATTGTCGAGTACACTTGAAACTGCATTCAGAATCAACCACAGATGGTACTAATAGTCATAAAGTGTGAGGTGGTTTCACCTGTGCTTGATGTTGAAATCAGTGAAATAAAAGTGAAACAAGAAGGAAAACAAGTGGATATAAAACCTGAAGTTAAAGCTAAGGCAGCTGATGGAACTGTTTCAAAATCTACTGCACAGATTGTGCATGCGCAACATGGAAATGTTACACCCGCTGTATGATTGAGAATGTCACACAGCGTTTACCCCTTAGATTCTCTCAATCCCTATCAAGGGAATTGGACTATTAAGGTCCGCGTCACTGACAAGGGACCTTTGTGCACATTTCGTAATTCTAGGGTCAGTGAAATTACTTAGGAGTTTCTTTATCTACTATAGGTAGGAGTACTCTAATGATAAATATAGATCTCCCAGTTTCTCAAAAGCTTCATTCTTGGTATGACACAGATGGAAAGAGATCATCTATGGCATCTGTTGGATCCACCCTTCCTAGTGGAAATCCAAGGGATGGTTCCAAATCCTTGTATTCTGAGCATGCATTCCTTTCTCAAATCATTGAGCCTTCTGTAAGTGAAGGAAATCCATCCTACTTCAATGTTAGAGTATACATCAACTTTATTAAGCTTGATCAAACAATGTGGTATCGTGCTTGCAAGAATTGCAATCATAAAGTAATTGAAGAGATTGGCTCAGGTTATTGGTGTGAAGGTTGTCAGAAGCACCATAATGAATGCAGCCTAAGGTATATTATGGTGGTCAAGGCGTCTAAGTTTCCTCATCTTCTCATGGAAGCAGGGACACTTCCAAATATAAACAAGGAGGAATTGGGACACCCCTTTGTCGAGCACCCAATATGCAGATAGATTATTACCAACATACAGAGCATATGAGATTTATTGCCAACCCAAGAAAGTATTTTATTTCAAATGATAAATGCACAATCTATGCTTAAACACCAAATCACTATAATTGAACACTTTTATCCTCTAACAACTATGTCCATCCCAAGGATCTGTGTAATCCCAATTGCCTTCTAAATGCTACAATTTCAATTCCTTTCTACCATGCATCAACAAGAAATGATGTAAGATTCAACGACAATTGCAGATAAAAAGAAATCCTATTCACATCCTAGAACAAGTAGCTCACCTCTTCAATCTGATCACTCTTGAAAACCATAAGCATAAACTGAATATTAATCTAGAAATTCAATTGCAAAGGATTGAGTTCAACTGCTCTGAGAGATTGAATTACAGGAATGAAAATCAACAATCATAACAGGAAAGATAAATTGCAAGGGTTCATGGGATAACAACTTAAACTGCAGGATGAACAAATCTGTGTACAACTATCACACGAATTGCATAAAGAAAGTTTCTTACTCAGTCGACTGTCACTCTGTACCACTTACCAATCTCAAGGAAATGTAATCCTAATTATACTGCAAATCCACACTTACTAGTTCTGCGTACAAAGGAAATATCATTAACAAAACATCACACAACAATAAATTCGAGAAGTCCTACTTTAACTCAGCAATCTCTGTGGAAGACGGGCCCAGCCTTCACACAGAGATGCTGGCTGAACAATGTAAAGTTCCTTTAACTCAAAGGTAACTCTTTATATTGACGGAAGGATGATTACACAATTTGCTTCCACTGCTAATACTATGAATGAATTCTCCGTTGTTCAACCCCCTGGGTCGAGACAACTCCCCATATTTATACATGCAGATCATAACATCCGATCCTATTAACGGGCAGCCATGAAGATCTCTGATCTTCAGGCGCCCTAAATAATACTAGCTGTTACAAACGTGGCATAGTAAAGACATAGAAAAATGTGAGAAAGATGTTGATTGGCTCAGGAGTGGCGATCTTTCCAGATCACAATTATACTCGAGCAACAATAACTAAAGATCTCCACTTATAGCGCATTCTGTTACATCTGCCCTGTCACAGCTTTGTCTAGGATGTTGCATTAGAACCATGTGCCTTAATTGATGATTGGAACCCCGAGTATCATTTTAAGCAGCGAACATCCCTCCTTTCAAGACTTGTTCAGCCCCACCTTCCTGCAGTCCACTTATCTCAAACTAACTTCATAAATCATAACATGTTAGCACAATTGAGAGATACACAGCCTTAATTATCACAATCATAAGCATTAATAAGATAAAGAAATGATCAGTCATACCTTGGCAGCTTGGGGAAAAAAAGTGAGGACAACAGGTCTGATTAGCATGCTAAATGGTGTAGGACAGGGGGAAGAAAAGGTGATCGAGGATGATTAAAAAGGGCCAATTCTGGGCTCAACATCTCCCCCCAACTATCCTGTTGCATGTCCTCATGCAACAACCTGCATCATTCGGAATCTGAGTCCTGTACTGAGCTCTATTCATGGAGGGAAGAAAAGTTGTAGGGAAACTCAGGCACCTCATCTGTCTTTAAAAAGCCTCTGTGAGTAACCTAATACTTTCCAACATCACTGCTCCTATGCCCCAATTAACTCCACTCCCCCTCGTACTTCCCACATAGCCCTTGGCTCTGGAAAGTGCCTACTTGAAATTCTTGAAATAGTAAGGATCTCGACTTCTAAGTGCAAAGGAGGCAGCCTGCCATCTGTGGTTACTCCCTTCCAATGCTACCTGCTGGTGTTTGGAAATGTAGTTGGTGCAAGTGGAGATCACTTGTTCCTGCAGTCTCATTATATGCTGTGCCCGGGGAGGACTTGAAAGGAAATCTTAATCTGAGTCCAAATCAATGACATTTCTAAGAGGTAGAAGCACTGGATCTTGTGGGACAGTGTCTTCCAACACATCTAAGTCTACTATGAGAGTTGTTGGTTCTTGTGTAACAACAACATCCTTTAGAATCTCTTCAGTAGCTACATTCATTGCTTTTAGAGACACTGGTTCTTGTGTAACAGTGTCTTCTTCTTGGATAACCTGCATTTCTGAATTTGGTTCAAGAGTTGCTAGTTCTTATGTAATAGCAACATCCCTTGAATTCCCTTCAGCAGCTACATCTATTACTTCTAGAGACACTGGTTCTTGTGTAACAGTGTCTTCTTTGTCCTTCTGCTGCTGAGATTGGATATCTTTCTCATTGTGCAGCTCCTCCTCCAAGATTTCGGTGTCACCTGAGGATTGTGTCTGTACCTGTTCATCCTCGCTCCACTATGTATCGGGAATGATATCCATTCCAGGGCTATCTTCTAATTGAAATTCAGGAGTTCCTGTTGCAGCCTCCAAGGATGTTGGTTCTTGTGTAGCAACATCCTGGCTTGCCTCTTCATCCTCCTGTTGTTGCAATTCTTCTCCTATGAGCTCTGTGTCATGGGAACATTCTGGGGTTACAATCCAGAGTTCTTCATTAAACTCCAGAGTGTCCTCTATCCCAGGTTCTTCTCCCTTCTGTTCGGCTAATTGGACAAGTATACTCAGGTTTGCTGGTTCTTGTGTTACAGCACCCTGTTCAAGTTCATCAATATCTTGCCTTTGTGGCTCAGCTTCTAAAATATCTATGTCATGGGAGCATTCTGGGGTTAGAGTATAGAATTCTTCATTAAGCTCCAGAGTGTCCTCCATCCCAGGTTCTTCTCCTATGAGCTCTGTGTCATGGGAACATTTTGGGGTTACAGTATATTCTTTATCCCCAGCATCGTACATGATTTCATCCCTTAGCTCCTCTGTCACAAGATTGGTGGCAGCTTCAGCAAGCATGGTTAAAGATGCTGGTTCTTGTGTGACAACATCTTCTTTTTCTACAGCTTCCTCTATTGTGGGCGCGGGTTGTTGTGCTGAGCAGGTACGAAGTATAATCTTGTGGCCTGCCTCCTTAAAGATTTCTCCACAGGTGGGACAGATCACTCGTTCATCTTCCTTTCCAGGCTCGGTAGAGTTTGATTCCTCCAGTTGGTCTGCAGCCTCTACCAATGTATACAATTTCCTTTCACCTTGTTTTCTACAGGTTTCCTTCCAGGTTTCCAATTCCCTTCAAAGTACTTGGAGGTCCTCTTTTAATAGTGTGTTCTCAGCCAGAAGTCCTTCAATTCTGAGTTCTTCCTCAACTTGCCTTTGTGGAGCATCCATTGGTCTCGGTACAAGGATCGGGAGCTCAACCTGTGCCTCTAAGGTTGCCCATCTTTCTCTGGCTGCCTCTGCTACTGTAGCTGATCTAGTTCTTTTTCTTCTTATTGGTGAGGTTATGTTAAATTCATTGATTGATCTTTTTCTTCTCCTTTGTGGTGTTTTCTTTTGTGGAGATGGTATATCGAGATTCACAGCTGAGGTCGAAGGAATGTTTTCTTGCTCCTCATGCTGTTCTTCTTCAATTAAAGTTCCTCCTGCCCACTCAGGTGAGGATTCAGTAGTTACTAGCTTAATGTTTTCTTCTATTGCCCTGGCTCTGTCACCTTCAGGTTCAATTGTCGTAGCATTTAGTGCTACTCCAATTTCACCTTCTGCTGTCAGAGCTGCCCTGTTGTCTGGGTTTTCCACAAGGTTTTTATTTACACCCTCCCCCAATGGCTCTGCTTGTGCCCCCAATTGCTCTTCTTCTAATGCAGTTTCTCCCCCCCCAATGGCTCTGCTTGTGCCCCCAGTTGCTCTTCTTCTAATGCAATTTCATCCCCCCCCAATGGCTCTGCTTGTGCCCCCAGTTTCTCTTCTTCTAATACAGTTTCATCCCCCCCCAACTTCATTGGAGGGACTCCGGTCCTCCTGCTGTGGTTGAACTCATACATGTTGTATTGGGACAATATGCAAGGGAGCAGGTTCCTGAGCTCGAGCTGTGAATTGCTCCCAGGTTATATGATGCTGGGAAAGGGTTCTTAAAATTATTAATTTGATAAGACCATGGTGGGTGAGGGAGTAAAGTGGGTGCTTAGCAAACTAGACAAATGCCGCCATATGACGCAAGTCATGCAATAGATAATATGGAATGTTCAATAAAATGCCATGGTGGAGATGAGAAAGTAAAGGGAGTTCAGAATTATAAACAGTTTGGTATCTACCTTCACAAGTGATGTACTTCTTAAGAAAGACAGCAACCTAGTCCCATGGCTGTGACAATGAGTGCAGTGCGATCCCTCTTCTTGAGGATTGAACTTGCTCCCCATCCAGTAAAAATGCTTCCCGTCCAGTCGTCGTGGGGACTCGTCGTCCAAACCATGCCCTTCCCACCTGCGGGATGGCAGTAACCTCAGATATAATGGCCTTGGAGACTTCTATGCGCAGCCCCCACAACTTGGAGTGAGTTTTGGTGAGATTTAAAGCAAATTGCAAGGCTGCTTCCCGATTGAATCCATCTAGTCGCTCAAAAAAATTTGATCCAGCCGACGGCTTGAAAGATGGAAAAAACTTGAAGATTTTTCCTGAGTTCCTGTGTATTCAAAGGTTCATGACGAACTGGAATCCCCATGGTCCTGGCTGCAGACTGAGATTGCTATTCCACAGATTACAGAATCCGAGAATGGAAGTTGCAGCACAGAGGATGCATGAATCGCTGAGCGGAGATGTTGAGGAAATGGGCAAATTTGGAAAGTTGAGCACAGAAAAACGTTCGAAATTTTTATTCCGAATTGGGGAAGGTGGCAGTTATTAGTGTTTACGTCGTACGAGGGAAAGGTTTAATTAGGCCATAATGGTGATATGAATAAAGGTACGACTGATATTGTTAAATTATATCAACACTTAATCATGTGATAAATCAAAGCCATACCTCATGAGACTTAGCGTCAGATATCCTGTGGAGAATGGTGGAGCGTGCGGTTGGTGACGTTGTGGAACCAAACTCGTGCACAGTCATTAATCTGATCATGATGACCAGGATAATGCAATAATTCCTTCCGCCAGTGAAACACAAACCATCGCATCCTCAGGGTCGGAATGATGAGTTCGCCGGCACGAATAGGATGAATCAGAGCCATAGCGTAGCAGGTTTGAAGCAATTCTTCCGTTAACACAGGAGTTACCAATGCAAGTTGCCAGGAAAGATATCGCGGCCGATGAAAAAGATGTTGCAGCCACCAGGAAAGATTCACGGCCACCGGGAAAAGGATTTACGGGATCGGGAAAAATCACAGGTGTCAGGGAAAGTTTTACGGCGCCGGGAAATATGTCGCAGTCGCCGGGAAATATGTCATAGACGCCGAAAAATGGTTCACGGCAGCCAGGAAAAAGTTTTTACGGCGATCAGGGAAAAAAAAATCACGGCTTCCAGAGAAAATTTTTACGGCGTCGGGAAATATGTCGTAGTCGCCGAGAAATATGTTGCAGCCATCGGGAAATGGTTCACGGCTGCCGGGAAAAAGGGTTTACGGCCACCGGGAAAACGATGTTACAGTCGCTGGGAAATGGTTCACGGCTGCCAGGAAAAGATGTTGTAGCCGCTAAGGATGTTGCAGCTACCGGGAAATGGTTCACGGCTGCCGGGAAAAAGGTTTTACGGCTGCCGGGAAACGATGTTGCAGCCACTGGGAAATGGTTCACGGCTACCGGGAAAAGATGTTGCAGCCGCTGGGAGAGTTGTTGCAGCCGCCAGGAAATGGTGTTGCAGCCGTTGGGAAATGATATTGCAGTCGTTGGGAAAGTTGTTCACGGCTGCTGGGAAAAGGATTTTACGTCTGCCGGGAAATATGTCGCAGCTGCCGAAAAAGATGTTGCAGCTGCTGGGAAAGATGTTGCAGCTGTCGGGAAATGTTTCGCAGCTGCCAAAAAATTTATTTTAAGGAAAAGGGAAATACAGCACAGGAAGGCATAGGAAGGCGACTCTCGTTTGACAGGCCCAATCTGGTCATTCCCCTAGCGCTTCCCTGAAAATTTTTGAAAACCAACAGCAAACGAAAAGATCAAATGCAAAGAGAAAAAAACAATTATACGCTACAGCAGAAAAGAAGAAAATTATTTATGTACAGTAATTCAAAATGTGATTTTTCAGTTTAAGGATTGGCAAAGGCAGAGAGAAATTCCTACTCTGGTGCTAGCCGATAATCTGGATCGGCGGCAATTTGTGAAATGAATGCATCTTTCGAAATAGGCTTATGATACAGTTGCAATCTGTGGCCATTAGCAAGTAATGGTATACGGTTTTCATCGATGGTCACCAGACGGACAGTGCCGTTGTCAAATACCCTGTCAACCAAATATGAACCCAACCACGTTGTACGTAATTTACCTTTAAAATCCCTTTTGAACCTGGAGTCATATAGTAACGTCCAGTCTCCTTCACGGAAGATTTTCTTTTTAATAAATCGGTCATGCCAATTGGATCTCTGTTGCTGAAGCAACACAGTCTAGTCCACTGTAGCTAACCGTTTCTCATCCAATTCGTTTAGTTGATTCAATCTTCTCTTCTGGGCTTCTGTTACATCCAGATTCATTTCGGTGGCTGTCTTCAGGGTTTTGATCTCAAACTCAATTGGAAAGATGGCACTCTTTCCATACACTAAATCATAGGGAGAGAACCCTGTGGTGTTGTGCCAAGTTGTGCGATATGCCCATAATGCTTCTGGAATCCTGTCAGCCCAATCCTTTCGATGGCTCTTAACTGTTTTAGTAAGGATTGCTTCAATAACTTTATTAGTACTTTCCACCTGACCATTGGCCTGAGGGTGGTAAGGTGAATCCACCCTATGCTGCACATGATACTTCCGGAGCAAGGATTCAAATTGGTGTGACATGAATTGCGGCCCCCCATCGGTAACTACTTCCTTCGGTACCCCAAAGCGGGTAAAGATTTCACTATACAGAAAATCAATCACTTCCTAGTCATTAGCCTTAGCCAAAGCTACAGCCTCTACCCACTTGGTCATATAATCAGTACAAACCAGAATGTAAACTTTTTGTCTGGAAGGAGGGCTGATAGGGCCAACAAAATCTAATTCCCATCTATCAAATGGTTCAACTACTACTTGAGTTTGTAGAGGCATATGATCTGTTTTATTAGGCTGGCCCATCCTTTGGCAGCTGTCACAGGACGGAACATACCTTTTAGCGTCCCTAAACAAAGTCGGCCAATAGTAGCCCATCCGCAGTGCTTTATGCCCTGTTCTTTTGTCTGCAAAGTGTCCCCCACAAGGTACATCATGACAGGCTTTCAGTATGTGAAAGATCTCATCTTCCCTTACACATCTCCTAATCTCAAGATCGGGCCCTGTGTAGAAGAGATGACCATTGAGCCAACAATACTTGGCACTTTGTTGGATGATTTTTCTCTTTTCTCGTTTAGACATGTGTGGCGGGAGCTTTCCTGCAACCAAATAATTAGCGACGTCTGCATACCAGGGGGAATGAGCTGAAAGTGCGAATAGATGTTCATCTGGAAAAGAGTCCTCAACAGGAAAACTGTCATCACTGTTAGTAAAACGAGATAAAAAATCAGCAACAACATTTTCTTTTCCAGGTTTATCTATAATGGTAATATCAAATTCCTACAATAACAAGAGCCACCTAGTCACTCTGGCATTGGTGACAGGTTTGTTCATTAAATATTTAATGGCAGAGTGGTCAGTGTGCACAAATGTAGGATACCCAGTAATGTAATGCCGAAATTTATTAATAGCGTAAACAATAGCGAGGAATTCTTTTTCGGTAACAGTATAATTAAGTTCAGCAGGGGCTAAGTTTTTACTAACATAATAGATGGCATAAGGTACTTGACCATCCTGCTGTCCTAGTACTGCTCCAATGGTGGTATCAGAAGCATCTGAGGAAATGTGGAAGGGTAGGGTCCAATTAGGTCCCCTTAGGATAGGAGCTGTGGACAGCTTCTCCTTAAGCTTATCAAACGCTGACTGGCATACTTCACTCCACACAAACTGTGCATCCTTCATTAACAGAGAAAACAAAGGAGAAGCAAGTTTGGAGAAGTTTTCTATAAACCTCCGGTAATATCCAGCATGTCCCAGAAAACTTCGCACCTCTTTCTGAGTTGAAGGAGTCGGTATATTTTTTATCACCTTGATTTTTGAAGGATCTACCTGAATGCCATTGGTAGAAATGAAATGCCCTAATACCACCCCCTCGCTCATCATCATATGGCACTTTTCAGTGCTTGATGAGAGCCGAGTCTGTTCGCAGCGAATTAAAACCTTCTTTAAATTTTCCAATGCTTCCTCAAAATCCTTGCCATAGGGAGTAAAATCATCCATAAAGACTTCCATACTATCATTAACTAATTCAGAGAATATGCCAATTACAGCTCTTTGAAACGTTGCCAGTGCATTACATAAACCAAAAGGAAGCACCCTGTAGGCAAACGTTCCCCAGGGACAAGTGAAGGTGGTCTTATCCTGGTCCTCAGGAGCAATATGAATTTGGTTGTACCCGCTGAACCCATCTAGGAAGGAGAAGAACTTCTTCCCTAATAGGGTATCAAGTACTTGGTCAATAAAGGGCAAAGGGAAATGATCCTTTTGCGTGGCTTTGTTCAGTTCCCTATAATCGACATAGACCCTCCATTTACCATTTTTCTTGGGCACAATTACAAGTGGGGAAACCCACTCACTATCTGAAATAGGATATATAAATCCTGCTTCCAAAAGTTTCTAGATTTCTTCCTTCACTATATCCCTCAGATTGGGGTTCATGCATCGTTGGGGTTGACACATAGTTCGGGAGTCATTTTTAATATAAATATGGTGGGTGCACAGATTAGAGGGAATACCCCTCATGTCTGTATGCTCCCAGGAAAACGCCCCCTTGTGTTCCTTCAAGAGACTGATTAGGCGCCTCTGTTCCTCTAAGGAGAGACTAGGGTTGATATTCAAAGTCCTTCCAGGCTCTACCTCAATAGGAATACTTTTTGAATTTTTCAAAACTGGGATTATGCTTGTGTCACCAACTAGTGCTTCTTCCGTAAGATTTTCTTGTTCTTCCTTACCAAAGGTAATGTTCAGGATTTGATAGACCTCTTTATCCACTGAAGTGGGTTCACTAATAAAACTACTAATAGCATCGTCTTCGGTTTCATTTTTAAAAGTTAAGGCCTTCCCTATAGTTAATAGTGGCTAAACATCCTCTTCCTCCTCCTGCTCTATCCAAAGGGAAGTTTCAGCCTCTAGACTTGGCCGAGTCGGAGGATACGGGGTGAGGTTTTTAGTATCCGTACTGTCAGATATAGTCATGGACCCCAATCGACAGCTGATGCAGGCATCAGTTGTGGCCAACCAAGGCCTCCCCAGGATCAATGGGTGTCCCCCCAGCTGTGATTTTGGTTGTAATACCAAAAAGTCAGCAGGGTACTCCCATGAATCTACTGAGATGACAAGGTCATCCAGAATCCCTTCGGGTCTAATGGTGGATCTATCCTCCAATTCTAAAATGGTAGGGGTCGGTCTAAAATTAGTGAGTCCAAGCTTCTTTACAGTCTCAATTGTTATGACATTGATCGCTGCTCCTAAGTCGACTAGCATGTTGGGTATCTGCGTTTGTCCTATATGTACAGTGACAGTAGGATTTCCAAGGTCGTCATACTTGGTCACAGGGGTTTTTCCTGTTATCAAAGCAGATAAATTCCCTATGACGTGAACAGTGGGAGGATCTCTGGGTTTCCTCCCTGGTTTCTTAGTGCACAGGTCCCAAACGGTTCTAGCATAAATAAGCACGTCTTGAAGAGCTTGAAGAAGGGGGATTTTGATGTAAAGAGTCCTTAACTCTCCTAGGAGGTTAAACTGAGGTTTCCCCCCTATTTTTGGTAGCATTAGTCTCTCGGGGTATGGTGGTTGCCTTATCAGCCGAGTAGGCTGCGTATTGTCTGATTTCTCGTTTGATGTTTCAGCCGTCCCATCTAAGGGATGCTCAGCATATTCAATGATAGGAACTATATCGGATGGATGCTGTGAGCTCCCTCCTTCCTTATGCACAGAAGGTGGAGCATCTTCTATAATTACGGGTTCTACTATTTTCCCATATCGTAGACGAATATCATTACAAGGTATAGTGGAAAGGGAGTAGGCCGGCATGTTGATAGTTTCCAATTGATGGACTGTTTTATTATTCGGGTTAGGATTAGGTTGGGCAGGTAGCTGAGGCCGTATTGGTATATTAGGGACATAATTATTCTACAGCTTCAGCTGCGACTGCTGAGGTGGGTATTGAGGATATTGAGGAAATTGAGGGTATTGAGGAGAATATGGTGACTGTTGAGGTGGAGGTGGTTGAGGAAACTGGTTCCCAAGATGGAATTTCCTCCATCTAGGAGACCACGACGTAGGTTGATGTGGTGGCTATGTCCAGGGACTCCATGAATTATAATTTTGCATTGCAGGTTGGGAAGGATTCCACTGAGCATAATTTGAAGAGAATTGTGTATTCACATTTTGCATGTTATTATTCCAATTGCTCATATTATTCAAAATTGGAAACGAGCCCAGAGGCATACCTTGATTTCGAGGCTGCCAAGGTTTCTTCTGTGCAATGAAATAGGCTGATTCCACTTCTTGAGTTGATGCTTGCAGAATAGCCTTCACTTGGGGAAGTGAGGGACATTCTTTCATGTCATGCTTCAGCTCACACAGATGACATACTTCTACTTTGTCAAGCAGGCATTCTTCTTTCAGTGGGTCATTCTTTCTACATCGGGGACAGAACACACCTAGTGTGAGATCCTCCACTGCCTGTTTTTGTTTTTCCTTCAGGACATCGATCTCTGAAGAGATGGAGCTCATCATTTCTGTTTTAAAATTTTCAAGGAGATTGCCTATCTCTACATGGGTAGCTCCTCCATTGGATGACTTCTGAGTTCTGTCGAAGACATCACATTCTAGCTTATCCCGTTTGTCCGGCTTATTGTTCCTGGAAGACCCCCTGGAGTATCTCTTACATAGTTCCACAATCTTCCCAAAAGGTTCTTTGGAGATATCTCCCTTTCCTAGTAGGTTTAACATGTCTAAACAATCATCCCTGATCCCACAAAGCAAGATTATCTTGAGCACATCCATTCCCATGTTCGTCTGCCCGGCTCTTTGCACATTGTACAACAGCCTTTCTACAAAATCCTCCAGACTTTCGTCCTCCTTCTGCACCATTTTGAATAATTCCTCTCTTTTTTCCTTGGTGTTGCAATATTCCTGATATTTCTCTAGGAACACTTGTTTCATCTTATCCCAATTAGCAACGGTTCCTCCCCCAAGGCTCATGAACCAGTGTAATGCGTTGTCCTTCAGGGTGGCAGGAAAGAGTTTTAGCTTTTGGGCATCGGTGACATAATCATAGCTGCGACAGAGGATATCGAATTCAAAAAGGAATTCGTCTGGATCTTCTGCCGCCCTTCCATGGAAGCGAGGCAACACTGATGGTGAGATTTTTTTCATAGGGGCTGTCCCTTCTGGCTGCTGAATCGAAAATTGCAGTGTAGCCGTTGTTCCCTCAGGCAGGGAGTGATTTTCATGATGATATTTTTCCACCATCGCCTCTTCCTCGTCGGACTCGTGTCTGTTACTCATCTCCTCTTCTGTTTTCTCCTCTTCGTTCGTTGCTGCGTTCTTTTCCTCATTTTTTCCTTCGCCCTTGTTTTGTTCCTGATCAGCAAACTTCTGGTGGAACTGCGTCCACTCTTCTTCAGTTACAGCCTTCCCGTAAATGTGGCAGATCGGACCTCTACCAGCAGGTCTAGTTGTAACAGCTGTGTCTTCCTCAGTTGTAACAGCAGGTCCAGTTGTAACAACTGTGTCTTCCTCAGTTGTAACAGCAGGTTCAGTTGTAACAGCTGTGACAGCTGTGCCTTCCTCAGCAGGGATATACGAGGGAGTCACGGCTGCTCGTGTATTATCCACCATGGATCCTGATGCTGGTGCCCCAGGATCAGCAGGGTTTCTTCTGATAGGAGTTTCTTGATGATGAGCCCTGGTGGATGAATCAGTTTTGTCAACAAGATCGTCGATGAATGTTCTGCTGCCCAATGGTGGTCCTCGACCGTGACCCGAGCCACCTGCATTGTTAGTATTTTGTGGGGTTTTGGGAGTTTGGAGGTGATCGCATTTTACCCTCCTCGTATTCATGCAAACCGAATCATTTCAGCAAAGAAAAGACTGACTAGAAACAATTATCAGATGCAACTAATGATTAGTGTTTAATTTTTATCCTTCCCCAGCAACGGCGCCAAAATGTCGAGCACCCAATATGTAGATAGATTATTACCAACATACAGAGCATATGAGATTTATTGTCAACCCAAGAAAGTATTTGATTTCAAAGGATAAATGCACAATCTATGCTTAAACACTAAATCACTATAATTGAACACTTTTATCCTCTAACAACTATGTCCATCTCAAGGATCTACGTAATCCCAATTGCCTTCGAAATGCTACAATTTCAATTCCTTTCTACCATGCATCAACAAGAAATGATGTAAGATTCAACGACAATTGCAGATAAAAATAAATCCTATTCACATCCTAGAACAAGTAACTCACCTCTTCAATCTGATCACTCTTGAAAACCATAAGCATAAACTGAATATTAATATAGAAATTCAATTGCAAAGGATTGAGTTCAACTACTCTAAGAGATTGAATTACAGGAATGAAAATCAACAATCATAACAGGAAAGATAAATTGCAAGGGTTCATGGGATAACAACTTAAACTGCAGGATGAACAAAGCTGTGTACAACTATCACACAAATTGCATAAAGAAAGTTTCTTACTCAGTCGACTGTCACTCTGTACCACTTACCAATCTCAAGGAAATGTAATCCTAATTATACTGCAAATCCACACTTACTACTGCTGCGTACAAAGGAAATATCATTAACAAAACATCACACAACAATAAATTCGAGAAGTCCTACCTTAACTCAGCAATCTCTGTGGAAGACAAGCCCGACCTTCACACAGAGATGCTGGCTGAACAACGTAAAGTTCCTTTAACTCAAAGGTAACTCTTTATATTGACGGAAGGATGATTACACAATTTGCTTCCACTTCTAATATAATGAATGAATTCTCCGTTGTTCAACCCCCTGGGTCGAGACAACTCCCCATATTTATACATGCAGATCATAACATCCGATCCTATTAACGGGCAGCCATGAAGATATCTAATCTTTAGGCGCCCTAAATAATACTAGCTGTTACAAACGTGGCATAGTAAAGACATAGAAAAATGCGAGAAATCTGTTGATTGGCCTAGGAGTGGCGATCTTTCCATATCACAATTATACTCGAGCAGCAATAACTAAAGATCTCCACTTATAGCGCATTCTGTTACAGTTGCCATGTCATAGCTCTGTCTAGGATGTTGCATTAGAACCATGTGCCTTAATTGATGATTGGAACCCCCAGGATCCTTTTAAGCAGCGAACATCCCTCCTTTCAAGACTTGTTCAGCCCCACCTTCCTGCAGTCCACTTATCTCAAACTACCTTCATAAATCATAACATGTTAGCACAATTGAGAGATACACAGCCTTAATTATCACAATCATAAGCATTAATAAGATAAAGCAATGATCAGTCATACCTTGGAAGCTTGGGGAAATAAAGTGAGGACAACAGGTCTGATTAGCATGCTAAATGGTGTAGGACAGGGGGAAGAAAAGGTGATCGAGGATGATTAAAAAGGGCCAATTCTGGGCTCAACACTCTTGGTTCTGCATTCATGCCCAATATTCACGCTACCCTCATGCAACATCCACTCCCATCATTCACCTCAGCACTCTCTTCATTGCCTCCACAACCTAGCCTTCATTTAGCCCCAACACTCTTCCAGTTGCTTGTGCTTCCACTCCTCCAGCCTCACACAACCTATAAACCCTAATCTCCACACTGCTCCATCCTCCAATATTCATGTTGCTCCACTACTCCACCCTTCATGCAGCTGCAAACTCCATCCTTCACGCTGCCCACTCCTCCATCTTTCACGATGCTCCATCCTCCAATCTGCACACAACTGGAACTCCCATTACCATGCTGCTACACTCCTCCCACCTTCATGCTGCTCCATCCTCCCACCAACATACAGCTTCATCTCCACCTCCATGCTGCCCTTTTCTTCCAGCTCCTCTCTACCTCACGCGTAGCTCCATCTCCCCCTTATGCCCAGCTTCATCTCCACTTCCACGCTTACCATTCTTCCCTTACTTCCACGCTTAATATTCTTCCCTTCCTTCCACACTCAGCATTCCTCCCTTCTTTCTACGCTCAACATTCCTTCCTTCCTTTCACGCTCAGCATCCATGAGAAGCCCCAATATGAGTAGTTTGGGTCGGAGAAGTGGGTAGATCTGCCCTACTTGCAGATCAGTGAAAGAATGTGAATTTAATATGAATGGTCTTATGACGCATGCTGATTTAAATATTATGCCTTTAGGATCTTATGATTTATTGATAGGAATGGATTGGTTGAAAAAGCATAGAGTAATTATGAACCACTATGATAAAACCTTCTCATGCATAGACGAAGAAAGTAAAGCTATAATAGTTAAAGGAATTCCAAGGAAGACTACTATTAGAGAAATATTTTCTTTACAAATGAAAAGGTTTGTTCACAAAGGTTCGAATAATGGATGATAGAGAAACTAATAATGAAATAAAAATAGATGATAGTCTAGTTTTAAAATATTTTAAGGATGTATTTCCGGAAGAAATTCCTGTATTACCTCCAAAAAGAGAAATAGATTTTACTATTGATTTAGTACCGGGAGCAATACCAGCTTCAAAATCTCCTTACCAAATGAATATTTTGGAACTTAATGAATTAAAATCTCAAATACAGGAATTAAGAGATAAGAAATACATTCGACCAAGTGTTTCTCCCTGGGGAGCACCGGTTTTGTTTGTGAAGAAGAAGGATGGTACTTTAAGGTTGTGTATAGACTACAAACAACTTAATAAAATGGAAATTAAGAACATATATCCTTTACCTCAGAGCAATGACTTATTCAACCAATTTCAAGGAGAAACGATATTTTCAAAAATAGACTTGAGATCCGGATATCATCAATTATGGGTTAAAGATGAAGATATATTTAAAACAACTTTTAGGACCAGATACGTCACTATGAATTTTTCGTAATGCCTTTTGGGTTGAAAAATGCTCCAGCATATTTTATGTGTTTAATGATTAGTATATTAAGTAAGTATTTAAATAAATTTGTAATCGTCTTCATTGATGACACATTAATCTATTCTAAAAACCAGCAAGAGCAAGAAGAGCATTTAAAAATAGTCCTACAAGTATTAAGAGAACAAGAACTATATGCTAAATTCAGTAAATGTGATTTATTTAAAGATAAAATAAAATACTTAGGACATATAGTGTCTAAAGATGGTATATCGGTGGATCCCGATAAGATTAAAGCTATCATGGAATGGCCTATTCCTAAACATGTATCTAATGTTGGATCTTTTATGGGGATTACTGAATATTATCGTAAATTTATTTAAGGATTTTCAAAAATTGCATATCCTATAAATTCATTAAAAAAGAAAGGTAAGAAATTTGAATAGAATGAGAAATGTGAAATCAACTTTAATAAACTGAAATATTTATTACCAACAACTCCTATCCTAAAGATAGTAGACCCCTATAAATATTTTTTTATATGCACAGATGCATGCAAACAGGGTCTAGGTGGAGTATTAATGCAAGACAACTATGTGGTGGCCTATGAATCAAGGAAACTTAAAGAACATGAAAAGAACTATGCTACTCATGATTGGGAGTTAGCTGCCATTATTCATGCACTTAAAATGTGGCAGCACTATCTTATAGGAAGAAGATTCTTACTAATGACTGATAATGTCAGTTTAAAATATTTATTTGACCAACAGAGTTTAAATGCTAGACAAGCTAGATGGTTATCTTTCCTAAGTGAATGTGACTTTGAAATTAAACATATCGAAGGAAAGGAAAATAAAGTGGCTGATGCGTTAAGTCGTCATGAAAATATGTTGTATGTTACTACAAGTAGTAATTATGAGACAGATTTGGAAGATAAAATCAGAAAGTAGCAAAATTTGATAAAGAATATCAAAATTTAAAGGAAAAGACAGCAAAAAATAAAACAAAAAAAGTAAAAACAGAATTCAGTCTAAACAGAAAAGAATTGTTAGTATGCAAAAACAGATTGTATGTATCTAATTCATAGGAGATCAAGTTATTAATCATGAATGAAATGCATAAGAGACCATATTCAGGACATCCTGGATATTAGAAAATGATCATTATGTTAATAAAATAATTCTTTTGGCCTAATAGGAAAAAGGAGGTAGCAAAATATATAGCTAGATGCATTGAATGTCAGCAAGTGAAGGTTGAACATCAACATCCAACCGGATTGCTACAGCATTTACCCATTCCAGAATGGAAGTGGGAAGTTATTAGCATGGATTTTATAACAGGTTTGCCTAAAAATTCTAGATAGAATGATTCAATTATGGTTGTGGTAGATAAACTTAGTAAGGAAACACATTTTATTCTTGTCAAATCTACTTACAAAGCTATTAATATTGTTGATATGTTTATGAAAGAAATTTTCACATTGCATGGGATACCTAAAGTAGTGGTTTATGATAGGGACTCAAAGTTTACGAGAAATTTATGGAAAGATTTATTTAAAGGTTTGGATACTCAGTTAAATTTCAGTACCGCATATCACCCCAGACTGATGGACAAAATGAAAGGGTGAATCATATTTTAGAAGACATGCTTAGGGTGTATGAAATGGACAAACTTGGGAAATGGGAAGAGTATTTACATCTTGTTGGGTTTGCATATAATAATCATTTTCAAGCCTCTGCTAAAATGAGTCCATTTGAGATACTTTATGGATGGAAATGTAACACTCCAATTTCTTGGAGTATCCCAGTTGATAGACTAATGTTAGGTCCTAAAATATTGAAGGATATGGAGCTAACAGTGAAACAGGTACAACATAACTTGAAGGTAGCTCAAGATAGACAAAAAATTTATGCAGGTTTGGAAAGAACTCAAAGAGAGTTCCACGTAGGGGATCATGCTTATATGAAAGTGAAACCCAGAAAAAGTTCATCAAAATTGGGAAAATGCATAGAATTGGCACCCAAGTATTGTGGACTATTTGAGATATTAGAAAAGGTTGGGCCAGTGGCTTATCAATTAGCACTACCACCTACAATTAAAGTACATAATTCTTTTCATATTTCAATTCTGAAAATATATGTTCATGATGCTAGTCATGTAGTTGAATCGAATGTTATCCAACTGGAACCCGAAGGATAATTTCAGGTGGGACTGGAATGTATTCTCGACAAGAGAGAAATTTTACTTTGGAACCTCATCATTGGACAAGTCAAGGTGCAATGGAAGCACCTTATACTGGAAGAGGCTACTTGGGAATTGGAAAGCAATATGGGGGAGGCATATCTAATTATGTTTCAAGATGATTTGGAAGAAGATTAAAAGTAACACCAAGGACGGTGTTAATTTCTAAGGGGAGGTGTATGTAATACACCAAAGAACCAAAACATTTATATTTATTAAGGACCATATGTTATTATTTGATTTGACATTATTGACCAAGTGAGGTCAAGACATTTGTAAATGAATTATTATATTTAAATTATTAAATAGATGAGAGAATCAAAACTAAAATAGTTGTTGAAAAGTGTTTGTTGACACATAAGGAGAGATGACAAGTGTCAAGATGAAAACTCAGTATGGAAAGACTTTCTAATAAAGGTGCAATGGTGCGGGAGGAATCCTCACTAAAAATTAGGTCGAGACTCTTGTTGGAACAGTTACGAGCAGGTGGCTCATAAATGACCTAAGTCCTAGGAAAATACTATAAAGTATTGATTCATCCCCTGAGCAGGAGGCTTATGATGAAGGGGATAATACGATAAGTATTGAATTCATCCAATGAGCAGGAGGCTTATAATGAAGTGAGATTGTGACCTAGCTTATGCAAGAGGAAGTCTGTGACCAGTCTTTGTCCTTGTGGTTCAACAAACAGGTTCGGGAGTTTCAGAACAAGTAGCTTGGTTGTTATGGAAGATTGGTTGGGAGGAACGACGACCTTCAGTTTTGATTTTCCTCTGTCGATTCAGGCTCCATTTATTTTATTGTTCAACAATTAATGTTTATTGTAAATGATTCCTAAATTAATATTCAAAATGATTATATTGCTTATGTATGATATCAACTATCTTTTTATTATTTTGAATGTATGTTTACTGTAAATTTTATATAGATTGTTAGGAATAATGGTCACATTTCTTAGGTATATTACCAACTATTGTATCACTATTATGAAATTACTTGTACTGTAAATAATTCCTAATTTGTTAGTTAGTTCAGGTTTTACCTTATTATTCTTTCTATTCTGAAATTTATGTACATTACTATTTTATTGTCAGTATTCT
Source organism: Larix kaempferi (assembly GCA_027924585.1). Taxonomy (NCBI): domain Eukaryota; kingdom Viridiplantae; phylum Streptophyta; class Pinopsida; order Pinales; family Pinaceae; genus Larix; species Larix kaempferi. The sequence goes on along the minus strand of BSBM01002204.1, from coordinate 13,987,916 downwards.
TATTCAGAATTATATTTCTAGACTTATATGGAAGATATTCAAACTCTGTTTTAATTTATTGTTTATTTCAGTAAGTATATAGTTTTAACAGGTACGTGATTAATCTATTATGATTTACAGTTTCAGAAACATAGTTATTAAAGATGTAAAACCTATATATGCATCAAATAATGTATCAATGACTTTTTATGCCCTTACTCTTATAAGCAAAGTAATGTACAGGGTTTATTTCAAATCAGAAAGTCTAGAATAGGCGTTTGATATATATTTTTGTTATATAAATATAGTTAGAATAATTCATGACAGATTGGAAAGATAATTTTACACATTTAAACCCTAGATCTTGATTAACATTCTGTAATTATTTACAAGTTCAAACAAATTCTAAGATTTGGTTTACATGTTAAACATTTGTGTAAGCCGTTGAATCCACCGAATCCACAATCGGAATGTAGAATCACTTAATTTAAAAAACAAAAAATTGAAGTTCTGCAATCCCGCATTCTGCAGTCCACCAAATCCGCAAATCGAAAGTTCAGAATGCAGAATCGCTAAGTTTAAACCTTGAAAAATTGAAGTTCTGCAATCCCGCATTCGCAGTCCACCGAATCTGCAAATCGGAAGTTCGGAATGCGGAATCGCTAAGTATAGACTTTGAGAAGTGGAAGTCTCGCAACCCAAAATATGCAATGCGGAAGCGGTTAAAAAATAATCTATATAATTGGAGTTACCGCAACCCAAATTCCACAATGCGGAAGTTGGGAATGTAGAAACCTTCACTTTTAACAATAAAAATTATGGAGATCTGTAATCCGCATTCCTTAATTATTAACAAAGAATTTATAAATTGAACAATGCAGAAGATACATGTTAGTAATCTAAATTAATTTTATGCAAGGTTTTGTAGGGTTTAAACTCTCATCATGCGAAATATGCTAGGTTAATTACTTATGTAATGATGCTTATAATCCTAAGCTAGTATTCCATAAAATAACTAAGGCTTAGATCCTATACCCTAGCATACAAATGTAACAAATGTATTTAGAACTGAATCCTAGACCTTAGATGTTTTCAAGAACATAACCTTGACATACTGCTAAAGAACCTTTGATAGGGGCTCACCTTGGTTGATCTATGATCCCAAGAAGTAAATTTGAACCATGTTAGCATAAAATAAAATAAAAATTAGAAACCAGTATGAAAATGAAGCAAAGTAAGTTGATTCAATGATACTAGAAGTACAAAAGTATACATGCATTTATCTTTCATAAACAAAGAAAATTATAGGTATTTTGGGGTGTGTGACATAGAAGCACCTATTGAATTTAGATACTCATTTCTCTATACAGTTTGAAACTACTCTCCTTTGGTTGCCACGGACTTGGAGCTACCAATTTTGGTAAGATCTTATTTTCAATTTTTTTATAAATTTGGTAATAATCTAAAAACAAATTTTAATGAAACTATTCTTTTTTTCTTAAACATGAAATTGTTTTTGTTTTTTTATATTAATTTGGGTTAACATTTGTGAACATGAAATTGTTTTTCTTATTTTGATATTTAGTTGGGTTAACATTTGTGACTGGAAAAGTGAGTGACCCAAAGAAGAAAGTAAGAACCATGAACTGGTTTGTACAAATTTTGACCGTCCCCCAAAAAAACGCATTGAGAATGAAATTGAACCCCATGGTTGTCAATTTGAATGGAAAAATGTATCACATAACTAGCTCTATATTAGTAAAACTTGTGGTCAAAAAACAGTTTTTACTAGAAGAATTTTTATATATTCAAATTATTATGTCAAATTATATAAGCTTACACTATTCTATTTTTATTAAATTAAAATAAAATGAGTTACGGGTGTGTGCAAGAAGATGAGGGTCACTTTTGGCACGTTAGATGCAATAGAAAACTGAAAAAGCAGGCATCCCTCAACTTACTTGGATTTTTTGATTTACTTACGGAAAATATCTTGCATTGAGTAAAAAAGATGAAATGTAGGAAATTGAATCACGTTTCTGAATATATAACTTTTATGTATTGAAAATTTGCATAGCTATGTCAAGTTTCAGTTTTCCTAACAGACACTTTTTATTTTTCAGGCAAATGATAAGGTATATGTTTTTGTGGGTAGAGCCTTTGAGGGCCTAAATGATGGAATCAAGCTACAAAAATCGGCATGCATGTAGAGAACACATAGCACTTGTGCGCCATTATTTTTCGAAAATTAAATTAGTAATTTTATAATTTTTTTATAATTGTCTAAGTGATCAAACCTCAAAAATAGTACATCTTTTGTGGGTAGAGCCTTTGAAGGTCTTAATGCAAAATTATTGAAATGGGTTTTTCATAGAACGTGGAGGTTAGTGTCCTCTTGTGCACCATACAATTTTTTTTTGAAATGATTGAGAATTGAAAAAGTTATGGAAGAAACACTAACAATGTGTTTCACGAGTTAAGGAGGTAGGACAGAAAAGAAATTGAAAGAAAATAGGAAAAATTAATATTTCAAAATAAAAGTTACATATTTGGAATCTGCAGAAAAAATGCTATTTGTGTCTAAGATTTCGTCAAAAATGACTCTGTGTAGCATATTGTAACGAGTGGCTAAGCACAGGCTTCTCCAGAAACTGGAAGAAATACCCAATTAGCTTTGGTTTTTCATTAACATAGCACAGGTTTGGAATTACCGAAGCAAACTCCAAAGCATACACATAGGATTATTGTTGACATGTGAGCATGTGACTCGGCCTGTTTAAATTCAAAAATATTGCCGCGCTTTTAGATTTAAATAACGTGTACGCGTTATATAACTAAATAACGCGTGCGCGTTATATCAATAATTAACGCGTACGCGTTATATAACTACATAACACGTACGCGTTATATAGTTACAAAACGCGCTCGCGTTATTCAAATCATAAAATACATGTTTAATACTTGAGAAAGAGGGGGTGTAGAAATCAAGGGAAATTTTGTTTAATATTTGAGAAGGGGTGGGGAAGGGTCAAGGGAATCTATGGTTAATATTTAATAGGGGTGGGGAAGGGTCAAGGGAATCTATGGTTAATATTTAATAGGGGTGGGAAAGGGTCAAGGGCTTAGAAGGATGTTGGAAGCTTGAGTGGGGAGAGATGAAGGGAATGAGAACATGATGGGCTACAGGGGGTGAAGGGAAGTGGAGCTTGAGAGCACTATTAGGAGTAGAATAGGTTCTGAAGAGGTATAGGGTTAGAAGTTGAAAGTGAGACTTGAGTGACAAGGGGGAATGGATGGAGGCAAGGGGGATGTGAGAGAGAAATAAAGAATACAAGGGGGGGAGAGACATAGAGCGAGGGAGGGAGAGGGACAATGGGGAGGAATGGATTTGGAGGGAGTGAGAGATAGATGGGGATAGAACGAAATAAGAGATAGGAAGGGAGGGACAGAAAGTGTTGGTGGGAGACATGCAGAGAGTGGTGGCGATGGAGAGAGAGGGAGTGATGGAGAGATTGGGATAGGTTGAGGGAAAGATGAGGGAGGGATAGAAGGTGAGAGACAGGCGATGAGAGAGGGAGGGAGAGAAGGTAGGGTGAGGGATGGAGGGAGAAAGTTGGAGATAGATATGGATGGAGGGGGTATGGGTTTGAGAATGGAAAGTGACATAATGTGTGTGTATGTGTGTGTGTTTGAGAGAGAGAGAGAGACAGAGAGAGAGAGAGAGAGAGAGAGATTGATGGTTGGGGAGAGAGAGACTAGAGGGAGTTGTGAGCATCATATTCTCCATCAGCATCATATTCTTCATCATCATCATCTTCATGACCATCATCGTCATCATCAACATCTTCATCATCATCACCATCATCATCATCATCATCATATTCCTCATCAAATCAACATCTCCATCATCATTATCATCATCATGATCATCATCTAAACATCACCATCACCATCATCATCAACATCTTCATCATCATCACCATCACCATCATCATCAAAATCTTCATCGTCATCACCATCACCATCACCATCACCATATTCATCATCATTGTCATCTCTAGGTTCCCCATCAACATCAACATCTCCATCATCATCATCTTCTTCATCATCATCATCTTCATCACCATCATCATCATCATCAACATCTTCATCATCATCACCATCATCATCATCATCATTATCTTCCTTGAATCAGATCAACATATCCATCATGTCACCATCATCTTCTGAACATCATCATCTAAACATCACCATCACCATCACCATCATCATCATCATCTTCATCATCATTACCATCACCATCATCATCAACATCTTCATTGTCATCACCATCATCATCATCATCATCATTGGCATTTGTAGGTTCCTCATCAACATCTCCATCATTATCATCTTCTCCATCATCATCATCTTCATCACCATCATCATCAGCATCAACATCTTCATCATCATCACCATAATCATCATCTTCATCGTCATCAGGTCAACATCTCCATCATCATCATCTTCTTCATCATCTTCACCATCATCATCATCATCATCATCTTCATCGCCATCTCCATCATCTCCATCATCTCCATCATCATCACCATCACCATCATCATCATCTTCATGACCATAAACATCTTCATCATCATTGTCATCTCCCCCTTCCTCATCAACATCTCCATCATCATCATCATCATCATCATCATCATCACCATCTGAATATCACCATCACCATCATCGTCAACATCTTCATCATCATCATCATCATCATCATCATCATCATCAGCATCAGCATCATCATCAAAATCTTCATCGTCATCACCATCACCATCTTCATCATCATTGTCATCTCTAGGTTCCCCATCAACACATCTCCATCATCGTCATCTTCTTCATCATCATCATCTTCATCACCATCATCATCGTCATCTTCTTCATCATCATCATCTTCATCACCATCATCATCGTCATCAACATCTTCATCATCATCACCATCATCATCATCATCATCTTCCTCATCAGATCAACATCTCCATCATGTCACCATCATCTTCATATTCATCATCATCATCATCATCATCATTACCAACACCATCATCATCAACATCTTCATCGTCATCACCATCATCATTGGCATCTGTAGGTTCCTCATCAACATCTCCATCATCGTCATCATTGGCATCTGCAGGTTCCTCATCAACATATATCCATCATCGTAATTTTCTCCATCATCATCACCATCATCACCATCATGATCTTCTGAACATCATCATGATCATCATCTAAACATCACCATCACCATCATCGTCAACATCTTCATCATCATCGCCATCAGCATCATCATCAAAATCTTCATCGTCATCACCGTCACCATCTTCATCATCATTGTCATCTCTAGGTTCCCCATCAACACATCTCCATCATCATCATCTTCTTCATCATCATCATCTTCATCACCATCATCATCGTCATCAACATCTTCATCATCATCACCATCATCATCATCATCATCTTCCTCATCAGATCAACATCTCCATCATGTCACCATCATCTTCGTCGTCATCATCATCATCATCATTACCAGCACCATCATCAGCAACATCTTCATCGTCATCACCATCATCATTGGCATCTGTAGGTTCCTCATCAACATCTCCATCATCATCATCATTGGCATCTGCAGGTTCCTCATCAACATATCCATCATTGTCATTTTCTCCATCATCATCACCATCATGATCTTCTGAACATCATCATGATCATCATCTCAACATCACCATCACCATCATCGCCAACATCTTCATCATCATCGCCATCAGCATCATCATCAAAATCTTCATCGTCATCACCATCACCATCACCATCACCATCTTCATCATCATTGTCATCTCTAGGTTCCCCATCAACACAACATCTCCATCATCATCATCTTCTTCATCATCATCATCTTCATCTCCATCATCGTCCTCATCAACATCTTCATCATCATCACCATCATCATCATCATCTTCCTCATCAGATCAACATCTCCATCATGTCACCATCATCTTCATCACCATCATCATCACCATCATCATCATCATCTTCATCACCATCATCATCAACATCTTCATCATCATCACCATCATCTTCATCAACATTATCATCTTCACGGATTATTGGGAGAGAGCTAGGGGGTATTAAACCATACAAAACATTTGTTTTGTATGCAATCATATAAATTATTAGTTTTCTTTGATTTTGTTCATTGCCCTAGCCGTGCACCTAACCTATTTATTGTGCTTGACTATATCGCGTTCGCGTTTTTTCACTACATATCGCGCACGCGTTTTATATATATATAACGCGTACGCGTTTTGGAACTCCAGAAATAATGGACTGTTGCTGTCCGAGAGCAACTTCACTCTGTCCGAACGAAAGCAACAATCCCGCGATTTTTCGAACAGCACGAGCCCGCGTCTGAAAATTTTCACATTCTACACCAACTCCATCATTTTTTTTTATGCAGGCGTAGCATTGAGGACATCTTTCATGGTTGCTCACTGTGGTGTTGGGTTATATGGCCATATTTGAAGAAAATAATTAGCAAGCTTGAAGAATCTCCAATTGAAGAACACCAAAGATAAGGCCTTTGAAAGATTCATTTTGCCTATATTTGAGGAGCACACAAGGTAAGATATCAAGCTTCAAGACCAACAAGGAAGAACTTCCATTTGCTTATTATTGAAGAGCTTGTAATTGAGGAGCAACAAAAACAAACTATATTGAATTGATCATTGTGGTGATGGGGAATGCACGTAACCGAGTAAACAAATCAACAAGGAAGAAGAGATCTCAAGAAGTCATTGAAGAAGAGAAAGAAAAGAAAAGAATATACATGATGAATCGGAGGCTTTCTTTGGAAACTAATCCAAATCCAATTGTAGAGGATACCATGGTTCATCCTATTAATCCACGACAAGAGGGACCTTCAATTTCCACAATAGTTGTTGAACAAGCACCCCATGGAAGTAATCAAGAAGCAAAACGTAGGTGCTCATTAGGGGATGTTTCAATTCCCACTTCAAGTCAAAGTGATAAGTTACCATCTCAAGATGAAGCTCACGAAGAAACACCCAATTTGCTATCCGGATGTGGTTATACAAGCGATGAAGTCAGAGAGGCGTTGGACATTTTGCCTACTGTTGAAGAAGAGAATGTTATCCACACCATCGATGAGGATGTTGGACTTCCACAAGGGGATGTTGGACTTCCACAGACCATGGATGAGGATGTTGGACTTCCACCATCCAACTACCAGGAAGAGAATGAAGGACACCGAGCTACTACTGAAACGCCAGAGCGTCTTGGTGATGAGCTACATGGTACAATTCCAACCCCCTTACCTCCATTAGCAAGCACACGTCGAAGAACTCTGAAGCGTATACAAGTTGATGAAAGACTTATGAATTCCATTGAAGGTACGCTATCTAAACGTAGTATTGCTTATCAAACTCAACAGATACTTGATAAATATTTTGTTTCTAAATGTGATGGAGATAAATGTAGATTATTTTTATCATTGTTAAAATCTAGGAGCATGAATGTTGTTAGGAAAAAGTTAGGGATAAAGATGATAAAGAATTCTGAACCAAGTTCTCATATAGTTAAAAGCCTAGTAGATGCATTTGGTAAAATTGGTAAGAACACACGTTCAAAGGGCCGCAATGCTGCTCGTCGTGTGTTGTCACAATCAATTGCAGATAAGAACACCAGGGCCCTTCGTATTCTCAGGCCTACATCCGAACTAGTTAATTTGAATGTAAAAACCCTCCGTAGGTATTCTATTAGAAGAGAACATCTTGACACAACCGATCAGACAAATTTTTGGGCCTTTGTTGGTCGGTTGCCACGTCGTGACATGAAGCTAGTTGATGCAGTAAAGGGACTAGTGCACAGTTTTTGGCATGATCACACAAGGCCTTCTTCAAACCGAAAGGATGTACTAAAACTAAGAATGGGTTCAAAGGATCGTGAACCACATACTAAGAATCTTCTTGATATAACACAGACAGAGCTTTACGAGAAAGTTAAGATTGAGCATAGACAATTGAACTTGGGGCAAAGATCTTTTGAGAAATGTAAGCCATGGTATGTTAGAATAAATACTCTTCGTAACACTTGTTGTTGTAGATACCATGTAGAATATGAATATTACTATGAAACATTTTTGTACATTCATCGTGTGTTGCATACTAACATTGTGCAGGATTGCTCCATGACAATACCACCGACTTCATCAAGAGAATTCATTCATAGCATCATGTGCAATAGGCCCGAGGGGCAAACATACTATGCAAAATCTTGTTTGGATGGAACATGCTCCAACTGTGCTGGAATGGCATTATTGAGCCAATGTATGCACGAGAATGGAGACAGTGAATTTGGGAAAATGGTTACAGACATGAAAAGTTTCAAATATATCAACTATGAAATAGTCCCAGGGAAAGAAAGCAAAAAAATACAATTGGTGACATCTCAGGTATGCATTTATATCTATAAAATTATGTTGTAACGGTTACATTTCAATCCTTACTTACAACAAAAAACTGACATTGAGATCATTTTGTGTCACCAGGTACAAGTTAGTGACTTCATCAAGGAATTTATTGAAAAGACACATCAATATGTTCAGCATGTCCACGTGGCACGATGGCAGGATGAGAAGTTTAGAATATGTAGAGATACATTTCCCCTTGGTACTATACTTTCAGTTGTTGATTTTGCCGAGAACTACACTCTGCAACCTCAAAATGAGATCCAAAGTCAGTATTATCACTCTGAGCAGGTTTCCTTGATGGTCCATATCACATATAGGCATGGCCCAAATAGCACTGAAGAGCAAAGATAAATTCTGAAGGAATATCACTTCTACATAAGTGATGATAGGTGCCACGACTTCCACTATGTACGTCATTGCTTCATCATGTTCTATGATCACTTGAAGGGAAGGAACATACAGATGGACCGACACTGGATTTGGTCTGATGGGTGTGCTGGTCAGTTCAAAAATGCACGCATATTTCAGTGGTTGTGTTCATTGCATAAAAACTACAAAGTGCCACATATGTGGAACTATTTTGAGACTGGGCATGGTAAAGGAGAGCATGATGGAGCCGGAGCATGTGTCAAAACAGCCCTACGAAGAGAGGAATTGAAAGTATCTACAGAACCTACTATTCTAAATGCTCAATCTATAGTCAGGTGGTGCACGTCAGTAATGGGAGAGGAATCAACTATGCGAGTAGAATCCACAAGAAAGAGACATGTGGAGAGATTTTTTTGGGAGGTGGTAGACATAGATCGTTCACATGCATGGGAATGCAAGACTGTGCCTGGGACTCATGGCTTTCATTCGGTTCGAAGCTCTGATAACCCAGTATTTGAAATTTGGACCAGAAAACTTTGTCATAATTATATCAATACCAACATCCCTACCTATTGACTTAGCTTAGAAGATATTACACCTTCGGATAACCAAACCTGATTCCAAGGTTGGTAATCATAAACGTAAAAGCATCATCATAAGGAAATAGCATGTTGTGTTGAGGAAATTCATTTTTTTCCATTTCCTTCTGAGTATAATATTTGGTTGTGGATCATTTAAAATGTATAATTTATTTTAATATAATTGGGAAGCTAAATTCAAATTCATTAATATATTAATATGATTTGATTTTTTTATTAATAATAAGTTATTATTTTCTTTTGAAAATGTAATAGTACATCAAAATTTCAATGTTTACTAACGTAGTAAAGTTGAGAGGCTTTATTTTTCAGTGGATATAGCAGACCTGTAAATTCATAGGATGTCAAAAATCTAGTCAGCCTTGAAGTTGAGCTCCTCAAAGAAAACGAATTTCTTTAAATATGTTTATGGCAGGATGGCATTGCCAGCTTCGCTCCGCAAACTATCCTGGAGGACTGGAGGAGATAGGGTAGGTGGAACTTGGAAGTAGCTCAACCACAGTGGAATAGGGGTATAAGAAAAAGCTTGTTTCTATTCATGCAATATGGTCGGAGCCATGGAAGCATGGAATTCCAGCATTGACTTGATACAACAAAGAAAACAAAAGGTGGAACTTGGGAGCTGCAGGATTGACTTGATACAACAAAGAAAACACAGGGTGTGAGGCTGGGAGCCGTAGATGGTAGGATTAACTTGATACAACAAAGAAAACACAGGTCTATAGGTAGGGGCCACAGGCAGGAGCAACAACCTGCAACATTACAAGAAGTTTATGGATTGTGGATTTTGTCTGAAATGACAAATTCACGGGGGCATATTAACATAATATATTATACATTGAATACTCAATTAACTCACGGAGTCAGCATTCACGAATTGGTATGTGATAACTTGTAACTTGGTAAGCCTGCTAGCAACAACACGTATGAGCCACCTTCCAGGTTTAATAATTTTGTTGATGCCATTAAATGTGTTAAACACGTAAGCGCTCGCTACAAACACGAGAACTTCGAAGCGTTCAAGCCATGGGCTACTCAGTGTAAGCCCGTCCACGTAAGTTGCTCAATGATATTATTAGAGGCCCAATGGTCCATGATCCATGGATGATCGAACACGTGGATATTGGAGAGTAAGCGAGTCCCACTCCCAAGTCACCTAGCTAGTAGCCGCATTCCCAATTTCCCACTAAAAATTGTTGATGGGTGAAATTTGAAGCTACCCTTCTGTTGCAATTTTAAACAGTAGTGGTTAATTTAATTATTGAAGGGCTTGCCATGAAATTAAATTTTTTTTGCATGGTAAAATTTGAAGTGGCCTTCTATGACGTGTGGGTAACATTTGAAGTGGCCTGAAGGCTTCGAATTTGAAGCCTGGTGGGGACACTCGTGTCCCGTGTCCTCGTGTCGGGTGACTTAGATGAATACATTGTAGAAAGGGGGGAGTTTTAATTTTTTCAATTTTTGGTTTGATTATGAAGTTTTGAGTTTTTTGAAAAGGGTTTCATTTTGAGGTGTGAATTTAATTACAAATTGGGTTATTCCCAATTTGATCAATATTACAAAACTAGGTTAAACAATAAAAAAATAGTAATTTGGATTAAAAAATCACAAAAAAATGATTTGGGTGAATGAATTACCTGACTAGATGAGAATGCACCGGTGAATTTGTCTCCCCTCCAGCTAAATCGAGCAACACGGATAGTTGAGTGGGCCACAAAGCGTCCTCGTCCAGGGTCAATTTCGCCTCTATTCGCGTTTCTGATGCGTGAGTGTCGCGGGTGGTCGGCAATCGGCCGACTGTGTTTTTAAATTCATTTTTAGTTTTACATATCGCGTACGCGATTTTTAAATACATAACGCGTACGCGTTTTTTAACTACATAACGCGTACGCATTATTGTTACCTAGCCTACATGTCCAATGACATGTTAGGCTCGGGTCTTACCATGGCAGGTGGTAAATATCAGAAACGCGTTATGTTTTAGGTATCAGGAACGAGATTTGAAAAAAGTAGCATTGCATCTAAAGTGACCCTCATCTTCTTGCACACACCCTTACCTATATTAGAAAAATAAATGCTTTCACTTATGAATTATGAATGAAGCAAAACAAAAGAAATTTATTTTATCAAATAATCGTCAAAGTGCATCATGTATAATACATGGATAATACATAGACAACTCTACTTGCATGAAAGATTTGCTTAATGTAGTTGAGGATTAATATAGACAACTCCAGTTCATGTGCAATAATAGTTGAGGAATTCAAAACAATCCATACCTTGAAAAAACAACCTTATTAAACTTCTTTTGACAAAGGAAGGAGCAAACATCATAGTACAATATTGATTACAATGTGTTTTTTTAATGAATCTCTACAAAGGACGTATTATATTTATTGGCCTTTTAACTCAAGTCCTTTGGAATAATGTCACAATTTCAATTACACCACCAATGCAACATGTTAACCCAAAAATTTGGTATGCTGCATTACATGTGGCCTAACATTAACCTTTGAAAAGGATTCTAGGTTCCACCTTTTGTTTGCTTCCTATGTTTATTGCTTAATGTACTTCATGTTACTTATGAGTTATTTGTGTCACTATTAATAGGTTGTTTTGTTCCAACCTCGATTTTCAAATAGCATGGTAGTACCCCCTGACATGGTTGGATTTTAGTATCCACGGGTTTCGAACCGACGACCTTTCTGCTTAGGGGTATCTTAAACATCACCGCCACCAACTGTTCTACATCTCACGAATAAATAAAACTTCATTGTTGAAGGATTACTTTTTCACTAAAAAGTTAGGGACATAAAAGTTCAAAACATAAAAAATGTAGAGATGAAATGAAACTCCAACACTCGATGGCATAAGGTAGCACTATACATGCAACCTTTTAACTCCCTCACATTTCTAAAATCTACAATCTACTTTAATGACAAAATGATAAAAAAACATGCTTTTTTAAAAATAAAATGATGATTTTGCTTGATGTGCCTTGAAATAAAAACCATGGAGATGGCGTTACCAATATAACCTGCACATGGATATTTTGAATGAGACAATGAACTTGGAATTTCCATCTACTTTCACGTTGTTTGTGGAGCTCTATGGGAAGGAATCAAGCCACTGCGCTACCACCCCACCCTTGAGATGCGGCTTTGGATGAAACTAAGAGCCATTGAAACCACGATTAGAGAGATCGGCAAAATGTTCAGAATAAGTCTAAATCTAAAGCTGGATGTGAGTTTTCTTCTCGCATGTCACTTTGTGGTGTCTGGTTGGCTAGTAGCAACATTAACAGTCTCACAATAAAAAACAAATCACTTAATGGTCAATCAATTGAGATCTTTCAAAAAATTGAGATTGATCCTATGACCATAACCTTCGAGCTTTCCGTTTGAGCCATAAATAATGCATATTTCAGAACTAAACCCTAAGGTTGGCACATTTCAAATATGTTTACACAAACGACTTGAGAGGAGAAAATCTATGATACTCTTCATTGGTAGTGTGCAAGCTTCAAGTTTCAAGCTGTATGAAAAAATCAAGTTTCAAGCTTTATGAAAAAATCAGATATGATGCTTTGAAAAAATGGTTCTTGTATTGAACTTTTCACAAATGTATTTGAGGATTTGATAAGATATGGTATTTTTTTATTCAAATTTGTATTTTGTCAAATATCCTTATACAATAGATTTACACAACCAAATCTATGGTTCAATGACATCTAAATCTAAACCATATCTGGATTGCCTATTTTGTTTTGTTTTCCCACGAGGGAGATCCCAAATGAAACATGTAAAGAAACAATTTTCTAAAATATACAAGAACATTATGGCTAATTAAATCAACAATAAATAAAAAATAACTATGACCTTGTATTTTCATTGCACCCCTTAATGGATGTTGCTCTTCATTGTATTGGATTTGGAAGCATGGCTTCTCTCTCATGAATCGTTATCATGAAGCTCTCATAACACCTCTGAGAAGAACTTGCAACAATTAATTGACAAAATACATGATATATCAGATCACATAATATTTTTATTGATCGCGGGCCACTTCGAGGGGGAAACCTCCTTTGATCAAGCTCAATACAAAATAACTTCATGGTGCCTTCATTGGCCTCAACACAAACTTATATACTAAGTCTAGGCGCCAATACTATGGGTCAATACCCTAAGCCAATACAAACTATGGATCAATAATTACTATTGGACGACTTACAAAGCATCACCAAAGCATATGCGTCCAACAAAAATAATGCAAACTATGGATCAACAAATACTATGGGATGACTTACAAATCGTATGCGTCGAACAACAATATACTAACAAAGTAAAGAGAAGGGTTGACATGGGTTCCTAACATCCCCTCCCCCTTAGGAAAAGCTTTGTCCTCAAAGATTTAGATGTGGAAATTGTTGTTGAATTTGAAGGAGTGGTTCCCATGTAGCATCCTCTGGTTGCATTCTGTGCCACTGAATTAAGACCTTTGTGATAGAGTGAGAGGGAAGCTGATGAGTGCGCCTATTGAGGATGGCCTCCGGCTCCAAAAGGATGGATTATTTATTATCTAGTTCTGGTAAAATAGTTTTTCCTCTGATGTTGGTGCCAAGAACTTTCTTCAGACAAGAGATGTGAAATACTGGATGAATGCGAGAAGAAGGAGGAAGTTCCAATTTATAAGTAACAGACCCAATATTATGAAGAATCCTATATGGCCCATACAACTTTGGAGTGAGCTTATGATTCCCTTTGAGTTTCAGGGAGGATTGCTTGTAAGGCTCGAGACGAACAAAAACCATATCACCTGCATGAAAAGTGCGCTCAGAACGGTGTTGATCGGCTTGTTGCTTCATGTGATTTATTGCCATGTGAAGATTGTGCCTCTAAAATATGACGAATCTGATCGCGGTTTCGAAGGACCGTGACAATTTCCTGAATTGGTGAACTGTTGGGGGTGTATGGAAGAAGAACTAGTGGTGCCTGACTGTAGACTGCTTCATATGGACTCATTTTAGAGGCAGTGTGGTAAGAGGTATTGTACCAACATTCAGCAAGAGGGAGCCACTTTTCCCACTAGTGTTGTTGTTCAGAGGTGAAGCAATGAAGATAATTTTTCAAACATTTATTGATAATTTCAGTCTGACCATCTATTTGTGGGTGATACCCTGAACTCATCTTCAGTTTGGTGCTAGTGTGGCGAAATAGTTCTATCAAAAAATGACTAGTGAAAGTCGCATCACAATCCGAGACAATGGAAGAAGGGATTCCATGAAGACGAAAGATCTGGTCCAGGAAAATTTGAGCGACTGAGGAGGTTGTATAGTGATGGCTGAGAGCACAAAAATGACTATATTTGGAGAGGTGATCAACCACAACCAAAATCACTGTCTTCCCTCCAAATTTAGGGATCCCTTTAATGAAATCCATAGAAATATCTATCCAAATCTTTGTAGGGATGGGAAAGGGTTCAAGCAATCCCAGAAGGAGTGTCGTTTCACCCTTATTGCGCTGGCACGTATCACATTCAACCACCATCTGTTGAATTGTCATTTTCATTCCCTGCCAAAACAAGTTATGCCGTGCCCATTCATACGTTTTGAGGAACCTAGAGTGCCTTGCCGATGGAGAATCATGAAGTTCATAGAAGACATCCTATTGAAGATTTGTGCTCTGGGGAAGCACCAGACAACCCTTGTATCTCAGGGAAGCACCATCCCAAGAGTAATGTGGTATATAAGAAGGGTTGTTGGCCAAGCATTGGATGATTTGAGATAATTAAGAGTCATTGGCATAGCCTTGTTGAACATATTGCAACCAATTTGGAACAAGCATAGAAATAGTTGAAAGAGAAACTTGGTCATCAAATGTGCAAGAAAGAGCATCTGCCACAATATTTTCCTTACCCTTCTTGTAAGTGATCTCATAGTCATAACCCATGAGTTTTCTAACCCATTTCTATTATGTTGGGGAGGATACACGTTGTTCTAGAAAATATTTCAAACTCTAGTGATTAGTCTTGATGCATAAATGATTCCCTAATAGGTATGGTCGCCACTTCTGTACTGCATGCAAGATAGCCATCATTTCCTTCTCATATGTAGAGGAATCTAAATTCTTACCTGAAAGGGATTTGTTGGTGAACGCAATGGGATGTTCATCTTGAAGGAGAATGGCACCAAGTCCATTGCCGCAAGCATCACTCTCAATAGTGAAGGGCTTGGAAAAATCGGGCATAGCTAGAACAAGTGTAGTACACATAGCTTGTTTCAGTTTGTCAAATGCACACTCAGTAGCATGTGTCCATGTAAAAGCATCCTTTTTCAATAGACCAGTTAATGGAGCTAAAATATTCTCATAATCCTTGATAAACTTTCGGTAGTAGCCATTCAACCCCAAAAACCCACGAAGGCTCTTGAGTGTCTGAGGATGCAGCCAATTGTTCATGGTAGCGATTTTGGCAGGATCCACATGAACCCCTTGTGCTGAAATAATGTGCCCGAGATAATCTACTTCCTTCTATCCAAAAACACATTTAGATTGTTTGGCGTGGAGACGATGGTCAGAGAAATGTTGCATTACAAGATCCATATGCTAGAGATGTTCAACGCATGTTTTACTGTAGATGAGGATATCATCAAAGAAGACTAGAATGAATTTCCGCAAGAAGGGCCAGAATATTTTATTCATCAATGCTTGCAATGTGGAAGGAGAATTAGTGAGGCCAAAGGGAATGACCAAAAACTCATAGTGGCCATCATGTGTGTGGAAAGCTGTTTTAGGGATATCATCCTCATGAACCCAAATTTGATGACACCCAGAACGAAGATCCAACTTGGAGAAAAATTGAGCACCATGAAGCTCATCAACAACAAGAATTGGAAACTTATCCTTGATTGTGAGGTGATTAAGTGCTCGGAAGTCAATGCAGGCGTCGTGACCCATCTTTTTTGCGGACTAGAAGAATTGGTGAAGAAAAGGAACTAGTGCTTGGGTGAATAATACCTTGGTTCAGTAAGTCTCGAACGAGCATTTCAATCTTTGTTTTTTGGTGAAATGGGTAGCGATAGGGCCTGATGTTGGGAGGAATGCTTCTAGGAAGGAGCTGAATACAATGGTCCTTTGGCCTTGAAGGTGGTAATCCCACTGGTTCAGCAAAGACACATGCATATCGATCTAGAATTTGTTGTAGATCCAAAGGAGTAGTGGAGATGGTTGATGGTTGCATCTGAATGGAATGGATCTGAGCAATGACACCATGTCAATTCTTCTTAAGGAGTTTATCCATGCGATGTGAACTGATGATGATGAGAGACCCTTGTTGTAAGCCTATCAATGTGTGTTTTTTTTTCCATTGGGTGAAAACTGCATCCAAAGTTCAGCAAAATCTCATAAGATGGGGCCAAGTGTGCATAGCCATTGAACGCCCAAAACCACATCACATCCACCTAAGGCCAAGGAAAACATGTCAGAGCACACGTTATAATATCCCATAGAGATATGCGCATTGCGACACTTCCCTTTGCAAGGTAAGGTGCCCCCATTGGCAAGGTAAGGTGCTACCAAAATCAATGAGTATTGTAAGAGGAAGCTTCTTGAAGTAACCCTTGACCCACATTGTTTAGGGGGTGGTGACTCCAGCTAAAGCATGGAGAGATATCTCTTGGTGGTCATCCTAAGACGGAGGGTCAATAGATGGCTCCTGAATGTTGACCTGGTCATCTATTGTATCTGGAGCTTCTTCACCAATTTCAGAGGCAGGAGGAGAATCCACATCCAAGAGATAGAAATTTTGATCAACACATCTATGTCCCCGAGTGAGTTTATCATCACAATTATAACAAAGCCCTTTTTCTCTGCGTGCCCGCATCTCTGTTTCAGACAAATGCTTAATAGGAGTTGATCAAGGAGCTAGCGGGATGGGAGGTCATTGAGAACCCATATTTATGAAGGGAACAAAAGTGGGTTTGGAGCATTGTTGGGCTACAATATTGTCTTCTTCCAACTTATCCAACTCGAGGGCTTCCATCATGGTGTTGGGATAGAACATTTTGACCTCAGAGCGAATTACATCCTTTAGACTACTGATAAAACAACTTATGTAGAAGTCATCAGGAAATCCTTCAGTGTAGTTGGCTAGTTTCTCAAATTCGGTTTGATAATCTCTCACAGTGCCAATTTGGAGAAGTTTAGTGAGGGATCCTGTGAAGTCATCAAAAGAACTAGGACCAAATCATTGAAAAAGGAGCTGGCAAAAATCTGGTCATTTGGGATCTTCATGAGCCTTGATGTACCAACGGTACCATTGAAGAGCTTCACGTTCCAAATGAAAGGATGCAAGTGGAACTTTGTTGACATCAAAAGTATTATGCAGACTGAAATATTGTTCTTCTCGATAGATCCATCTAGTCAGATCAGTACCATTGAAGCAAGGAAAATCAAGCTTCGGACCAAGGAATTGTTGGAAGAAGAGAACCCATTATGTGAAGAAGACTCTGACTGTCGTTTATTGTTCATGGCTAAATGCTCAATATGGAGGCCGAGAAATTTTTCATCCAGATCCTGGAGTTTGGTTTTGAGGGTTGCAAGTTCATCCTCCATGGTTTTTGCTCTTGTGCGGGTGACAACCATAACCAGGAGTTTTTTTTTTTTGAGTGGGTAGAAAAACAAAAACAGAAACTGGTTTAGTAAAGGAAAATCTGGATTTGGGAAAAAATATGATGGGTAATTTGGGTTTGACTAGGTTTTGGACACTTTTGAATGGAAAGGGAATCAAAAAAGGAGTATTTCATAAGCGAGGTGAAAGAATGAGAAAATTTGGCAGAGAGGGACAAAGAAGCAGAAATATGAAATGAACACTGTGGTAAAATTTGAAGGTGATTGGGTGAAAATCGAAGAAGTTATGGCAAACCCTAAAAACAGAGAAATGTGGGATTTCTGGATTTGGGAAGTGGAATTTGGGATAGGGTCCTCAGGAATGAAATATGCAGAATGGGATTGCATGGGTGTCAGGGAAGTTTCAAGGGAAACAGAGTTAAAGCCAGGAAGATATGGAGAAAAAACATAATTTACTCGACCTTTTTTTTTCTTTTTTTTTTTTCCCGAAATGGATCTGCAACAGTGTGGAAGGGATCGGCAACAGATGGATCTGCAACGAAACGGAAGTGATCGACAACAGATGGCTATGCAATGGCACGGAAGGGATCTGCAATAGTTCTAGACAAAATAAATCTACGATTTATCAGCTGAAAATAGATATGGACCCCAAGTATGCTCGGCTTCCTAATGGCTCAGGGGATTCACTCGGCCACCAATTTTTTCTAACGGCTTGTGTATTGGGGAAGTACCCCTCACTCCACGGCTCAAGTAAAACAGATAACCGCTTTTCCACAAACGACATCTCTTGGTTTACCTCATGGGTGGGAACTAGTCAATTAGGTAAGGGTCATTGCCCTTTTCACTGGCAGGTCATCTCAATGGGCCAGCTACTTCTAGGTTCCTGTGGTACTCCTCACAATGATTTTTAGGGATCAATCCCAACTACTTCCCACAATTAAACGGATAGGGATTATTCCCAGATCCAAACCTACAACAAATGCGAAAAAACAATTTGGCATAAATTTCACCCAATGAGCCCAAGAAAGTGCTTTGATACTAGATGAGAAGAACCTGCAACAATTAATTGATGAAATACACGATATATCAAATCACAGAATATTTTTATTGATCGTGGGCCACTTCGAGGGATCAACCTCCTTTGAGCAAGCATACTACAAAATAAATTCACGGTGCCTTCATTGGCCTCAACACAAACTTATATACTAATTATAGGCACCAATACTATGGGTCAATACCATGGGCCAATACAAATTATGGATCAAAAATTATTACGGGATGACTTACAAAGCATATGCATCCAACAACAGTAATACAAACTATGGATCAACAAATACTATGAGACGACTTACAAAGCATATGCATCCAACAACAATATACTAACAAAGTAAAGAGAAGGGTTGACATGGGTTCCTAACAACGTCAACTTCCATGGAATTACCATGCCCCTTAAGACTCAAGGCGCTCTAATACCGTGTCAAACTATAGAGTAAGCGAGACAAAAACTAGCGGAAAAAGGATTGAGCCATTCTCTACATTGATGTTCATAACAATGATGGTATTGTATAGTACATGGATCATATTCACCTCTAGATTTAGATCTCACTGACAGCTCATCAATGGATAAGGACGACAACCCATAAAGTGATAAGAATAACAACTCGTATGAGAGGTGATCTAGGAATTTGTGCTTGTATAGGGACTTACATTCTAACACCTTTCTCAATTTTCCACTAAGTGGTATATCGAGCATCCATCCGTGATACATCTTAATTTTTTCTCCTTAGATTCCACTTTTTTTACCTTCTTACAGTTACTTGTTTTCTATGATGAGGGTGTAGAGATCCTTTTGTCATGTCATCAAACATCATCCACCCATATCATGGACCATATCCATGAGTGGATAAGACAAATGACTCTTTAAGATTAATCTTGATGAATGAATCTTCGTAGACTGGTTCTTGAAATCTTTACCCCCCACCATATCTAAGGATGTTGCTTCTGAGTGCCCAAAAACTAAAGAGGAATGCATTTTGAAGGCTTAGTACTATTGTTGGTTCACAAGTTTTGATCAATAACTGTGTGTCGATCCAGATAGTTAGAAGCAGTTACACGCCAATAGAATACAGTTAAAGCTACGTGCGAAGTTCTGTTAGAGACTACATGCCACCAACAATCCTACAGTTTTGGGAAACTTAGCCTATAAAAAGTCCTATTTTGTAAACAGATGGGTTGGCTTATGTTGTCATTATGGCATTATGTTGTTGTTGTTGTTAGTCTATAGAAGGTTGTAGTTCAATTCTGATTTGGTTCTAGTGAGTTTTTGTATGAATAGCAATGAGATTGAGACTCATGTGTTCTATGATGCAATTTTGTACTAGTGTTGTATGAATGATTATCATTAAGTTTTTGATTTGAGTCCATAGTCATGGATTGTATCCATTTTTACCAGTAATATAATATAGTTGTTGTCTTAGATTTTCCTTAGGAAGTTTCTTGATGAATGGATGTATGTTGAATGCTTAGTATTTTATAAGATGAATATTAGTTTGGAAATGAATCAGATGTATGTGGAGGTAAATAACCATCTATTATGTTGAGGAGAAAGAACTCATCCTACTTTGCACAACCCCGATTTGGGTCTCTGTGTAATTTCATGCACACAACTCACATGAGACCTTACTTTGATTTCAGAGTATTGAAAATGTCAGTTCCTGTAGAGTTTTGTTGGTTATGTATTCTGAACCCTTGGTATGACTAAACTGACCAACCAACAAGTATGCCTTATTTATGCTCAATACGGTTACTTATACACTCTCATTCTTGATGCTCCTCGTAGTGACTCTGCGTGCCAAGATAAACTGAGGGAAAATCATTCCTTAGATGGTGTGATTGGTGGAATGGAATCCAACCCAAGCCCATACAATCAATTTTTTCCTACTATGTGCAATTATTCATATGCTAATCTTGCAAGTGTTGAGCACTCCAACCTATGACAACCTTCAATGTACTACTATCCTCTAGACCCTTTTTGCTCATCCTCTCATGTAAGAACAAGTACCTTTTACTTGGCTCCTCCTCAAGCACCCCATGTTCATGGCCCCTCATATATTATCACTGTGTGTGGAAGTGTTTCTATCGGATATGTGGCTCCACCAGCCATTGACCCTTGTTACACTTTCGCTGGTCCTCCATAAGAACCTCCAATCGAACAACGCCCTTAGGTTCCCCCATTTTACTCAATGAAATTTTTATGCTCAACGGAACATGCCCACTACATCTATGCCCAAAAACAAACATGTGAATCCTAACACTAATAAGAAGAATAAAAAGGGGGAAATGAGGGAAACTAATAGAACCAGGAAGGTAGAGGCCAACCCAATAAAATGCCTAGTAATGTTGGAGCTAATACAAACCCTACAAATCAGGATCCTAATAAATCCACCAAACAGTGTAAGAACCCCTAGTTACAGACTAATTATCTATGTTCTTTTTGTGCATTTTATGGATACTACACTCTCCATTGTACACATCATTCCAATCTTTCCAATTGTGGGATGAGGCCAATAAGCATGAAACAACCACACCTCTCAAATTCAAAATGGTACTCCACCTCCTCATCCTACCAAACCACAAACCTCTTTCCATCTCAAAGGGTTGTCACATCACATACAATGACACTTTATCCTACTTGTAATGTACCCACCTACTAACCCAATGCAAGGAAGGGAACATGGCACTAAAATCTGGGCATTTCATAAAACTCATCCCACTAATTAGAATCATAAGAATTTAAACATTAGTGTGTAGATACAAATTAGGCAATATGCACAGCAAAATTTAAAACTAATCCACACACACAATTCATGCCCATCCAGCATATCAAAACAATCATCAAATTGACGCATTGCAGAAGTAAATACATAGACAGAAAACACTTATCTTCATTGTGCAATTGTCCCAAGCAACTAGCTATGTTGCTGCAACGTTCCACCCAGCCATAGGCTCTTCAACAACTTATACTGAGTTCGTCCGAAGGCCACCCCCGAGCTGGGCATGATTCTCATAAGGAAAGGGGACATTCACTCTCTCACAACCAATTAATCATTCCATCTGAGCCAAGCCAACCCATAGCTGGGTTTATCAGGCTACAATTGAGCCATGGATGCTTATTCTCAAGCTCAAGCCAAAGCAATGAATACCCATACCCATACCCCCACATATTCATTTCTCACACAGCAAGCAAAAACATTGGGCATAGATACACATTTCCAGCAATGGAATTCACAAACAAGATGGCCATAGATTTTTCCAAATCGTGGCTCACCCAAAATGAGCTGTGGGAAGGAAAATGCATCCACAGGGAGGAAAAACGTTTTCTCCCCAACTCTCTCAGCATTTAACAACAAAAACGGTCTCTATGGAACCCCCGTTCCATTCCCCTTCTTCCCCACTGGTATACAACACAAAAACGCCCTTCTCTACTTGGAGAATGAAGGAAAGACACAACAAACATGCCTGGAAAATGCCCAGGTAGCTCTAAACTTGTGAGGGAGAAGGAATGATCATGGATAATGGCTTGGGGGAGAAATCCATGGCTCTTTTCTTGCCCAAGGAGACAAACACGATTTTCCATGAAGGGTGGTTTTCCCATACCCGAATTTGGACAGCCATACCTCCCATTCCCCAAGGCATTAACTACCTCAACCAACTCTTGGGAGAAATCAATGATCGGGTACAAAAGTCAACATGGGTAGTTGAGGGTTTGATGGGTTCTCTCATTGACACTTGGCTTGGATTGAGTGGCTTAAGGGTTTGAATGTTTTCCCTCCCAATTCCTTGTAAAATCATGCCCCCATCTCTTGTTGCATTGCATAGCTAGTTGTGGGTATTTATTAAAATGCATATTTACAATTTCAATGTGCCTGGCTAGCACGTAAACCATATGCATCACTAAATCGCTAGCGGGGCCTTGGCCTTGAGCTCCTCACCATGATTTTATAACAATATTACATCATTTACAATTTAATGCCATGGGGTCAAACTGGGGACATTACACTACTCAACCATCTACATTGAGTCACCATGTAGTGATCCTTCCTTTTAGAACATTTACATGACCTATGATAATATCAACCTATAGACATGACATAATCCATATGGTATATCAGCCGAATTGGCCAATTTGACAAGGACAAGGTTTCACTCTTGTCAAAAGGACACTTACATCTACCACACAATAATTCAAACCCTCCCTTAAAGGCCCTAAAATACCTTTGCTTCACACACATTAGAATCCCAACACCAAAGCCACTAATAACTATAGTGTTGTCACTGACTTGGCCTAATATTCGTCATCCATGTCTACATTGGAAGTTCTCCAAAATTGTCCGGTGCAATTCAAGGTTATGTTCTATACATTAGGCTCAATTGATCCTTCTAATGCCCATCTAATGACCTTTGATTTAGATTGAGTTGAACCCTATATGCATTCTTCGATATCCTTTTAGGTTCCCATAACCAATAAAAACTTGATTATTCATTAAAGCATCATTAATGAAGGTTCTTCTACTTGTGTCATGTCCACCCATGTTTAGAAGAAGCCTGATTCCCTTGAGTTAGCCTTATCCCTTATGACATTGCATGTGTATGATGATAGCATTCCCAACTGCAAGGTATTCTCCAGAATGTTCTCATTCAACTCACTAGTAAGATGGTCTTGATTGATATTGAGGTCAGTTACATTACAATATCCTCCTGTGTTGTGGCTACATGTATGCCATGATAGTAATCACCTCCATAGTGTATAGACTTATGATGTTCCCTCATGATGGGAAAATCATCGCACTTTATTAACTTACCTACTGTGATCCCAAGGGGCTTGCTTTTCTTGATCATGTCCTACTCGCAATGGAGGGCAGTCTTTCTGTGTCGCCATTCATTGTTGTTGATACTGAAATTTTCAAATATGTATGTCTCCTTGGAACCTTTTTAGGATCTACCCATCTTACCATCCAAGAGGACGTATCAGGGTTATGTACCATCACTTCTGAGAAATTACTGCTAAACCAAAAACCTCCCTAGTCTTGCAGCCTCAGTAGAACATCTGTGGGTGGGATTAGCTATCCATCAGGTATTGATTCTCTTTCCTCCACTTGGTATTGTTGGAACCCTTATGATGGCTACTCTTAACCTCCGATGGATTACCTTAGGTCTCCTTATTTGGTATCTTACACCACCAAACCCACAACCCACCTATCAAGTCATTTTAACCCCATTTCAACTAGTTGGTACTTCTAATGCCCCACCATTCCTTGTTATGAAGGATGTTACTGTCTCCCTCAAATTTATTTCAAAAGGAAAGTTTGTGGCAAAACCAATAATGTGATAGTTCAACCTACCCTAGACACAGTTGTGAACCTCCTTCTACCGCACCTCCAAGTGCCCCTATGCCCCATGCCATTTGTGATGTCCTTGGTCACACCACCCATTAGTGTCCAAAGTTTCCTCGTTTGCATTGTCATATCCATGCTTAGAATAAGAAGATTGATGTGAACACCCCATTCTTTAACATTAATCTTTTTGATGTTGCTAAGAAACGAAATAAGGCATTGCATACTAACCAACCGTGTGCATTGTGTAACATCTACAATCACTATTTGTACTATTGCAGTAATTATCAAAAAAATTGTTTCATCTTGGTTGAGCTCCATCGTGGGTCCCATAAGTCTCAGGACACCATTATAGAAGAGGGACCTCCACCTACCCAATTCCAAAAAGGAATGACTTCCATTTATTATAGTTTTTCATTTAGTGGGACATCCTCTTTGAATCCGTCTATGTCTACACCACCCCCAATGGTGGTGGACGATCATGGCCTTTCCATCCCCACCTTTCGAAGCAATGAGGAAATTCATGAAACACTTACCAACCCAAAATCCCCTTTGGATGATATGCATCATCTTTCATATTTCATCCCACGGGAATCCATGTTGGAAGGTGAGTCTTCAAATCGATTTTCCATTGAGTCAAAAGATTGCATTCCTCTAGGACCTGTTGATTAGATAAAGAATCTGATTCTCACTCTAGATGCCTTTGAGGAGGGAAATATGGCCAATATATCTCCCATTATTAAAGTGGATATTTTGGCTAAGTTTGGTGTCACTAAGAACATATTGCTTAATTATTATTGGACTTCTAAGGAAGATGCAACCTACAAATCCATTTTTCAAGAATTTTGTGACATCTTTGCCTGCTCTTACGTCAAAATTATAGGCCTCAACCCTTCCATAGTGGCACACCAAATTTACACTTGTCCCAATGCCGAGCATGTCATTCAATTTGGATGTATAAATCATGTTACATTTTATCATCAATTCATAGTTCGTAATCTTTTGAAATTCTGGAATTGTATGTGCATGATCAATTCATTTATTATTCAAACATCCTACACCTAACTTACTCTACTAGAAATCAATTTGTATTGGATCCAACAAAAGAAAATGTCAAACATGTTATCAAACATAAAAAAAATTTACCTTGAATGAAAATATACACAAGGACAGTCACTTCTAAACCCTTAATCAATGTGATTAAAAAGGTAGAAACTCAGGCTGCAGTAGTATTTTTAAAAACACCTCGCACAACATATACTTTCTTTCAATAAACTAGATGACAATTCAAAAGTAAATGCTTTGTGTGCAAACATAAAACTTGCAATGAAAACTAAAATCCAATTACCAAAATAAAGGATTTGCAGAGTTAGTCTACACCAAGACAATTATTTCTGGATTATCAATCACCACAATTCATAAGTGTAGAAATTCAAGTTGCATTACATATGTCTACAAGCATTGTCTGCAACAGATACTATTTTTTATCGATTGAATTATAGTTCAAAGAATAATTTTTTTTTTGTAGATTATTACTCTATAATAATATCAATAAAATAAATTATCGCACATAAGAGACTAGCTATCACGCAAAAACAATGATTACAAAATGTGCAACAGTATTCCCAAAGTAAGGGGCCCTTCATCCTTTGGGAATATGTTGCAGGAGCCAAGCTAAAAACTGAGAAAATTAATGGAACGCCAAATATCATTGGAGCATATATTAATTTAAAAGAAGAAGATTACAGCAGTCAATTAGAAATCTGTTCTTTCACTCTTCACTACCACTTATCAATCCCGTGTATCTATATTCTTTCCCATATTTATAATAGCATAAGAAACCTTCAAAAGGAGACAGATAAGATCATATCCTCAAATTACAATATATGAAATCGTAGATATGCTATTTAGAGTACATTTAGAAGAATAAGAGGTAGAATGAATAACGCATCCCTAAACTTATGTGATTCTGTGTATATTAAACATGGTCAACAAGGAACATATCAACATCCTTCACATATTCCATGATTTCGTAACACTTGTGCATGAAATCATGGTCTTCATGAGCATGGGATATCGCTGCTATTCATTAACTTCCTGCATTTGACCTATATGTTGACCAAGATCTCTTGTTTCTTCGGTTGAATATATTTCTCATTCAAAAGGTACCTAAGCATCCTTGAAATATATGGAACATCGTCCAAGTTGTCAATTTTGACTAAGCTTCATGCTACTAGGAAAACCAATGACAACAACAAGAACTAGAGATTCTTGTAACAGGCAATTGTTAATGTCTTTAAAATTTATTTTAACACTACTAAGGAAAAAATACAAGAAATGATATAATATAACCTTATTACGTGAAATGATCTGTAGTGATGTTTTCTTGCAAGAATCATATAAATTTGGTAAAAATCTAGATAATTTGGTAAAACGGGTATATGTGCAAAATGAACCTAACTTCTAGTTGACATAAGGCCAAAATGAGAGGCCAACATCTTCCCCGCATTGAAGATGTTGCATGTCCCATGAAACTAATTTAAAGATCTATGACATTCCCAAATGCATATTATTCCAACTGTAAGAGATGACCAAAATCTGATGTTGTATAATATCCAAAACATTTATCAACCTCAATCCATGTTGCAATCTCTTCAAATTCACTCCAATGATATAAGACCCTATATATTTTCCCAAAATATGATATGAAAGTGGTAGTGGGATAAATAGGGCCTTAATAATCTACATAAACTTGCGTAATTGAATTTGGATGCATAGCATATCATTTATGAGCAAAACAATAAAAGTAGTCCAAAATTCATGCATAAAGAGCTAGTCTTGAATTTTGACCATTTAAATGACTCGTTAAAATTAATAATTATGCAAAAATGGAAATTAGATGGTTTGATAGCATGTAATATATCATAATAAATCTTTCATCATATATTTATAGGTTCCTTAATTAATTTATTACATCAAAATTTCCAGAAACCCCTAAGGGCTGAGGATTTTACAACATAGAGAGATATTTGAAAACTGTAAGAGGAAGAAGAGCATATTCACCACCATATTCGACCCATGGGATGTAGGATTATATTATGGATCATCTTGGACACACCACATCTGCTTCAACTCGTTGAATGCGCCCTCTTGAAGTGGGCCTCTCACTAAATGAAACTCTTGTGATGGAACAATGAGTAATTGGAATTCTTATTCATATATTGAATTCGATCAGCTGTATTGGATGGCATATCAGACCTACAATTAAAAATCTAATGGCTATACTGGATGCACTCACAATGAAAAGAATAGATCTGGAACAAGATTTTCGATGGGGCACATCACCCAAAGATAGTTGAGGCACACCACTCAACCTCTAAGAAGTAAAGATCTCAAGACAATAAGAAAAATGACCAAAATATGTAAGAGGGTGCGCACCACCTTCTTTTATAACTTGGTTTACTTCTTGGGAAATTAATCCATGAGTTAGATGCATTGAACCTGGACACTGGATATTTCCTTCTAGACTTATCTCATGAAAATAATAAAATAATAATTAATAATTTTTTAGGAGAGAATATCTTTTGGTAAGTTGGATGCTTCTTTGGTAATTTTCTTTTTCGTTGGACCCACTTGCCTTCATGATTTCTCCCTCACTGGATAAAATTAGCCTCTGCTAGATTTCCTAAATCCTTATGGTTGCTCTATGCTTTTACTATTCCTTCTTGAGTACATAAATTATAAGAATTCTAATGACGCAAGTCGCCTTACTAGAATAAGGTTATTTCTTAACTATACACACGACAAATACCACAATGCTTACATGAACAAGTTGTAAAACAGGATGCCAGAAGTGGCTTATATTACTTCTCTGAAATCGATTACAATGCGGAATAACTTAAAGTAAATAACTAACTACAGTCAGCCTCAGCCGTTACAATTCAAAAGTAATTATGGTGTGCTCTCTCAGTGTGTAACCTCACCCTCTCCTGGTTCACTGCGGAACTCTGAGTTATGGCTCGATCTCAACTCTCCCTATTCTCAGGTTGTGTGACTCTTCACGACTTTCCCTTTGCTCTCTGATGCTGCTGACCAAAGATCCCTGAACTGGTTATTCTCCTCTGTCTTCTACCCTGCTACTGCTATTCCCAAGACACGCATCCTCCTCTCCGTCGATCCTTCTGAATCCTGCAGACCTGTAACTGTCAGCTCCCAGCCATGGTGCATGCCTCTGTCCGTGACGACATCTGTCATGTACTTCACCTACCTACAATAACTATAATAACTTCCTCATCAACCTCGAACTACTACTAGGTACAGTCCTCTTGACTTCTGCTCTTTCGACCCTACTATAGCAGTCAGTCACATCTCGACCTTTCTGTCGGCTCAATATCTTGACTTCTACTGTTAGCCAGTCCTCCCCTTCCTCCATGCTTGGCTCCACCAAAACCGTGTCAGGTCGTAGTTCGACCACTTGTCAACTACCCAATGTCTCCTTTTCATTTGTCGTCTGTCAACCATAACCTGTCGACTCTCAACCCATCACAACATCTATTGTGCGCTGCCTCGATCGGTTACATATCGACTTCTCCTGCTCGACTTGTCGACTTCAACAAGTCAACATGCTTCCCGCACCAGTGGTCATCGGCACTCCCGCTGGTCGGCTCCCTTATGTTGATGAACTTCGACTGATTTTCCTAGGCCCCGATGCTCCTGCATCAGATTCCCCAGGTGAAAAAGAATTCAACTGCTCCATCAGTCTCCTGAAATCCTCTAATCCATGTCGCCTCTTGTAACTCATCATCCTTCCATCGCACTAAGTATTCCTTCTTCCACGAGCTTCGCATTCGGCCAACCTCGCATTCCTCGATTACTTCTGCAATCTCTTCTTTGTGTCGATATGGAAGCTAGTTTGTCCAGTCGATGCTAATCACTTCTTTGCTTCTGCTATTTGACCCTTCTTCAAATTTGTACAGGTATGAGAAATTGAACGTTGCTGAAATGTTCAAGTCATCCGGCAATTCCAACACATAAGCATTGTTCAAAATCTTCTTCAAAATCCTACATGGTCCAATCTTCTTCAGCTTCAACTTGTTGTAGGTACCTGTCAGAAATATCTCCTTCTACAAATATGCATAGACTAAGTCCCCTTCTTTGAATGACTGTAGCCTCTTCTTCCTATCGGCCCTCAACTTGTACACCGCGTTACTCTTTTCTATGTTCTTTCGCACATTTTCATGAACTTCAGGCATATGTTCTGTGAATGATTATGCATCTGCACTTTTTCTGATTTCTGTCGGCAACTCGACCAATTCCACCACTCCGTGTGGGCTTCTCCCCTAAACAATCTGGAATGGACTCAACCCCATCGACCGATTCATAGAATTGTTATATGCAAACTCCGCCTGTGCCAACACATTTTCCCACTACTTGGGTATGTCGGCTGCTAGACATCTCAGAAGGTTTCCCAAACTTTTGTTCACCACCTCAGTCTGTCCATCTGTCTGCGGATGGTGCGCCGAGCTAAACTGCAACTTCGTGTTCAGTTTCTTCCATAGGGTTCTCTAGAAATTCCCCATAAAATTTCTATCCCGATCCGATGTGATACTCTTTGGAAACCCATGTAATCTGACTATCCTTTGAAGAATAGTATAGCAATCCCTGTGGCGTCACTTGTCTTCTTACATGGAATGAAGTTTGCCATCTTTGAAAACCTGTCGACTACAACAAATATTGAGTCGCTTCCCTATTGTGTCTTCGGAAATCCTAACACAAAATCCATGCTAAGATGCTCCCAAGGGGTATCTGGTATTGGTAATGGTGTATCAACCCCATTTTTTGACTTCTCCCTTTTGCCAATTGGAAAACTTGACATTGTTGAACCCACTTTCTGACATCTGTCATCATCCCTGGCCAGAAATACTTTTCTTCAGTGAGTGCTTTAGTATTGTCGATGCCAAAATGTCTCACTAATCCTCCATTATGCAATTCTAATATTAGGTTCTTTCTTACTGATCCTATGGGAATACACAACTGACTTCCCCTGAACAAATAGTCTTCCTGAATGAAATAACTCAAGTATGGGGTCCTGTCGACACTCAAAGGTTCACGACAAGCCTTCCATGCTTTCGCAAAATCCTTGTCAGACTCATACTCTTTCTTTATTGACACTATCCCCATTGCCTGAACTGTCGTCATGTTCAGTAGTGCAACTCTCCTGCTCAATGCATCGGAAACTTTATTCAACTTTCCTGACCTATGCCGTAACATGAATGTATACCTCTAAAGTAGCTCCACCCATTTCATGTGCTGCTGATCTAATTTTTCCTGTGTGTTTAGATACCTTAGTGCTTGGTGATCTGTGTACAACACAAACTCCTTGGGAAACAGATAATTCCTCCACTTCTTCAATGCTTGGATGATAGCATAAAATTCCTAGTCGTAGACCAAATACTTCCGCTTTGCTCCATTCATCTTTTCACTAAAGAATGCAATTGGTCGGCCTTCTTAACTCAATGCTGCTCCAATTTCCATTCCACTTGCATCACAATCGACTTGAAAAACTTTGTAAAAATCTATGAGCGCCAATATTGGGCTCTCAATGACATTTTCCTTCAACTCATCAAAATCTCTCTGGGCTACGTCCGTCCACTTGAACTTGCCCTTTCTCATGCATTCTGTCAATGGTTCAAAAATCCGACTGAATCCCCGAATGAACTTCCTGTACAAACTGGCAAGTCCATGGAAACTCCTTACTCCAGTCATACTTGTCGGTTCCGGCCAATCCACTATTTCCTTCACCTTCTCTGGGTCCATCACCAACCCTATACTCTAGATTACAAACCCCAAGTACACCAACGCCTTCTTCATGAAGAAGCACTTTTGCAGGTTCACCATCAGCTTCTCCTCTTGCAGTATCTGCATTACTTGTCAAATGTGCCCCAAGTGTTCTACCTTGGTTTGACTGAAAATCAGAATGTCGTCTAAATAGACTACAACAAACTTTCCCAAGAATGGTTTCAACACCTTATTCATCAATCTCATGAATGTGCTAGGTGCATTAGTCAACCTAAATGGCATGACTAACCACTTGTACAACCCTTCTTTTGTTTTGAATGTTGTCTTCCATTCATCTCCTTCTCTGACCCGGATCTGGTGATAACCACTCTTCAGGTCTATCTTTGTGAAGTATGTCGCTCCACTCAGGCAATCCATCAAGTCATCCATTCTTGGAAATGGAAATCGATACTTGATCATGATCCTGTTGATGGATTTGGAGTCTGTACACATTCTTCATTCCCCACCCTTCTTTGGCGTCAATACTGCTGGTACCATGCACGGGCTCAGACTCTCTCTGATTAACCCTCTATTCAACAACTCTTGGACCTGTCAATTGAGTTTCTGTCCCTTTGTCGGACTCATCCTAAACAGTGCTTTGTTTGGAAAACTCGACCCTGGAAAGTCGATCTGATGGGATATTCTCCTTATCGGCGGCATTCCCGTCAGTTTCTCATCAGCCATTATGTCACGAAATTCTTCGAGCAACTCCTCAATTTCGATCGGAATATCCTCCTCCATGGTCGTTCTCTCGACACATGGTCCTTTTGGAATGATCACAAAAAATCCCAACTGTCTCTCCTCTTCTGAGAGGAATTCTTTGGCAGTGCTCATCAACACTCGCTTTTCCCAAAGGTTGTTCTCACTGTGCTTGTTGTCGGCTTGCTCCTCCAACCTCGGCTTAAGAGTCCTTTTCATGCCATTCTTCCACACTATGACTATTTTGGCTCGACCATCATAGATCATTTTCTGATCATATTGCCATGGTCTCCCTAACAACAGATGGCATGCATCCATTGGGACTACATTGCACAGTACACTATCTTCAAATCCTTCAACTCGAAAGTTGATCAGGAACTGTCTTGTCACCTTGACATGGTGTCCCCTCTTCAACCATGAGATCTTGTAGGGGTGTGGGTGTTCTTGACACTTCAACCCAATCTTGTCTATGACTTCTGTCGACACAAGATTCTCCATGCTCCCACCATCAACTATGGTTTTGCAATGCCATTCGCCTATCCGCACCTTCGTTCGAAAGATCATCTTCCATTGTGCTGGCTCCATCAGGTCGTGTTGATAATCCTAGATCAAGGCTCTCTGAACCGTCAGATTTTGGTTCTTCCTCTTCTCACCTCCACTGCTGTCAGATGCAGACTCTTCCCTCTCGTCAACTTGTTCATCTTTTCGACATCTGGGTTTCAACTCCTCTGCAACATGTAGGTTCTCTAGGCACTCATATGTCTTGTGTCCCACTCCTCAACACTTGTAACAAATTATGACTAGTTTGTTAGCTCCCTTTCTGTCGGATGGACCACTTCAACTATACGCTCCTCAACATCCGTTCTCATGACCATCGCGTCGATTTTCTTGCACTTTCTCTCTTGTCGATGTCCCTTCTGCATGTCGGCTATCTTCAACATTTTATTTCATGTACCCGCTACTTTGGCCTTTCAAGGAGACAATTTTTTCACCCCGACCAGTCATCCTTCCCTTGGTCACTGTAGATTTCCTCAACAGTTTCTCTTCTACCTTCAGAGCTAACTAGTAGGCTTCATCGACTGCTCTGAATCTTGACATGCTTAGTTCATCCTAGATAGAATATTTTAAGTCATTCACATATCTAGCGACATCTTCTTCCCCCTCATCGGTTTGTCCTGATCGAATCGACAATCGGTAGAACTCCTCTGTGTACTCCTTCACGGTCATCTCTTTCTATCGAAATTTCTGCAACTTTCTGAACAAGGAAATCACATATTCGTTCGGCAAGAACTTCCCCTTCAACTTGGTGACCATTTTGTCCCAAGACTTGATTTTCTCCTTTCCTTTCTTGACTATGTCAGCCTGTACGTTGTCCCTCCACAATGAGGCATGACCTTTCAACCTCATACATGCAGTCTTAACCCGTTTAGGGTCCTCGATCTTCTCTATGTTGAAGTATTTCTCCATTTCTCTGCACCAGTCGATCAAATCTTCTAGGTCCAGTCTTCCCGAGTATGTACACATTTCTATCTTCGCCCGACCTCTCATATCCGTCAGAAGTTTGATCAGCTTTTCTTCTGTTTCTTATGTGGCTTCTTCCCGGGATTCCACCTCTTCAACTTCCTTGTCGATGTGTTCTAACACCTCAGGAATACAACCACACCTCTCGCTTTCCTTGATCGTTACAACTTCATTGGTCAAAGTTCACATCATTCTGACGCATTCATCGAACATCTCACGATCCACCGTGATGGATGCTGCGCCACGCGCTCTTCGTTCTCGAACATTAACGCCTCTGTGAGCCATTTTCAACCTCTGCTGAAACTCCCACGTGTCCAATCACAACTAGACTTAAAAAATTCATGCACAATTCTACCCAACCTCAGCTGGAATTGTTTAACACACTTGTAGGCTCAATATCATGGATGTCCCTCAAACTCTAAGGATTCTTCCGCTCTTATACCAACTGACGCAAGTCAGGTTGGTATAGTCGTCTTCTCAACCAGACTCACTTCTGGGCTCTGATACCAACTGAAGCAAGTCGCCTTACTGGAATAAGGTTCTTGCTTAACTATACAGACAACACATACCACAATGCTTACATGAACAAGGTGTAATACAGGATGCCAAAAGTGGCTTATATTACTTCTCTGAAATCGGTTACAATGCGGAATAACTGAAAGTAAATAACTAACTACAGTCGGCCTCAACCATTACAATTCATAAGTAACTGTGGTGTGCTCTCTCAGTGTGTCAACCTCACCCTCTCCTGGTTCACTTATGAGCTCTGAGCTATGGCTCGATCTCAACTCTTCCTGTTCTCAGGCTGTGTGAATCTTCACGACGTTCCTTCTGCTCTTTGATGCTGCTGACCAAAGATACCTGAACTGATTATTCTCATCTGTCTTCTACCCTGCTGCTGCTGTTCCCGAGACCCGCATCCTTGTCACATACCCCAATTTTATTAAAATAATGTAATTATTTTTAAATATTCCTGAGAACATTATGTTAAATTTAATGCTAAGTAGGAATGGATGACTCAGCAGAGTCTCCAGAAATGGAATGTAACTTCTGAATAATTATTATTAATAAATAAATTATGGAGACAACAGCATGGGAGAGCTGTTAAAAGAGGTTACTGGTCTAACTGGTGGATGGAATTAGGTGGAAGGACAAAAGACAAGTGGCAACATCCTCAAACACTTCCTGAGTTGCAGGTGGCAACTTCCCTATATTTTGGGGTCATGATTCCCCAAGAAAGTGGAATCTGAGCAGGTGGCTCATTAATGACAGTTAGCCCAACTAAGACCTAGGCAATCTTTTAAATACTACTCAATGAACTGAGCTGGGGGTTCAGCAATTGTTCTAGAGGGAGAATACATTCAGGTGAATGCTATTCAGGAGTCCCATTGAGGAAGTGGGAAAACAGTAAGGAAGTGTTTTTGAAGCAGGAAGTTGCAGTAACTTGGTTCCAGTATAGCTATTTTGGGCTGAGGGAATTATTGGCCGTACCTAGATTCCAGCCAGTTAGACCAGAGCAAGCTCGGGGGTCCTGAGAAGTGTTGTCTGGGCACTCTCCAGGAATTGGTAGGGAGGAACAGCCTCCCATTGCTGTTATTGTCTACCTTAGCTACAGGTTCTGTCACTCTTCCTGCTGTTGGTTTAATTAATTTTCATATGAAATAGACTAGTTTAACTATGTTTGACTGAAATCAATTTCAGTAAATCAGTATCTGTATTTTCTTTTGGTATAAATTTCAGAACTAAGAGGTTTTAGAATTTTCCCTACTTCTATTTAAATAGAGTAATTATCCTATGCAGAACATATTTGTTACTGTTACAGTTAACAAATACCATGTTTTTGTATTTCTAGAACTCCTGTTAATAGTTAAATAATAGATAGAATATTAAACAGTAGATATTCCAGAATTATAGCTATTAAACAGTCATAAGAACAGATATAGATAAATCTTAGTTTTTACTTTGAGATATTACTTATTAGAATAATATACCTTTATACATATATTTGTTTCATATTTCAGTCAACTTTAGTTACAGGTCATACTTGTATCGAGCCAACAGATAAACAAACTCATATTATTATATTGTTTATACTCAGAATATGATTTACAGCTATCGACTAACTAAAGGGTATGACTGTAACAATATTTCATTGTTACAAGCTTCCTTACAATCTTATTCATTAACCCTGTAGTCAAATTCAAACACATAGAAACTGTAGAGTATTATTTCTCTTCAACCTAGGGTATTAATTTGTTATCCATGTTATAACTACAGAGTTGACAGAGTTTTTCAAACAAGACAAACATATTTAACACACAGAGAAACTGTCAACAAATGTAACCATTATCGGCTGTTACCAACCTCCATATTTACACAGTATTAATATTTATTTCATTTTAAACATTCTCCCTTAGAGTAGTCCACAAACCCTACACGGCCGTAGCCTTATAACTTTCACTTGACAGACTGAAAACAAATAAAAAAAATGCCTTATATGGCAGACAAAACCTACTGTAGGTTTATACATAGTTCTAAGGATATAATTTTTCTATCCACAGTTTCATTAAATAATTATTCAGGAATCAAAATAACTTGTTACAACTCGTTCCCAATCACCAATAAGTTAACATTTCCATATATATATGTTGAACACCAAACAGAACCCCCAATTCGCCAGAATAACCCTATACTATTTAACTATTACAGTTATAGTCAAAGAACATCTACATTCTTTAAATTAAACATGCAAAATCCAAGAAAACACATAGAAACGATACATGAACTTCGTACAGTAAAGTTATCATCCATTTCAGGTATCGATGAATCTCATTCATCCTTACATTTCAAACATTCTAATACTTTAACAAAACACATAAATGAAACACGGCCATGACAGGCCTATTATCATATTAAATATTAATTTAAACAGCGTGGATAAACCCTACGCTTAGCAATTACGAGTACAGTAACAGAAACCCTGGCCTCATACAGTCTGAGCCGTGAATGGCTCTCCATAAACATAACAGGGTTTCAAACCCCTTTTCATTTCAACAAAACAACTTTATACAGATGACAGCACCCATGACGCCAAGTCGTAAACGACCTCACTACACAGGAGTTTCACTCCAAGACTCAACCCTAACCACAAAACCAGCAAAGGAAGAGACAGCCGTGGATAACCAGGCTTACCCGGAGGAGCCAGCATTGGAGTTAAGCCCTGCACACCTTCAGAGTCGCGCGACCTGCACATTAATGAATTGCCGAGAGTGGTGAGTAGTAGTAAATCTACACTTGTTTGCAAAGCAAAAACTGCGAAAATGTGGTTATTGCTTTACCTGAGCAATGCAACCAGTGGATAATCTGGAGCCACCGGTGGGAGCAAGCACTGAAACCCCATCACATTCGTCGGTTGGAGGAGCAAAGGACACCCTCATAACCCTTCTGTTGACAGCCGCGACAGACAAACCTTCCATACGAAACCCTCAAACTGGATTGAACCAGTCGAGAAGCACACCCCAAACTCAAATGCATTAACCCTCTCATAATTTAAAGACAATAACAAAACCCTGCCTCATACCCACACCAGCACAATGAAGGACTGTAAGTAGCTGGGACTTAAACAAAGAAGGAGCGACGAGACCACGAAACAATGAACTGTTTCAGACTCCAATAGCAGAGCCAAGACTTTAAACTCCAGTGAAATAAACAACGTGACCAGAACCTAAGCAATAGCATATTTTACAGTGCCAGACTGACGACTTCAGACATGGAGGGTTTCTCCCTTACGACCCGAGCCCGAAGGCAAAGACAATGACCAGGTAGGGTTTCATTGTTAGCTTATATATCCACCAACGCAAGGAGGAGAATCAAACACGTAGCCAGTTAATTTATCAAGTTCATATGGGTCGAGTCTCTATAGTTCTGTTGCAGCTCGATTTATTTAATCACCGATTCCAAATCATTGCATGGATGTAAACCTTGTTTAACGTAAGGAGAAGCCCTTATGATTAACAATCATTGTATTATATATATATTGAAACCAAGCCATCGAATAATGTCAAGAGCACATTATATTTCTACCTACAATCATTTAAACAATGATGTAGTCAACTTTTAAATGAAAACTCCATATCACTTAATACATTGAAATGTTACCATAACATTATGATGGAATATATATTGGTTATCATGTCCTATCATCATATTTCTCTCGATACTATTGTTAAATAATCAACAATGAAAATAACAATATTTATTATCATGATGTCTAAATATAAACTCATCTACGGGTCCATACCATGAACATAGATTAAAACCAAGACAGAGTTAGATGATACAAGTTAAACAATAATACTAGGTGGACGTTGGGACCTTGAAGCATAGATGAATATAATGGAACATCGCTAGAGGTGACACAACTCCAACTCATGCTAATAACACGTGAACACAGCAATAATCACCGGTAATAGTTGACAATATATCACATAACGCAAACGTCACTATATGCAGAAAATAAACATGATACAAACAATTTGTTACAGTGATAGTTACATCATTAACATAGGGTCATGTCATATCGCAATGGATACGACGGGAAACTTTGTAATTCATTGCAAAAACCTGATGATACTGTCCCGGATAAGATATATCATGTCGAGGCAGACTATCAATCTTAATTCAAGTATAAATTTTCATGAAAAGAACTTTACTGTCTTACACGACAACCAGTAATAGTAAATAGATCTTCTTTAAAGTTTATACAGTGCAGGGAAAGGAAGTTTGATACTTACAAAAGAAAATTAAATTACGATGATCCATACTACACCGGGTACCTGCGAATAAAAGACAATTATGCATTAGCTCATAAGCTAAGTAAGCCAGTCAGCTATGGCTAACTCTCCCTTTGCAGTTTGAAACAAAAACAGTCAACATTTAAAATCACAAAAATCACAATTGTAGTAAGACAGAATCTTTTAAACAGGATTATGTTTAGTTACTGAAATTAAACAGGTCCAGGAATGCTATTAACTAACATTAATTGTTATAATAAAAATTTTAAATTTTTCAGAAATTTCGGGTTTTGACAATCCTCCTGTCCGCTGATCCTTCCGAATCCTACAGACCTGCAACTGTCAGCTCCCAGCCATGCTGCACAGCCTCTTTCCATGACGATATCTTTCATGTCCTTCACCTACCTACAATAACTATAATAACTTCCTCAGCAAAACCGAACGGATACCAGGTACAGTCCTCTTGATTTCTGCTCTTCTGACCCTACTACAGTAGTCGGTCACATCTCGACCTTTCTATCGGCTCAATCTCTTGACTTCTATGGTTAGCCAGTCCTCCCCTTCCTCCATGCTTCGCTCTTCCAAAACCCTGTCAGGTCGTAATTCGACCACTTGTCGACTACCCAACGTCTCACTTTCATCTATCGTTTG
This sequence comes from Larix kaempferi, assembly GCA_027924585.1. Lineage (NCBI taxonomy): Eukaryota > Viridiplantae > Streptophyta > Pinopsida > Pinales > Pinaceae > Larix > Larix kaempferi. Next base: position 13,948,925 of record BSBM01002204.1, on the reverse strand, counting down.
TCGACCATAACCTGTCGACTCTCGACCCATCACAACATCCGTTGTGCGCTGCCTCGGTCGGTCGGATACCGACTACTCCTGCTCAACTTGTTGACTTCGACAAGTCAACCTGCTTCCCACACCAGTTGTCATCGGCACTCCCATTGGTCAGTTCCCTTATGTCAATCAACTTTGACTGATCTGCCTAGGCCCCGATGCTCCTGCATCATCTAACCTTCTGCTTTGTGCCACTTTTCCTGCTTTTCTCTTCTTTTCCTGTTCTTTTTCCTGCTTTTCGGCTTCTTCCTAATTTTCCTGTCACTTTCTTGCTTTTCTCTGATTTCTCTTTTTTTCTCTGCTTTTCCCTGCTTTCTCTGTTTTTCCTGCCTTTTCTGCTTTCTTGTATTTTTTTCTTTTGTCCTTCTTTCTTCTGGCTTTCTGCTTTCTTATATTATCATTTTTTTTTAAACATCTATCAATTCAAATAAGCCTTATGTTCCTTATTGGACTCTTCTAATATTATCCATCCATAAAAATTACACGGATAATAATAAAAATAATAATTACATGTGCAACTAGTTATTCCACCCAACCTTATTTAATTCCAAAAACATTTATTAAGTAATATGTTCCTAATTAATCATTTAATGACCCATGGAACAAATGGGTTGGGAGGGTGATCAAGGATCACTAGGGAGGGTACATGAAACTCTATGGTGATGTCAAAATGGGGACATGACATTAACCATGTTACGTTGATTCAAGAGAATTTCATCATCCTAAATAATCACATAAGGTATTGGATACTCACTTCTGACTATTAGTCCCAAGGATGATTCACACTATATATAAAAATCCATATCTTCCTTCATGTTGATTTGATTTTGTAAAAAAGGAATAGAAACCTCTAATTTGAACATCTCCAACTATGGGATTTGGATTCCACCTTGTTTCTTCATGTAGGAACAAAGTAAATTGATACAATTCACATAATAAGTTCTTCTCCCTATCCAAAGAAACAATGTACATTATTACAAAGTCAAGAACACTATCAATTTTGTGTTATTGACCTACCTATAGTATTGGAATCCTTAATATGGTCCATTTTTTTTTAAGATACATAGCGTATACTCATGGAGGACATCTACAATATATGACCTGCAAGGCCAATTCACATGCCCTATGAGTCTTGTATTCCTTAATCCTTAATTGTTGCTTGACATCCTGAATTCTTGACTTCCACTTTCTCTCTTCATTCAAATGATGGGACACCCATCTCTCTTGCATATTTTGAAATTCTCTTCTATACTATTCCTTGTAAATGAGTGCTCAATCATACAATTTCTCCTTTCCTTTCCATTAGGAAATAGTAATCCTTAAATAAGAAATGGAAACGGTATTGATATATCATCAAGGATCTCACTCAGAAAACTTTGTGCTGGTGTAAAAGTATTGTCTTTTGATTTACCCTTATTAGATTGTGCCATTTGAGATGGTTTTGTTTATACTGCATTTAGCAGAGCATCCAGGTTAGAATTTGGTATTTTCTTTCTCTGCTTGATATTTAACTTAATTTGTGGTTGCCTCTTCTGATTTTAAGTCTCTAATTCTATCTATACCATTTATTTTCTAGTTTATTCAATAATTTAAGTTGTTCCTCTAATTCTTCATTCCTTTCTCTCATATTCCAATTTTTAGTTCTAAGAAATTCATTCTCAGATTTCACGTGCTTGTGTAAAATCTCTAGTTGCTTAATTTTCCTCTTCGAAATATTAATCCTCTAACATGCTCCTTCACTGCAAATTTCAGGTAGAATGTGTCCATGCCTAGAGATGGAGACTAAGATGAAGATGGTGGCTTGAAAGAATATGACTTTTACATCCCTAAATGAGAGGGTTATGTAGGGTTTCCGATCCACTCAGTAGTTGGCATTGTTGTCGGATGCTAACATCAACTACAAGAAGTCATCGACTTCGACACAAATTCGAGAAGTTCTGAATTCGACACGACTTTGACAAACTCAGCAACTTCGACAAGTTTAGCGACCTCAATAGTTCCACGATGTCGACATGCAGCGTTGACTTGCGTCTTGCGACTGTCGCACTACAACAGATTGTCTCTCTGTCTTCCAGTCCACTATAATGGTTGAACTTCTGAAACCGCTTTAACTTCTCTTGTAAATGAACGTAACGGGAAGGAACCCAAGCATCTCATCAGTCTATATAAGCATGTATAATATTGTAATATAAAGTCATGATCTTATATCCAATAATAGAGAAGTACAGTTCGCATTCCTGCATATTGTCTGTGTATTTGTGTTTATCTCTGTAGTCTATTCCTTCTTTGCTTATTCCATTTCTTAAGCTTCTTCCATAACAGAGCCGACTCATTCAATCTAACTATTGTCTCCCTTGTGCACCTGGGCACGACCGAATCATTGGTATCAGAGGAATCAACTTTGTTTGTGCTTATGTTTTGCATAGACACTTCCAAAGAATTTACCTGTCTTATGCATATTCAAACACACTTGCAATCTTAGAAATCCAAGCAAACAATACCTCTAGAAATGGCAGGAGACACAAATGATAGACATGTAGCCGACGAGACAGCATAACTTATTGAGCAAGTTCTAGCTCGACATCGAACTGAAATGTTCCCCCCTTTTCAATGAAATTGTCATGCGATTTGTTTTGACATACGGAGGATTTTCGACAAGAACTAACTCCAACAAAATCATCCCCTTCAAATTTCAAATGAATTTGGACATACCGAATCTAGAAGGAAAGATTGACGCAGAATCTGTCGACAATTGGGTACAACAATTGGAATCCTATTACTTTGTGAATCAAATCTCAGAATTCGAAAAGATCACCATTGCATACTTAAAGATGTCAACATCTATGCACTGCTAGTGGGAGAACCTCTCGACAAAGATGGAGAAAAGCGGAGACCCCATCGACACATGGGATAAATTTTTCGAATACGTCCGAAAGGAATTTTACCTGCCCAAATACCTTGAAAACCAGTGTAAGAAGTGGCAATAGATAAGGAAATGGAAAGACCAATCAGTACATAGTTACACCGACGAGTTCTATCAACTCATGGCTAGACTTGGCATCCAAGAAGAAGAGAAATTGCTTGTTCTAGAGTACATCTACGGATTGTCCCAATACATTTAGCAAGAGATGGAATTTTTGACTGTCAATACACTCGCAGATGCATTCCACTATGGCAACAAACTTGAAACCAAGTAGAAAGGAAAATCATGCTTCGCGACAAATTCAACATCAGGATGACCACCCGACAAGAAGACACCATCCGACTTCGACAAGTTGAAATATTCTCAGCCGACCCCACCAAATCCATATCATGGCAAAAATCCTTTTCATAAAAGGGAACGTAGCAAACAACTTCCTACCAGGAAATGGTGTGATTACCACCACTCATCTTAGCATGATACGTCTGAATGCAAAGCTCGAAAGATATTTTTGGCAAAAGTGTCGACATCTGACATGTTCAAAAAGATGATGGAAGACTCTGATCCAGATGCAATGACTCTTCTAACATCGACATCGACAACTCCAACAGCCTCGACTATCGTCGACGAAGAGGAACGAGAGTGCCTGTTCCATACACGGATATGGGTTCAACACAATCCATTACATCTAATTGTGGATAATAGTAGCGAGAATAAATTCATTTCTGAAGATCTCATGGAGAAACTAGGACTTGTCACCACTCTGCATCCCCATCCTTACAACATCGGTTGGATGAAGGATGGATAGGAACTATGGATCACCCAAGAATGCAAACTCGCCTACTTCATAAATACTTTTGAAGATGAATTACTTTGCGACGTGGAACCACTCTGCGTAGTCGATGCCTTGTTTGGGAAACCTTACTTGTGAGATCGCCATGGAAGTTACCAGTCACGGCCTCCGAAGGTGATTGACATAATCCGAAATTGATGGTATGACATACTAGAGCGATGACCTACACCAATGGTCTCAATGGTATCTTCTAAACAAACGAAGAAGCTCATCAATCATGCTCAGAAGTTCGTATTAATCATGATCAAACCGAAACATTCTAGGAAGAGTGCAGCAATGATTCGACTCACTGACCAGTTGATGCAGGAGCATCGGGGCCTAGGAAAAACATTTGAAGTTGATCAACAAGAGAATTCGACTAGGGGGAATGCTGACAACCACTAGTGTAAAGAAAGATTGGTTGTCAAAGCCAAGTAGTCGAGAAGAAGTTGTCGAGGTACGGTTGACAGAAGGAGAAGGTCAGAAGTCGACAAGTTAGGATGTCAACAGACAACAGGTTTGCAGCAAAAGAGGTCGGGTTTTGACAAGTTGTCGAACAACGACACCGATGGGTTGTAGAGGAATTCAAGCATGGAGGATGGGGTGAATTGGACTGGCAGTCATAGAGCGAAGCAAAGCTAAGAAGTAAGGTCGAAAGGTAACGGAGTGCAGTATGGTCGAGACGTGGGGCCGACAACTGTAACAAAGTCCGAGGAAGTTATTAGAAGTTATGAAGGTGGTTGGGATCATGACAGATGTCACCACGGGAAGAGGTTGTGCAGCACGTCTAGAGGGCGCTGACAACTGTAGGTTTGCAGGATCTGGAGGATTCGGTGGACAGAGAGGTAGAGTGTCTCGAGGAACAGAGTGACCTCGGGAGGAGCAGCAACAAAATAGAAGAGAAGTGCGGAGGCAAAGAACAGGGGATCGTTCATCCATAGCTCAACGAGCACTTTAATTCAGTAGAGGCAGTGAGAGGTAGGAAGATCACACATAGTCGAGAACACACTTAGATACAAATTTTCATTCTGTATATTGTAACAGGCTAAGGCCGACTAGTTTCATAGTTTACTTTGAATTTTGCACATTGTAATTGATTCATAGTAAATAGAAGCCATCTTCTGGCATTTGGTTCATGACCAGCTTTGTGAGTACTTGTGTTTTTATGTGTATTGTTAAGTGAGAGGGTCCGAACGACCTACCTTGTGCCACCAGTGTAGCTCCCGATAGAAGCAGTTGATCGACAATGTTCTCGATGAGTATCGAAGTTTATTCCAAGAGTCGGACGGAGTACCTCGACATTGCCAGGAAAAACACTCCATTGAAATTGATATTGGTTCTTCTTTTCCTAATGCATCTGTTTATAGAAGATCCATTCTCGAAAATGAATATATTCACGGACAAATCCAAGACTTGATCGACAAAGTTCATATTCGACTTGGCTCCTCTCCTTGTGGAAGTCCAGTCATCCTCGTTCCAAATAAAGATGGGGCTTGGCGCATGTGCATCGAATACAGGGCACTCAACAAAATTTCAGTAAAGAATCGCTACCCTCTATCGTGGATAGACAAGCTCATCGATTGTTTGAAAGGTGCTAAATTATTTACTAATCTTGACCTCAAGTCAGGATATCATCAGATTCCAATCGAGCCCTCAGATGTGTGGAAAACTGATTTCAAAACCAAGGAAGGATTGTTTGAATGGTTAGTCATGCCTTTCGGCTTAACCAATGCACCTGTGACCTTCATGCGATACATGGATAACATTTTGCGACCTTTCATCGGAAAAAGGGTCATTGTATATCTTGACGACATATTGATTTACAGTCGATCATGGGAAGAACATGTCGGACAACTTTGACAAGTCCTCGACACTCTCTAGCAACATCGACTTTACTTTAATATGGACAAGTGCACCTTTGCGATGAACATCATCAAATATTTTGGGTATTTAATTGACTCTGCAGGCATTCATGTTGATCCAGAAAAAAGTACAGATCCACAAATATTGGTCCATTCCCCAAAGAATTCAATAACTAAGAAGTTTTCTTGGTTTGGCGATAATCTATCGACGATTCACACTTGGCTTCAGTCACATAGCCTAGCCCTTGAATCAGTTGACGAAGGGAAATGGAAAAACTATCTTGAAATGGAAATTGAAACAACAAGAAGCTTTTGAACAACTCAAGTAGAAGCTTTGCACTACACCAGTACTTGTGTTACCTGATTTGCGTCGGTCCTTTGAGATTGAGACTAACGCATCAGACTATGCCTTGGTAACAGTGATCACTTAGTCTGGTCACCCATACGCTTTTCATTCCAAAAAATTTAATGACATAGTTAGAAGATACTCGAATTATGAAAAATAATTGTACGCCATTGTGTAAGCTCTCAAGCAATGGAGGCATTACATGCTTGGAAAGGAAACGGTCATCCTCACTAACCACAAGCCTCTACAGTTCGCTCTGACCCAGTCGAAAATACAAACAACTCAACAACTCAAGTGGATTAATTACCTACAACAATTCCAGTTGGTGATTAAGTATTGGAAAGGTAAAGATAATGCCACTGCCGATTGTCTAAGTTGACCACCCATTACTCTCCTTTTCACAGTGATGAGTATGCAAGGATACAACACGACCAATTGTCCTCAATTGTATCAGGACAACAAGGACTTCTCATCATTCTATCGACAAATACAGACCGACAAGTCATCGACCTCCGACTATTTCCTGAAAGACACCTTGCTATTCAAGCTTGGAAAACTTTGTGTACTGACCAGTGAGCATCGACAAAATCTCCTTTTGGACGTGCACTACAGCAAGACTGCAGGACACTTTGGAGTAGCAAAGACACTTTCTATTCTCCAGAATTATTTCTTTTGCCTACACTTAAAACCGATGTCAACAAGTACATTCGATCATGCGTGGTTTGTGCCATTGCTAAACTGCCTAATCAACGACAGGGATTGTACACACCTTTTCCAGTTCCTAGTCGACCGTGGGAATCTATTTCTATGGACTACTTGACAAGATATACTACTACCAAACATCATCATGACGTGATCTTATTAGTAGTCGACATATTTTCCAAGATGGAAATTCTTATTCCATGAAAGAAGACCATGAAAGCGCAACAGACTACTCAGCTCTTCTTCACACATGTTTGGAAACACTTTGGTTTACCAACAACCATTAATTCCGACCGCAATGCCAGATTCGTAAGAATATTTTGGAAGACTCTCTAGAAACAGCTGGACACATGACTCTCATTGTCGACAGATTTCTATCCTCATACCGACATACAGATGGAAGTTGTGAATCGCTTGGTAGTACAACTGCTTCGGATGTACAACCACAAGCATCGACGAACATGGGATGAAATTCTTCCATACATATGACACAGTTACAATCATGCTCAGCAAAAATCTACAGGAAAGAGTCCATTCAATATATGTTACAGATTCCATCAATGCCTATCAACTTGATCATCTCCTCGACACAGTTGAACCCCGACACCGATTACAGCCAGCAGGAAGTTGATAAAGCCTTGAAGTTTCGAGATCAAATCTGCAATATCCAGAAGTAAGAAAAGGAAATGTTGCAATGAGAAAACACAAAAGCTAAGGCCTGAAATGATAAGCATCATATTCCTCATTTATTCCAAATTGGGGATAAGGTCTAGTCACATCTCAAGAAGGAGCGCTTCACCGGTCCATACAAGAAGCTCAAACCTTTGCGATATGGTCCATACAGTACTCTTTGACAGATTGGAGAAAACGCTTTCCAACTCAACATTCCTGCATGCCTGGTTCTACATCCAGTATTCAATGTGGATCTACTTCGACCATACCATGCACCACTATTGGAACAGAATGACTTACCAACAACATAACCCGAATACATCCATCCAGATGTTCAGGAGCCTCTTCCTTGCGACACCATCATGGGATGATGAGTGCGCCATACAAGGATGAACACAATTCCCTTGTTTCAGGTTGCTAAAGTCGGACAGCTCCCATCCCAAGGAAAGTGGTACTTTGTTACTAAAATGATCGACAAGTTTCCTCACTTGACCAAGCAAACAATGGGGACCATTTTTTCTTAAGGAAGGAGGTCTAATCCACTTAGCAGTTGGCATTGTTGTTGGATGCTAACGTCAACTATGACAAGTCATTGACTTCGACACAACTTCGACAAGTTCTGAATTTGACACGACTTCGACAAACTCAGCATCTTCTACAATTTTAGCGACCTAAAGAGTTCTACGACATCGACTTGTGTCTTACGACTGTCGTAGTATGACATATTGTCTCTCTATCTTCCAGTCGACTGTAACAATTTAACTTCTGAAACCGCATTAAATTCTCTTGTAACTGAACGTAACAGGAAGGCACCCAAGCGTCAAAGCATTCTATATAAGCATGTATAATATTGTAATATAAATTCATGATCTTATATCCAGTAATAGAGAAGACCAGTTCACATTCATGCATATTATCTGTGTATTTGTGTTTATATGTGTAGTGTATTCCTGCTTTGCTTATTCTATTTCTTAAGCTTCCTCCATAATAGAGTGACTCATTCAGTCGAACTGCTTTCCCCCTCGTGCACCTGGGGTGCAGCCGAATCAGTTTAATTTAGAAAAACTTGTCCTTGGTATTTGTGTTGGACTATCAAAGGCCGCCTCCTGGTTATTCTTTCCTTCAGGGTCTTGTCCTATACTATCTCCTTCTTCAACAATTTTCCTTTCCATATTTCTAGTAACTCATCTTTGGTCAAGGGGCTTGTGGAGGATGACAATATTCATTTCCCTCACATCTTGGAACCTTCTTCTAAACCAATAACTCTAAATTCATGTGAAACATGGTTTTCCTTACAAATTTTTGGGTTTCCACTAACGACTTTAGATTAGAACCCTTTCTCTATCATGAACTATTCCCAGGTAGAATTATTATTTTATAACTTGGCTATGATAATCAACTTGATCAACACATGATGATAGAATCTATATTCTGTGTTTTCTAAGTGCTTTTAAATAACAATAGACATTTTAGACATACTCTTCCAGAGAGAATAGGGGAGTTTGATCAATTGTTCCTCCTTCACATGTAATAAAAAATGAATGCTATGTAGGAAGATGAAACTATACCTACCCTTTAATTAATGTGTTTCTAGATAAATAATATAACATCTACCCATGGATCATTCAACGAACTTTGTAGAACCCCCTTTCCCCAATCCAGTTTATGAGCGTCCTTAAGAAAAAAATGTTTCCAAACCCCTGCCTGTATCTTCTTATTTTTAAACCATCTCTCTCTTATCTATGGCATCCCGATAATAACAATGACAGAGGTATTTGAGACTAGAATTATAAACCCTTCAATCTTTGCAAAAGCTTCATCAAATCCTTTTCCAAAATCCAAGGTTACTCTTTCATGGTGACCTCAAAATTTCTCAAATAAACTATACCATCCCACATGTTGGAATATATTCTTGCACTGTGGATATGCATCTAATAACTCAATAAACTTGGGTTCATGGAATATTCCCATTGTATCGATAATATTTAGTGCAATGAAAATGATATCCTGCTTAAATCGTCTACCTAGCTCCAATCAGAGTTCTTTAAGCACAGAGGGGTAAGGGATAAAAAGTGGAGTGTTGGCAAGGATGAAAATCAAATTAGGGATGGAATGATGAATTCGTATGGTTCACTCGATGAAATTATCTCCATTGTTTGAAATTCATCAAGGGATCATGTCATTATGCATGCAAAATGGTGTTGGGATCAACGCTTCATAATAGGTGAAGGTGGCAGCACGTGTTGATTGGATGGAACAATACTAACGACTTTTAATAATCACCAGGTACAAAATAAAACTTCATTTGATGTGCAATAATTATGAATATGGGAGGCACAATAATTTTAAGATAGGGTAAGGTATGATGATCATACACGGAAAATAATGATAGGAATTAGTAGGAGTTATGAGTTCGTACATAGAGCATGGTAAATTAAGGTCGCCTATATATTCCTGATTATTTGAATTCCAAAGTAAGTTTAACCATTTACCTATGTGCCATGATTTTAATCTTGAGCTATGTCCTCTTTGTTTTAATTTCATAATGAGTTTGCTACTGAAGGTTGTTGCTGGAATCCTCTGTTGAAATGAAAGTAGGTCTAAAATCCCGAAATATGAAATCCCTATAAGCTAAAAATTCTATGTAGTATAAAGTTGAAAGGTCCTGCAACAACTAGAATTTTGGAACTATGTGTTCATTTGAGTCTAGAATAGAGCCTCTTGAAAAATGTTGAAAATCTAAAACTAATTACAAGATTTGGTAGATCCTGTAATAGCTTAAAATTCTGAAAATTGTTGGATCTAATAGAACACGTATACTTTTTAACTTTGTCCTTGAGAATTATGATTTTCAAACAAATTTCATATCTAGTTGTGGCAAAGACATGGTTTTCACAACTAAACTTATTTTTATATTTACTATTCTCTCTCTCTTTGATATGTGTGTGTGTGTGTGTGTGTACGAAAAGAAATAAAACTTTAAGGAGAAGTAGGCATAGGTGGGAGGCCCCCTTTACAAACAACCTCTATTTCTAACTTGCAGCAACATATCTCAAACAAATTCTTTTCTAGACATAGGTGTTTGATACAATATCAATGACCATTAACCAAAAAAGAAACACCCTCATTAACAATTGTTTTTATTCTTACCGAACCATTATAAAAAACAAAATCAAATTGAAAAGGACCCAACCAATGGGTGGTAAGTTTTCCTTTGGAATTTTTAAACCTAGAATAAAAAAGAAGGGCCCAATATATTGGTTTAAATTGATTTCTCTTAATAAACTTATCATTCCATTTCATTCTCTATTGTTGGATAAGAATGGTGTGATGAATGTCATCTTGTCGCATCTCATCCAATTCATTAATTTGTGCTATCCTATGCTTCTATGCCTCCAAAAGATTCATTCCTAATTTAATTGTAGTTTTGACCTGAAACTCAATGGGAAGAACAACTTGCTTATCATATACCAGTTCATATGGTGTGATTCCATTGTATTCCTCCATGTGGTCTTATATTGCGAAAGTTCTTCCAAAATCCTATCTACCAATATGGGTGATGAATCTGTACCGTTTTGGACAAGATAACTTCCAAAACCTTAAAGGTAGTCTACACTCTCCCATTAGCTTATGGATGGTATGGAGAATATTTCCTATGTTTTATTTGGTATTTATGTATGATATATTGAACAAGATTTGATGTGAACTATGACCCCTGATCCATAACTATCTCTCTAGGAACATGAAAGTGAATGAAAATATCTTCAAATAGAAATTCCACAAATTCTTGCTTGGTTGCTCAGATGATATCCTTAGCTTCCACCCACTTAATGATATTGTCTATACCTACTAAAAAAACCTCTTCCTCTTTAAGATTGGGATAGTGGTCCCAGCAAAATCTAGGGCCCATTTCTCAAAAGGTTCTATGAGTACCTGAGGCTGCAAATGAATTTCATTTATGTGAACTAGTTGTCCCATCCATTGGAAACTATCACAACTTCTAACATAATTCTTGGCATCTCAAATAAGAGTAAGCCAATAATATCCTAGATAAAGGACTTTTAAGGAACTCCTTTTGTCGGCAAAGTGACCTTCGCATGGTTCATCATGACATGATTTCAATATTTCAAATACCTCATCTTTTCATACATACTCTAAGATGATCAAATCAGGTCATGTATGGAAGAGATCCCTACCAATCCATGAGTATGTGGCACTTGACGTGTCAATATTTTGCTTCCCCCTGGATGAGAGATGTCATGGTAAATTTTTTGTAGCTAAATAATTGGAAATATCTGCAAATAATAGAGAATTAGTAGATATTGAAAATAAGTATTCATCTAGAAAATTATCATCTATAGGAACTATTTCACCCTCATTACTAATTGTGGAAAGAAAATCTACAAGATTTTGTTTCTCAAGCCTATCTAAAATAGTGATATTGAATTCATGTAGCAATAAGAGCCACCTAGTTATTCTACCATTTTTAATTGGTTTTTCATGAGATACCATTTAGAAGAATGGCCAGTATGAATGAAAAAATCATAAATAGTAATATAATGCCGTTATTTATAGCATGAACTGCAAGAAATTCCTTTTCTGTCATTGTGTAGTTCAATTTAACAGGTGTTAAATTTTTTATAACAAAATAAATAGCATAAGATATATGATCCTCTTTATGTCCCAAGACTACTCCAAGGGGTGTATCTAAAGCATCAGTGGATATATGGAAAGGAAGAGACCAATTGCCCCCCCCAACTTAATATTGGTGCTGCAAAATGATTTTATTTTAATGTCTCAAAAGTAGTTTGAGAATGAAAATCCCAAGAAAATCAACATCTTTAGTAAGCAATTTAAATAAAGGTGCAACTGTTTTTGTAAATTTTTCCATGAAACACCTATAATAGCATGCATGCCTTAAAAAAATCCTGGGTGCAAAGTTAGGTTACACTTTTTGGACAAAGGAGTGGAGGAGAAAAGAAGCAGACATGAGAGAACACATGAAAAATTCAACATAAACTCTTAGAAAAGAGTTTAATAAATCTCTCGATTGAGAGTTTAAACTCTTGGATGAGAGTTTATCAAACTCTCATCCTAGAGTTTTGGCCAATGAAATCATTGTATTTAAAAAAAAAATCTCGGATGAGAGTTTATCAAACTCTCATATGAGAGTTTAACAAACTATTGGCCTAGAGTTTTGGTCAACAAAACTTGCAAAATCTCATGTAGTTTTTCAAAACCTGTAGATTGGGAAAGTCTAAACCCCTACCAATTTTAAACCTTATATGTTGAACTTGGTATCAATGGATTCATCATGGAATCTACTTTCTAATTATATAAGAATTGATGCTTTTCATTAAAAATTTCTACTTATAATAATTGTATTCTAAACTTTATAACCTAAGATCAATTTTACCATTCTAAAGATCACAAAAATGAAAAATTCAATATCGTCGAAACGACAATAACAAAAAAATAAAAATCGCAGGGATGTTCCTTTCACTATCCTCTTCAAAAGAGTAGTTTTAGGTTGTTCGATAAGAGTCACATTAGAAATAAAATTCAAGGTCACCAACATGTGTCGATAAGGAATCATTTTATTAACATATTCTCTGTCGATAAATAATAATAAATAGTGCTTAAGTCTTAAAAAATCAAAATATAGTCAATTCCCAAGTGGAATTTGTGTAGATTATGAGCATACATTTTTTTCCCTAAAATGAAGAACCATAGCTCAAAAATACATGGGGCACGTGGGTCACTCATTATACATACCTAAAATTGTAATGTATATGTCGTTGGTGCCCCTAAACTTTATCGCACTATATGTCCATAATATTTTTTTTAAAAATGAGTCTAAAGCTAATAGAATTCTCTAAAAGTCTTGTGTTTACTTCAAGGAAAAATTACTAAGAGAGATATGGGTTTAAAGGGGTTGAATTTGATAAATGGAAAAAAATGCAATTTTGTTTGTCAAAAAACAAGCAAAAGTGTTTCCCAACTTTATATTTTCACCCTCCTAACGTATTTTGGTGATTTTGGAATTTGAAGCTTAGAAAGGACTTCAATCTTAGCTACGTCAACTTTGATTCCTACACAAGGAATGTGATGGACAAGAAAAACACCTTTAATTAGCAACATAAAACATTTTTCATTACTTAAATAAAGGTTAATTTCTTGGAATCTTGTGAAAACTTTTTCAAGATTACCTAGTGCTTCTACAAAAGAATTACAATAAATATTAAAATCATCCATATACACTTCAACACAATCATGGTTCAGGTCATAGAAAATAGCCAATAATGTTGTTTGGAATGTAGAAGGTGCATTGCATAATCCAAAAGATAACACTTTGTAAGTGAATGTACCCCATGAGAATGTGAATGTAGTCTTATATTTATCTTCTAGTGAAATTCAAATTTGATTATAACTGTTTAAACCATCAAGAAAATAAAAATACTTTTTCCCTGCTAACGTATCCAAGACTCAGTCTATCAAAAAATAAGGGATGTAATCCTTCAAAGTGGCTTTATTTAATTCCCAGAATTCAATGTAAATACACCACTTACCATTTTTCTTGGGCACTATCAGTAGAGGTGAGACTCACTGGCTATCAGAAATAGGGCATTTGAAATTCACATTTAACAATTTCTACATTTCTTCCTTAACAATTTATTTTAGGGTTGGATTCATGTGCCTTTGGGGTTTCCTGACAGGTCGAGCATTTTCTTGAATATATATATGTTGCATACATGTTTTAGGATGAATTCCCTTCATATCATTATACTCCCATGCAAATGCATTAGAATATTTTTGTAGTATGTTGATTAATTGATCCCACTGAAATTTTTCAAGTTTAGAATTGATGTTTAAAAATTACACATTACATAGAAATTACCCTGGAAACCTCTCTCTTGGAGGAAAACCAACAAACCAATGAGATTTCTCCCATCTATTAATCAAACACTTTAAAACAAGTGTTTACAACCGTGACTTGCTATACCAAAAATCACACTTCATTACATCATGCCATAATCCTACTTCATAACTATGACAACTTATTTATAGATGCAACACAACCAACTACTCATTAATGACAAATTATAACTTCTTAATCAATTTCAGTTATTTTGTTACAGTCAAATTGATTGCGTCAAATTTGGTTGATTTCCCATTGAGCTTTGGTCTTTCCATCGAATTACCATCAACCATTCATTTTCCTTCGACCAAAAAACTATTTTGGTTTGTTGGTTGACCATACTTCCACTGTTTGTCGCCTTCGACTCCAGTCAACTTATACTAATTAACTATCAACTTTTTCAGTCAATTTACATGCAAAGAATATAACATTCCCAACATTTTCCCACTTGTTTCCTTCTTTGCATACACATGATATTTAGAACTTTAGATTACTTTAGCAAGGATACAAGCCCATTGTTTCCCTACACCATGAAATATTCTTTGTTCTCACTGAATTGGTCAATGAATCTATTATATTCTTCATTGTGTCTACCTTTTCCACTAAGACCTTTTGGTTCTCCACCATATCCCTCACAAAATGGCATTGAACATCAATATGTTTCATTTTTGAATGATATGTTGGATCCTTTTCCAGGAATATTGAACTCTAACTATCACAATCCAACCTATTAGCATGTTGTATAAACCTAACATATGAACACAACCTTTGTAACCAAACAAATTCCTTACATGCATGAGTAGATGCCATGTATTTAGCCTTAGTATTCGACAGTTCAATTATCATCATTAACTGCATCCTACTCATCCAACTAACTGGTCCACCGAATATTTTGAACACATATCCATAGGTCGACCATCTATGGTCAATATCTCTAGTCCATATGTAATCGACAAAACCATATACATTGATTTCCTTATTTCCCTCGGGCTCTCCTCCATAAAAAAATTGCATAATATGTCATTCCACGTAGATACCTTAATATTCTCTTGACTATGGTCTAATTCTCTTTTCCAAAAATCAACATGTACCTACTCAATACTCCCACTCCATGAGAAACATCGATTCAAGTACAAACCATATCATACAATATAGTACCTACAACACTAGCATAGGGAACATGTAACATGTACTCTATTTATTCTTGTGTCTTTAGACATTGTTCAATAGATATCTTAACTCCTATAGGAATATGGACCTTGACCAATCTACTCTCCTACATTTTGAAACGTTTCACAACTATCTCAACATATTTCCTTTGACTTAACCAAATCCTTCTACCTACACGATCTCTTTGAATTTACATTCCAAGAATGAAATTTGTTGCTCCTAGATCCTTCATGTCAAACTTGGAGGATAACTGCAGTTTCACTTCCTTTATTAGATCCATGTTATTTCCGACCAACAACATGTTGTTGACATGCAAAATTACATATATGAAATGATCACCAGATTTCTTCCCATACACACAATGATCAATCTGACTTCTCAGAAGCCCCAACTACTGTATATATATGTCAAACTTATGATACCATAGCTTGGGTGATTCTTTTAGACTGTAGAGAGACTTCTTGAGCTTGCAGACCAACCCATTTTCTCCTTCCACTTTAAAACCTTCATCTTTCTTTTTATAGATTTTTTCTTTAATATCACCATGAAGGAATGTTTCCTTTACATCCATCTATTTTATCTCAAGATCAAATGTTGCAACTGTTCGGGTACACAGGGTACTACCAAAGGACTGAAGACCAAGAGCAACCACTTCACACAAACAGATCACAGATCAACACACTGATGTTTTGACGTGGTTTAAACCCTCTTGAGGGAAACACTCGATGGCCCCAGCCAAATAGCTTCTACGGGACAATTTATTATGCAAATAAAGAAAGTTACAAATGAGCTTCTCATAATCAATCAACTAAACAATGACCCTCCATGCTCTTTAAATAGAGATCATGGACCAATCGGGTGCTAAGCCATGGATCAAGGTTAGGTTTGATCTAAGAGAAGTTGAGCCGTCGGATCACTCTATGTTGGAAACATATCGTGACCGTCGGATTAAGTATTTACAAATGCATACTAATGCATACTAAAGAAACACACTATCCCTAACGAATATATTACACAAGTTGATCTTAACTAACTCCTAAGTGTCTAAATATCCTAACATCCCCCCTTAAGAACAACTTGGGATAGGATTGAAGGATTTACAAAAGTGACACTATTAGTAGAAGGAAGGAGGCATTAGAGCCTATCCCCCCTTAATGACAAGTTCCTGAACTCCTAACATAGATCGAAGTTTAGAAAACTTTGCTTATGTAAGAGACTTGGTGAAGATGTCTGCAACTTGATCATCTATAGGGAAAAAGAGCACTTCGAGAACACGATCATGAACAAGATTTCTGATGAAGTGCATATGTAGCTTAATGTGTTTGCTGCGTTGATGTAGAACTGGATCTTTGGCAAGCTTGATGGCACTTTGATTGTCGCACCAAAGTGGAGTAGGCTGCTGTTGCTCGAATCCAAACTCTGAAAGGATCTGTCGAAGCCATAAAGCTTCCTGACTGGCATTAACTGCTGCTCGATATTCTGCCTCTGTTGAAGAAAGAGAAAGACCTTGTTGTTTCTTACAAGCCCAAGTAATAGGTCCAGATCCCAGACTGAAAACATAACCTGCAGTAGACTTTCGATCATCAGGATCGCTGGCCCAATCAGAATCAGTGAAACCAACCAACAAAGGTTTCCCCCCTATACTGTAATGAATCCCAAACTGAACTATACCTCGAATATATCGAAGTATTCTTTTAGCTACTTTCCAGTGACTTTCATGAGGTGTCTGCATATAACGGGAAACACGACCAATGGGAAAGGAAAGGTTAGGACGGGAATGAGTCAAGTATAAGAGACTACCAACAAGATGACGATACAAGGTGGCATCGACTTCAGGTGAAGTACAAGTGGCAGAAAGTTTGACTCCAGACTGGAAGGGAGAAGGGGCTGGTGTACAATCTTCCATGTGAAAGCGACGAAGAAGGTCACAAGCATACTTAGACTGAGAAAGAAAGATTCCTTCTTTGGTTTGTAGGACTTGGAGACCAAGAAAATAATGCAAATGTCCTAAGTCTGACATTTCAAAATTTTGTTTAAGACTGGATTTCACATGGGTTATAAGCTTAGGGTCACTACCAGTAAGAATAAGGTCATCAAAATATAGAACAAGTATGATGAGATGTTTTCCTACTTTCTTGGTATAGACATTGGGGTCAGAATGGAATCTAGAAAAACTAGTGTCAAGGAGAAAGTTATCCATTTTGGCATACCAAGCTCTAGGAGCTTGCTTAAGGCCATATAAGGATTTCTTAAGGCAGCGGACAAGGCTAGAGTTATTCTGAACATAGCCAGGAGGTTGTTCCATGTAAATTTCCTCCTGTAAATCACCATGTAAGAAGGTAGACTTGACATCCATTTGATGGACTTCTCAGTTGTGTAAAGCTGCAAGGGAAAGAACAAGGCGGTTGGAGTTCATTTTTGCGACAGGAGCAAAGGTTTCATTGTAGTCAATCCCTTCAACTTGGGAAAAACCTTTGGCAACTAACCTTGCCTTAAGTCTTTCAACACTTCCATCTGATGCATACTTAGTTTTGTAGACCCATTTACATCTAACAAGTTTTGTTCCTTTTGGAAGAGGTACAAGATCCCAAGTATCGTTCGCCATTAAGGAACGATATTCTTCATCCATGGCTGCATCCCAATCTGGATTCCTGGAAGCTTCTGCAAAAGTTTCTGGATCATGATTCTCGGAAACTTGAGCCAAAAGAGAAGAGGCTCGATGAAACTAAGAACGTGTTCGATGTTGATCTCTAGGATCACCGACAAGATCACCAGCTGCTTCACATGTTGAACGGACCCATCGAGGAAGCACTTGTGCTGGTGCAACTGGAGGAACATGAGCAGGAGGAGGTGGATTTTCATCCTCACTGTCATTATTAGAAACTGGAGTTGGAAACCTGTCAAGGAAGTTGGAAGAAGAAGAAGAAGGCACAAACGCCGAATCAGGCTCACAGGCCAAAGATGGCACAATCGCCGAGTTAGGCTCGCAGGCCAAGATATTTTCATCAAATTTAACATCTCTTCTAATGATTATATCATGAGAATGTGGTTGAACAAGTCTATAACCTTTTACATCATCATAATATCCAAAAAATATGCACTTTTCACTTTTAGGCTGCAATGCTTTCCGTTTTTCATCCGGAATGTGAGCCCATGCTTCACTACCAAACACACGGAAGTGACTTACATCAGGTTTAGTTTTACTCCATGCTTCTTCCCGTATTATACCTTGTAATGCTTTAGTGGGGGTGCGATTAACTATGTAATTTGCACAATTAATGGCTTCAACCCAAAATTGAAGACTTAGTCCCTTAGATTGGATCATACAATTTGCCATTTATTTTAAAGTGCAGTTCTTCCGCTCAGCTACACCATTTTGTTGTGGTGTATATGGAACAGTGTGCTGTTGTTGGATGCCTTGTTTAGTGCAGAAAGTAGTGAACTATTTGTTAACATATTCTCCTCCATTTTCAGATCTTAACTTAATAATTTGATGACCAGATTGTTTTTCAACAAGGGCCTTGTAGGCCAAGAACATGTTAAATACTTCGCTCTTAAGTTTTAGGAAATAAACCCAAGTGCGTCTGGTGTAATAATCAATGAAAGTTAAGAAATATTTGAAACCAGAAAAGGAAGCAAATGGAAGAGGACCACACAAGTCAGTATGCACAAGCTCCAAGGGAACCGAGGCGTGCCAAGAGGCACGTTTGTCAAAATTGTCCCAATGATGTTTTTCGAGTACACAACCGGAGCAAACACCATCCCTGCAAGATACCATCGGAAGACCTGTCACTATATTTTCTTTACATAGTTGTTGCAATGAGCGATAATTTAAGTGACCAAATCGCTCATGCCAAAGTTTTCTCAAGTTATCACTATGAGCAACAAAAACTGAAGGGAAAGGTGATGACCCAAAGTTGTTAAACTTGTACAACCTGGTAATATCATCAACAATTCTGGTAGCTAGGACCTGTTGAGGATCCTTAAAATCCTTGATTACAACTTGGTGAGGTGTAAAGGTCACAGTTTTACCTTCACTAGAATGAGTGATCTGATAGACTGATAACAAATTGTAGGAAATTCTTGGAACACATAGTACATAACTAAAATGACCATTATCTACTGGAACTGTTCCATCTCCTACAACACTTAGAGATCTATCATCACCAACAAATATTTGTTTGGTGTTACATTCATGCATAGTAGAAAAGATGGCTTGATCCTTAGCCATATGATAAGATGCTCCAGAATCAATGAGCCATTCATTTGAAGTAGAAGAAGAAGATGCATTATAAGAATAACCAGAAGCACAAAGTGCATGTCCATGAGAGGTAGATTCTGAAGGCGAATCTAGGTTGATGTGGTGCTTCTTCATTGCTGCTTCCAAGGCTACCATCTTCTTGAAACACTTAGATTCATCATGATTATCTTTCCCGCAATAGTTGCAATGATGCTCAGTCTTCTTGCCTTTTGGCTTGGATCCTTTGTCATTTTTTAAAGAAGGAGCTGACTGAGAGGGTTTGGGACCCTTGTTTGACTTATTATTGCAAAAATTTTGTTTCTTGGGAGGCTTGGACTTTTCTTTCTGTTGGGACAATAAGGCTTTCCCAGATGTATCTGCATTGTTGATTATTCCAAGATGAATGAGTTTATCTTGTTCTCTAATCAAGGAATCACAAAAGGATTCAAGACTAGGCTCTTAATAGCTAGTTGCATTCAAGGATGCTTTCATGGAGTAAAATGTAGATACAAAAACAGAATATGCAGGTCCAAGTTTGGAAAGAATATGATAAATGCATTGTTTGTCTTCCCTCTCAATCTTACATTCTGCACATAAGAGTTTAGGAGTTTTGTACTTAGATAAATAATATTGAATGCATGAAAAGTCACTTGGATTTAAAGAAATCAACTCATTTTCAAGTTGGTGACCTCGAATTTCATTGTGTTTACCAAACACAGATTCCAACTTGTCCCAAGCAGCATTAGGTTCATCAATTCCAGATATGTGGAATTGCAAATCAGTAGAGATTGACATCCCAATCAATCCACAAGCTTCATCACATCTATTTGCCCATTTTATTTTCTTATCATCATCAGTGGGTTCTTTTTCTTTCCCTGAGGTAATTCTGAAAAGTCCCCTACTTCGTAGAACATCCTCCATACGAGATTTCCATGAGAAATAGTTGGAACTGTTAAGTAGAATATCAAAAAGGGCGGCCATATTTGTAAATTAATGGCTGTAAAAGCAAAAACCAATAGGCTGGATGTGAAGAGCTAGAAAAAATAGGTGGTTTCAAAAACAAGGCACTGAAAACTGACTCTGTATGATGAAGTTATGCTTGAACAAAGAAATTGTTGAAGATGTCTCCAATAGTGACATGGCAGCTAGACAATGTCCAGCAAAAAAAAAGAACCCCCCTCTTCCCAAGATGAACCTTTTGACAATCACTTTACAAGAAAGTTTCTTTAAGTGAACCACTTTTGTAAAATAAGTGATTTCACTTTTACAATGATTTTACTTTTAAATAGTGCAACAATAAAAAAAACTTAAGTGACTCACTTGTATTTTTATTTTTTATTATTTAAGTGAGATGCACTTTTACAATAAAATAACTTGAAAATAGAAATTGCATGCACTTTTTCTTTTAAAAGTAACTTCCTAAGACTTGAACTCAATACCTATTAAGGAATAAAGCAACTTTGAACCAAGTGAGCTAGATTAAAAGGTATGTAAAATATGGGAATGAGGAAGGGGGCTTTTTTTTTTTTTTTTACTCTTCTTGCTCGGTTTGCGTGCTTGCCCCTTTTCCTGCAAAACAAACCACAAATCGAAACAAAAAAAAACTTTTTCACACTTGTGGAGTTAGATCTTGTTAGCTTGCCCGGAAAGTCTACGTTTTCTCTCTGTTTCTTATTTTCCGAGATCGCGCAAGGTGCATGGCAAAGAGCATACGCAGCCAAGAAAAACCCTTTCCCTTTCTGTTTCTGATTTGCCGAGATCGCTCAAGGTGCACGGCAAAGAGCATACGCAGACGGGAAAGCAACAATCTGAACCCAAAAAAAAAAATCTAACAGTAAAAAAAAATGATAAAATATAAGATTTTTTTTCTTTTGAAAACAAAAAATAAAAAAATGCATCACTGTAACATTATACCTTCAGATCTGATGAAATACGCGTTTCTGGAGCAACCGAGAACCGTTTTCAATCAAATGAAAACTATTTCCCAATGGAAACGACACTCCGGATGCAATGGAACACTTCCCATAGCCCATAAATGCACAAAAATACCAGAACTAGAAACCCTTTCGAGTTTCAGCAATAGCAGTTGAAGATCTAGATCATAACCGGAAGCGGCACTTCATAAAAGCTCTGATACCATGTTCGGGTACATAGGGTACTACCAAAGGACTGAACACCAACAGCAACCACTTCACACAAATAAATCACAGATCAACACACCGATGTTTTGACGTGGTTTAAACCCTCTTGAGGGAAACACTCCACGGCCCCGACCAAATAGCTTCTACGGGACAATTTATTATGCAAAGAAATAAAATTACAAATGAGCTCTTCATAATCGATCAACTAAACAATGACCCTCCATGCTCTTTAAATAGAGATCATGAACCAATCGGGTGCTAAGCCACGGATCAAGGTTAGGTTTGATCTAAGAGAAGTTGAGCCATCGGATCACTCTATGTCGGAAACATATCGTGACCGTCGGATTAAGTATTTACAAATGCATACTAATGCATACTAAAGAAACACACTATCCCTAACGGATATATTACACAAGTTGATCTTAACTAACTCCTAAGTGTCTAAATATCCTAACAGCAACTAAATGCATTAGTACTCTTATGGAAGTTAGCTTAACAATAGGAAAGAAAATATGGTTGAATTCAACTCCCTCGATTTGGGAATACCCTTTCACTACCAGTCAAGCCTTGTACTTCTCGACTTTAGCTGTTGCATTCAATTTTTTCTTGAGCACCCACTTATTGTTGACGGGTTTCCTTCTATTTGGTAATGCAATTAGATCCCATGCTTCATTCTTCTTCAAGGACTCCATTTCTTCTTCCATATCCCTTTTCCAAATTTTACCCTCTATTGAGTCGATTACTTCCTTTACTGACCTGGGATCATCTTCTATGGAAAATAACACAAAATAAGAGTGAAAGTCGGGTGGACTATACGTTTATGGTTGTTTCCTTTCTCGACTAGACCTCTTAACATTTAGATTCTATTGTTCCACCTCTTCATCAGATTCAGTTGACTCACCCAAATCTAAACTTTTGTTGTTCATTTCAAACTCTTGCTTTTCTAGTTTTTCTCTTTTAGCCTCTTCATCCCTGGAAGTTCCTTAAACTTTTCTGAAGATCACATTTCAACTATAAACTATCTTCCTCATCACTGGGTTCCACAATTTATACCCATTCACTCCATTTTTGTACCCAATGAATATGTATTTATTTGACTTGTTGTTGAGTTTTGTTCTTTTATCCTTTGGGATATGCATAAAGGCATCACACACAAACAATTTGAGATGTGTAAGAGAGGTTTTTTTACCATCCTATGCCTCATATGGATTCATGTCAACTAGATTCGTATTTACCAAGTAACATGCTATGTCGACTTTCTCTTCCCAGAATTCTTGTGCAACTTTTGTACCACTGAGCATGCTCCTTGATTTCTCCATCAGCATTCTATTCATTCTCTCATCAACTCTATTCTATTTAGACATGTGTGGATTTGTGTTTTTTCGATCTATATCATGTTGTCTGCATAACTAATTGAACACCTTTCCACATAATTATCCTTTGTTATCAATTCTCGGCATCTTGATCCTTTTACCAGTATGATACTTCACAAGATATTTGAACTCTTGAAACTTCTCAAAAACCTCATATTTCTTCCTCAAAAAAAAGAACCATGTCATTCTAGATAAATCATCAATGACAGAAAACTAATATCGATATCCTCCTAGTGAAGGGACCGACACAAGTAGAAACACATCAATATGTATTAACTCTAGTATTTCATTATCCCCAGTACCACCAGATGAGAACCTTACATGACTCTGTTTACCATAAATACAATGTTCACATAATTCAACTTCTTTAGAGCAATTAGGGAGACATTCAACCACACCTTATTGTGCATATCATGAATACCTTTCTCACCTATATTCCCCATCTATTGATGCCAAAATATTATCAAGTTTACTAGACAATAAGATATGCTTTCGTTAGTGTATGTTCGTCCCAATAACTTATACAAGGTTTGAGTCCAAACTACCCTCATCAAAACCATCTCTCCTCACACCATTTTTCATGTATATTTCTCAAATATATACTACACACTTGCATTCTCCATCTTACTGAATAAGATCATGTTTCAGGACAAACTTGGGATATGCAGTACTCCTGGAAGTGTTCCTATTCTTCCATCTTTTAGTTTCAATCGAACTTGACCTCGTTCGACTACCCTGTTCATTGAATCGTCTCCTAGTAGGAAATCACCACCATTGATCTTCTCATACTAACATAGCCACTCTCTATGAGGTGTCATATGATATGACACATCGAATTCTATCAACCAAGAGTCATGATCCAACTGTGTACTTGTAGAGGCCAAATACACATATTTTTTTTCTTCTTGTGAAGAGCTATCATCAATCAACTAACCTTCCTCATAACCTTTTCCTTTCTCAAATTCCGTTGATTTAAAATTTCATCTACAATGCTCAACTTTGCCGCATTGATAGCATGTTTTTGTCATTGGACCAAGTGATTTGGTCTTAGATATACCTCTTGACTTTGACTTTCTACCGGAGGCCTTTCCTTTTCCTTTTCCTATTGGGAAAGATCTTACCGTCAAGGCCTTGTGGGTCAAACCTTCCATGTTCTTCTGTCTCATCTCTTCTGACAACAGAGATACTACCACATCATTGACCTTCAATGTTGTACTATTACTTCCATTATCCACGATCCACCCACAACTAGGATATCCCAGGAATCTAACAAAGAGAACAATCGATTTATGCATTTATCCTCCTAGTTGATTTTAATATCCACAAAAAAACACTAACTAATAATATTTTTGAATGCATTCAGGTGCTCTGTAACTAAGTCACCTTTTCTCATCCTCAGAAGGTATAACTTCTTCTAAATAAACAACTTGTAAACCATATATTTTGACTGGTACAAGTTCCCCAAATTTTCCCATAGATTATTTGCAGTGTCTTCTTGTTATACATTTAGTAATACAGAATATACTAAGCAAAGTCGAATTGTACTCCTTTCGTTTTGATCGATATTTTTCCTTATTCTTTTGAAATACCAGTCAGATTCATTCCTGGGTCGATTGTAACCCATTGTTCTTGATCTACAAGGAGATCCTCCATTTTAAGCTTCCAAAGCTCTAAATTTTTCCCATTAGGATTTTCAAATTCTATCCTTGATGTGTTAGCCATTCTAACTATAAATCAATGTTTCCAAAAATCTCTCATTGCAATAGGTACTCCCCAAATCTAGGATCAATCCAAACCCTCAACAACAAAGGAATCCTACTATATCCAAATACAGTTCTAGTACCAACTATTGGTTCTTAATGTTGATTACAATAGGTTTACAAATTTATTCATATAGTTAAACACATTAAACATAAGACAATGGCACACAATACATCAATGAATTACATATAAATTACCCTGAAAACCTCTCTCCTTGAGGAAAACCAACAAACCGGAGAGATTTTTCCCATCCATTTATAAAACACTCTAAAACATGTGTTTACAACCATGACTTGCTAGACCACAATTCAGACTTCATTGCATCACACCATAGTCATACTTCATAGTTGCTACATCTTATTTATAGATGCAATACAACCAATTATTTATTAATGACAATCCATAACATCCTAACCACTTTTAGTTATTATGTTACACTCAACTTGATTGGGTCAACTTTGGTCGATTGCTCATTGAGTTTTGGTCATTCCATCGACCTCTTGTTGACCAATCATTTTCCTTCGACCAAAAAACTATTTTGGTCGGTCAATTGACCAAACTTCCATCGTATGTTGCCTTCGACTCTAGTTGACTATCGAATTTTCCATTCAATTTAAATGCAAATAATATAACATTTGAAACACATTTATTGGTGATACATAATTATATAATGACGATAGAGCAACTAGATCATAGTTTTCTTGAGAATATGCACCAAATATATGATAAAAGGAAAGAGAGGATGAATATTGTCCCTTAAAATATTGAATAAGATCATAATTAATAAGAAAATTGTTCATTTTATTTTCTTCGTTATTCTCCTTAAAATTCATAGCTTGTTCAATGCTAAAAATTGGTTGTGTGATTTCTACATCATTTTTAAGTTATTGAGTATTTTCTAGCTCAACTAAATATTTTGTAGGTGGGTATACAATAATATGAGACTATACCTACCCTCGCATATAATGTATTACTAGATAAAAAAATATAGCATATACCCATGGATCGTTCAATGAACTTCTTAAAACCCCCTCTCCCCAATCTGGTTTCAAAGTGTCCTTATGCAAAAATTGTTTCCAAACCCCTGCTTGTATCTTTTGATTTTTAGACCATCTCTCTCCCATCCATGGCAGCCTGATAATAAAAATGGAAAAGGTCTCAAAGACTTGAATTAGAAACCCTTCATTGTTTGCACAAGCTTCATAAAATACTTTTTACAAAATCCAGTGTTACTCTTTCATGGTAACCTCAAAATTTCTCAAAGAAACTATACCATCCCGCATATTGGAAGATATTCCTGCACTGTGGATATGTGTCTAATAGCTCATTAAAATCAGGTTCATGGTGTCTTTCCATTGTCTTGATAATCTTCAGTGCAATGAAAATGCTAACCTGCTCAAATTGTCTACTCAACTCCAATAGGATTTCTTTAAGCAAGGAGGGGAAAGAGATGAAAAGTGGAGTATTGGAAAGCATGAAAATCAAATTAGGTATGGAATGACTAATTCATATGCTTCAATCGAAGAAATTATTGCCGTTATTTGAATTTTATGAAGGGATGATGTAATTATGCATATTAAATGGTGTTGAGATCAATGCTTCATAATAGGTAAAGGTGGCAGGATGTGTTGATTATATGGAACAATACTAACAATTTTTGGTAATAATCACCGAATACAAAATTGAACTTCATTTGATGTGCAATCATTACGAAAAGTGGCGACATATGAATTTTAGGATAGTATAGGGTATGATGATCATGCATGGAGAATAATAGTAGGACTTAGTAGGAGTTCTGAGTTCATACATAGAGCACAGTAAATTAAAGTCACCTATATATTCTTGATTGTTTGAATTCCAAAGTAAGTTAAACCATTTACATGTTTACCTATCTGCCATACTTTTAATCGTAAGCTCTAAACTCTTTGTTGTAATTTGATATTGATTATACCATTGAAGGTTTACACTGGAATCCTCTATTGAAATGAAATTGGGTCTGAAACCCAAAAATATGGAATCCCTTTAAGCTAAAAAATATGTGTACTGGAAAGTTGAAAGGTCAAGCAACTACTAGAATTCTAGAACTCTCTGTTTCTTTGAATTATGGAATAGAGCCTCTTGGATATTTGACCTCCATAATATTCTATTATTTATTGAAACAAATATTGAAACCTTGAAAAATGTTGAAAATCTAAAACAACTTACACGATTTGGCAGATCTGGTAAAATTGAAAATTTATGAAAATTGTTGGAGCTAATATAACACTTTTTTTTTTACTTTGTCAACGAGAGTTCTGGTTTTCAAACAAAGTTCATATCCAGCTATGTGAAAGACATGGTTTTCACATATTTACTTATATGTGTGTGTGTGTGTGTGTGTGTGTGAAAATTGTTGGAGCTAATATAACACTTTTTTTTTTACTTTGTCAACGAGAGTTCTGGTTTTCAAACAAAGTTCATATCCAACTATGTGAAAGACATGGTTTTCACATATTTACTTATATGTGTGTGTGTGTGTGTGTGTGCATGTGTGTGAAAATAAATAAAAATTTAAGAAGTAGGGTTAGGTGGGAGACCCCATTTACCTGCAACCTCTATTTCCGACTTGCAGATATTGAACAAATCCTTTTCTAGACATAGACGTTTGATACAATCTTAAACAATGACCATTAACTAAAATAGAAACACCCTCATCATCAATTTTTTTTATTCTTACCGAATATTATAAAAAATAAAAAAAATTATAAGGACCCAACCAGTGGGTGGTAAGTTTTCCTTTGAAATTTTTAAACCTAGAATAAAAAAGAAGGGCCCAATCTCTTGGTTTAAATTTCTTTCTCTTAATAAACCTATCATGGCATTTCACTCTTTTTTGTTGGATAAGAGTGGTGTGATGAATGGCATCTTGTCACTTCTCATCCAATTCATTAATTTTTGTTATCCTCTACTTCTAAGCCTCCAAAATATTCATTCATAATTGAATTGTAGTTTTGAAAGTTTTTACTTGAAACTCAATGGGAAGAACAACCTCCTTATCATATACCAGTTCATACGGTGTGAATCCCATTGTCTTCATCCATGTGGTATTATATGCCCAAAGTGCTAATTCTGGAATCCTGTCTACCCAATCTTGGTGATGAATCTATACTATTTTGTACAAGATACCTTCCAAAACTTTGTTGGTGGCCTCCACTTTCCCATTGGCTTGTAGATGGTATGGATAAGATTCCCTATGTTTGATCTGTTATTTATGTAAGATAGTCTAGACAATATTTGATGTGAATTGTGACCCTTGATCTATAACCATCTCTCTAGGAACACCAAGCGAATGAAAATATCTTCAAATATAAATTCCACAGTTGCTTGCTCAATTGCTCAGATGAGAGCCTTAGCTTCCAACCACTTAGTGACATAGTTTGTACATATTAAAAATAAAATTCTTCCTCTTTTACATTGGGATAATGGTCCCAAAAAAATCCAAGCCCCATTCCTCGAAAGGTTCTTTGTGTACATGAGGTTGTGGAGGAATTTCACCTACTTAAACTAGTCAACCCATCCTCTGGAAAGTATCACAACTTCTGGCATACTTCTTGGCATATCTAAAAAGAGTAAACCAATAATATCCTAGACAAAGTACTTTGTATGAATTTGTTTTTTCTGCAAAGAGACATTCACATGTCTCATCATGACATGCTTTAATTTTTTCAAATACCTCATCTTCTCTTACACATTTTCGAATGATCAAATCTGGTCATGTACAAAAGAGATACCCACCAATTCATGAGTATGTGGCACTTGACCTGACAATCTTTTGCTTCTCCTAGGATGAGAGATGTTGTGGCAAATTTCCTGTAACTAAATAATTGGAAATATATGCAAACCAAATAGAATTAGAGATATATTGCAAATAAATTTTCATCGGTAAAATTATCATCTATAGAAACTATTTCACCCTCATTACTAATTCTGGAATGAAAATCTACAATGAGGTTTTCCTTTCCAGGCTTATCTAAAATAGTAATATTGAATTCTTGTAGCAATAAGAGCCACATAGTTATTCTACCATTTGTAATTGGGTTGTTGATGAGATATTGGATAGAAGAATGGCCAATATGAATGAAAACTTCAAAACCAATAATATAATGACTAAATTTATTCATAGCATGAACAACTGCAATAAATTCATTTTATGTCATTGTGTAGTTTAATTTAACAGGTGTTAAATGTTTGCTAACAAAATAAATAACATAAGATAGTTGATCGTCTTTATGTCCCAATACTGCTCCTAGGGATATATCTGAAGCATCAACGGATATATGGAAAGGAAGAGACCAATTTCCCCCCAATTCCCCCCATTTAAGATTGGTGCTACAAAAAAAAAAATTTAATGCTTCAAAAGTAATTTGACCATGAAAATACCAAGAAAGAGAAACATCTTTAGTGAGCAATTTAAACAAAGGTTCAAGTATTTTTGTAAAATTTTCTATGAAATGCCTATAATATCCTGCATGCCCTAAAAAACTCTTTTGGTGAATTTTGACTTGCAAGCTTAGAAAGGACTTCAATATTACTTGGTTCGACTTTGATTCCTACACAAGAAATGTGATAACCAAGAACAATACCTTTAGTTAGAAACATAAATATTTTTCATTACTTAAAGTAAGGTTAGTTTCTTGACATCTTGTAAAAACATTTTCAAGATTCTCTAGTACTTCTACAAAATAATTACCATAATAAGTAAAATCATCCATATACACTTCAACACAATCATGGATCAGGTCAGAGAAAATAGCCAATATTGTATTTGGAATGTAGCAGGTGCATTGCATATTCCAAAAGGTAACACCTTGTAAGTGAATGTACCTCATGGACATGTGAATGTAGTATTATCTTTATCTTTTGGTGTACTTTGGATTTGACTATAACTGTTGAAATCATCTAGAAAAGAAAAATGTTTTTTCCCTGCTAATGTATCCAAGACTTGATCTATGAACGAAAGAGGGAAGTAATCCTTCAAAGTGGATTTAATTAATTCTTGGTAGTAAATGAAAATATGTAGCTTACCATTTTTCTTAGGCAATATTAGTAGAGGTGAAACTCGGTGGCTATCCGAAATAGGTATATGCAATTTACATTTAATAATTTTTGCAATTCTTCCTTTACAATTTCTTTTAGGGTTGGATTCATGCACTTTTAGGGTTTCCTGATAGGTCGAGTGGTTTCCTAAATATAGATATGGCACATCATTACATGATTTAGGATGAATTCCCTTCATATAATTTTACTCCCATGCAAATGCATTAGAATGTTTTTGTAGTATGTTGATTAATTAATCCCACTGAAATTTTTCAAGTTTAGAATTGATATTTAAAAAGTTCCCTTGACTGATTCCTACGACAATGCTAAAGTATTTTGAAACTACATGTATATGTGACACATAATTAGATAATGACAACAGAGCATCTAAATCATAATTTTCTTGGAAAATCTGCACCAAAGATGTGATCAAAGGAAAGAGAGGATGAAGACCACACCTCACATTATTGAATAAGATCAGAATTAATAAGAAAAATGTTAATTTTATTTTCTTCAGTATTCTCCTTAAAATTCATAGCTTGGTCAATGGTAAAACCGATTGTGTGATTTCTGCATCATTATTAATCCATTGATTATTTTCTATCTCAACTAAGGATTTTGCAAGTGGGTATAAAGTAACTTGCTTAATTGAATCATATTTCTAGATATGCAATTAATGAATGCATATGAAGTGGCTAGCCATGGTATTCATAATATTAATGGATGACCCCCAGGATTTGATTCAGGATGTAACACCATAAAATCCATAGGGTACTCCCTTGAATTAAAGGAAACAATAATATCCTTTAGTATACCCTCATGTTTAATATTAGATCTATCTCCTAATTCTAGAATTGTGGGTGTATTATGAAGATTGCATTGTTGTAAATATTATATGGTTTATTTAGTCATTACATTAATTGCATATTGAAGTTCAATTAAATTGTTCAGGATCAGAGTATTATTAATGTGAATTGTAACAATGGGGCTTCTAGGATCAACATATTTCTCCATTAGATTTTGTTTATGTCATGAGGTATGTAAATTTAACGATGAATTGCACAGTTGGTGGGTCTGTTTTCTTTCTTCTTCATTTTATTAAACCTAATTCCCTAACTATTTTGGCATAAATGGGGGTATATTTTATATATTGTAGTAAGGGAATCTTAATACAAACATCCTTCAATTCTATTGCTAAATCAAATTCAGAACGAACAATAGATTTGTGAAATTTAACATCTCTAGATTGCAAGGAGTTTGGGATAATTGTGGTTTTTTTGGTTGTGAAGAAGAAGCTTACTTTATTAAAATAGGAGTATATCATTGTTTGATGGATTAAGAGACTATTCATCCATTTCTTCTTCAATAATTACCATAGATTTCTTATTAACCACTTTTCCTGATGTCAAATAATATTTGGTAACTCAATGGGCATGATTAGGTAGGTTGGAAAAATTTGTAACTCGGTGTTATAAACGAGTTGATCTACCTTATTATTGGGATTAGGGATGGATTGGATAGGTAGTTGGGTAGGCTTGGGTGTAGGTTGGTTTTTCGGTAGTTGCAACTATTGTGGTTGGGCCTATGTTGGATATGGTTGTTGTAATGGGGGATATTGTGGTGATGTTGGTAGGGAATTTTATGAAGGGTATTGTTGATATTTTTTATGAGATGGATAGGGGTAGTTAGGCATGTTTCCATAGGAATTTCCTCTCCATCCTTGTTTCCAAGGTAGGGTTTGGACATTTTTTGGAGGCCATGCTTGCCACATCATAAGGAGGTTCTGCAATTGAAGTGGGTTCATTTGTCTAGAATAATATAAAGAAAACTATGGTGTGGGATCTAAAATCATACCTAATGCTAGTTATACCATGGAATTTTCAATGCAAGAATACATAGTTGTTGTGTTACTTCATCATCCCCTTGATAGGAAAACTTGAGCTCAATTAAGGAAGGACAATTTTCTGTTGAATGATGCTTTCAAAAATAACACAAGCTTCAATATTATTTAAAGGACAATCTCTTGATGGATGCTTGTTTCTACACCTAGAACAAAAAATAGACAAAGATGCATTCTCTTCCTCACATTTCTAATGTAAAGTATCTAATTGTGATCTAAGAGTACCAAGAATGTTGGTTTTAATAATTTCTAACAAAGTCCCAAGTTATGATATAGTTATTCCACCCGTAGTTGATTTGGTAACTTTATAAAGAACATCTCTAGGTACCTTACTAGATCTTGCTTGACTCCTAGAATATCACCTGCATAGATCACATATTCCTTCAAAAGATAATTGAGACACACCTCCACATCCCATAAGATTAATTAAATTTATAGATTCATTTATGGTTCCTCCTAATAAAATAGTTCTAATTTTTTTGTATCTAATTTACATTGTTTGGATCTTTTAAGATTGTAAAAAAATATCTCAACATAATCCTCCAGGCTTGCTTCCTTGTTCTATGTCATTCTGAAGATTTCCTCCCTCAATTTCCCAACATTTGTAATAGTCCTGATATTTATTTAAGAATTTTTGTGTATTTCATCCTAAGTTCTAATAGTATTCCCCCTAATCCCATAAAACAACATAAAGTTGAATATTTGAGATTATTAGGGAATAATTTAATTTTTTGTGTGTCATTGGAATAATCGTGACTATCGCATAAAATATCAAACTAAAAAAGAAAAGAATCAGGATCCTCTGCTACCCTTCCAAATAAATGTGGTAATACCAATGGTGGATTTTTTTTCATTTGCACTATCATCATTAGATCCACAATTGGAAAACAAAAAGTTACCTCCCCTTCTACATTTGACTACGCTTCATCGCCTTTTTCCATGTCTCTTCCCCCAAAAAAATTTTGAATTTGGTTGCTAGATGAGGAGATTCTAGTTCTATAATAGGTTTGGATTCAACTTCTAGCTCTATTTGTGCCTCTGATTCCCCAATTGATACTACAATAGTAGATCATTATTGAAGAAAGGATATAGAGTCCACAACTTCACTTATTTATGGTCCTTCCCTTCAAAATTTTATGCCACAGGTATTTGTCTTGGATTTGTGTGGGATGCTAGAATTCTACTTATTTACACTCCTCTTATTGATCTACTTGTCAAGTGGTTACTAAATGAAGGGGTTCTTACAACACCACCAAATGAATTTGATGGAGAAGTTGGAATTGCTCTACCAGTTCCTCTAAGAAATATTCCTTTATTATACCTAAGTTTATTCATGCATTCTTAACATAATCTACATAAAGAGAAATCCTATGCAAAGATAAATTAATGCAAAAACAATGCAAGCATAAAATTATAAATTATAAATTCCATAATTCTTTAGCACTTCCCCAACAACAACGCCAAAAATGTCACTCAATTAGGATGTATAAATCATGTTACATTTTATCATCAATATGGAGTTTTTAATCTTGTGAACGGATGGAACCGTATTTACAAAATTAGTTCATTTATTATTCAAACATGCTACGCCTAAATTATTCTACTAGAAATCAATTTGTCTTGGATTTAAGAAAAGAAAATGTCGATCCAATCATCAACAGAAAAAATAAAATACTAGGAAAGAAAATATACACAAGGACAGTCATTTTTGAACCCTTAATCACTATTATTCAAAAGGTAGAAACTCAGGTTACAGTAGCATGCTAAAAACACCTCCTGTAATGGATAGTTTGTTTCAATCGGGTAGATTACAATTCAAAAATAAATGCTTTGTGTGCAAAGTTAAAACTTGCAATGAAAACTAAAAGCTAATTACCAAAATAAAAAAATTACAGAGTTAGTCTATGCCGAGAGAATAATTTTTGGAATATCAACCACAATGATTCACTATAAAAGCATAGAAATTCAGGTTGCATTACATATATTTACAATCATTGTATAAAACAGATACTCTGCTTTATCGATTGGGTTATAGTTCAAAGAATAAATGTTTCTTGTGTAGATCAATACACTATAATGAAAGCAATAAGACAAATGATCACACATAAGAGGCTAGTTATCACACAAAAACAATGATTACACGCTATGCTAATAAAAAATAAAGAAACATAAAGTAAAATGCAGCAATATTCCCAAAGCAAAGGGGCCTTCCTCCTTTGGGAATGTGCTGCAAAAGCTAAGCTAAAAAATCAGAAAATTAATGGAATGTCAAAGCTTGCTGGAGCATACATTAATTTAAAAGAAGAAGATTAAAACAATAAATCATAACTTTGTTCTTTCACTCTTCACTAACTCTTATCAATCCCTTGTATCTTTGATCTTGCCCATATTTATAATAGCACAATAAACCATCAAAAAGGATTCAGATAAGATCATATCCTCCAATTACAATATATGAAATCACACATATGTTATTTATAGGACATTTAGACGAATAGGAGGTAGAACAAATAATGCATTGTTAAACTTATGTGATTTGGTTGATCTTAAGCATGATTAACAAGGAACATATCACCATCCTTAATGTATTCCATGATTTCATGACACTTGTGTAGGAAATCAGGATCTTCATGAGCCTAGGATATCGATGTTGTTTGTTAACATCCTATGTTTTGACCTATACATTGACCAATCTCCCTTACTACTTCGATTGAATATCTTTGTCACTCAAAAGGAACTTGAGAATCCTTGAAACATATGGAACATCATCAAAGTGGTTTATTTCAAGTAAGCTCTGTGTTGCTAGGAAAACCAACGACAAGGACAGGAACTGGGGATTATTGTAAAAGGAAATTGTCAATGTCTTTAAAGATGATTTTAACACTACTAAGGAAACAAATAACATGAAATTATGATATAAAATAATATTATTACTTGAGATGATCTGTAGTGATGTTATCTTGCTAGAATCATATAGATTTGGAAAAAAGATAGATAATTTATTAAAAAAGAAAACGGTATCTATGGAAAAAGAACCTAACATCCAGTCAAAATAAGGTCAAAATGAGAGGCCAACAGAACTTGTGTGCCAAAATTAGAGACGAATTCACCCTTCCAAATCTCCAATCATTAAAGCCAAAATTGACAAACTTCAAAATGTAGGTTTCATTTATCCAATTGTGTATACCACATGAGTATCCAACCTGATTCCAATTAACAAGATATAGGCCACCATTTGGGTTTGTATTGATTTCCATGACTTGAACAAATATTTTCCTAAGGAAAACTTCCCCACCCCTTTCAACCATATTATCGATGCATTTGTTAGACATGAGGTTCTATCCTTCATGAGTGGTTTCTCAGGGTACAATTAGATTCAAATTCATCCTCATAACTAGCACAAAACTACCTTTACCACCCCTTGGGGAACCTTTTCCTATTGATCCATGACAATCAGACTTAATAACACTAGGGCCACGTTCCTATGTGCCATGTCGTACTAATTCCGTGATATGGTAGATATTATCCTACCATATTTAGACAACCTCGCAACTCATTCAAAGAAACATTCACAACACCTAGAACGCATTCGTAGGGTGTTCCTTAGGTGTTGTAGGTATAACATTCAATTGAACCCTCTTAAGTGCATACTATGTTTTCTTATTAATCGATTGTTAGGATCCATATTTTTTTAATAAGGAAACACCGTTGATCCTTTGATGTTTCAATCCATTCTTGAACTCCCTCATGCTAAGAATTTGTGTAAATTGCAAAGCCTTCAAAGAAATGTGAACTATTTACGTCACTCCATTCCAAATTATGCCACAATCACTCATGGACTCTTGTGTTTTCTTCATTCCAGCATCCCTTCATATGGGATGATCAAGATCAAGCTTCTTTTCATGTCCTTAAGTGTGATCTTACTTTGATACCCTTAATTATCCCCCTATACTTTGCAAAGTAATTCAATCGTTACATTTCGACATCCACATATGTTGTAGCCGAAGTGCTTGTTCAATAAGATGTCAACCCCAAGGAACATGTCATCTATTATGCTAGTAAGAAAACCTATCTAGACCTTCTTTATCTTATAACCATGAGGAGAAGCTAGCCTTGGCCATCATTTTTTCAGTCCAAAAACTCTACCAATACATCCTGACGCAAAATCAAATTCATTGTGAATTTGAAGCCCATGTTATATCTCTTAAATCAACACCCCATTCAAGGAAAAGTCACTAAGTTTATGATCATCCTACAAGAGTATGAGATAGACTTTTATACTTCCAAGAGCAAAAAGGATTTGATCTTGGTTGAGTTTATCCATGACCTCCCTTCTGATGTCAACCACCCCCTATTGATGATGACCTTTTGGATGAGGAATTATTCACCATTTCCTCAAACGATCCTCGGTATGGGGATACCTTAGTCTATATGTTCACTCAAAAATTTTGCTCCCCATCTCTCATGTGATGATTATCATTGGATCAATCACCAGATCCTTGAAACCTTCTTATCAATGATATTTAATATTAACGCAGAGTTCACATTATCTTACGATAATGCCTCACCTTTGAAGTGCATTAAATGGTATTGGATGACTGTTATAGCGATGCATTGGGGTGTCACCTTTCATGAATGGCCATTTCCCAAAAAATCATTCGTGCTAGTTATTTTTGGACTACCTTATTTTCTAATTACATAGAGGCAATGAAACATTGCCAAAGCTACCAATTATTTTCCCCAAAGGTAAGGACACCTCTTTCCCTTTTACATACAATTTCCATTATTGATCCATTATGTAAATGGGCCTTTGAATTCATGGAGCATATACCTGTGTCATTTGGTGGCCATAAGTACATCGTGGTGGCTGTCGACTATTTCACCAAATGAGCCAAATACATGCCAACATATAACAATATTGTGTCCACTATGATACTTTTCCTTTTCAATAATGTAATCACTTGATTTGGTGTATGATCATAGTACTCGATTTGGAGATTCCAAGTGGAAATATATATCTTACCATTTGAAATTTGAGCTTTATTTTTTATCCCCTTGTTTCCAATAAGGAAATGGCTAAGTCAAGGCCATCAACAAGGTCCTCAAAACCATGCTCCAAATGATGATGGATATGCACAACTCCAACTGGAATCATTCAGTCTTTCCTACCCTCTGGTAATATCATACATTATCCAAAAGGAATATCTAGTTTACTCCATTCCACCTTGTTCATGGTGTTGATTCCATCTTACACATCATGATTCAGATCCCCTCCTTGCACTCAGTAGTTGAAATTTTTCCAAAAACCTCTAATCTAGAACAATTCTTGATTTCTTTGGAACCGAAAGATGAAAACCATCATGTTACTTTGTAGAACATTGAATCTACCAAGTAATGTTCAAAATCCCATTACAACCACCGCTTCCACCCATGCTCGTTCCAAGAAGATGGTATTGTCCCTGTTTACAACTAAGAACATGAAAAACTTGGTCGAGGAAAGTTCACGGGGGCTTCACTCAATAAACTACTATCATAGCACGTTCATTCATGGCATATGAAATAATACCCCTAATTTTACTAAATATTGGAAAATACCTTCCAAAATCATTTTTTTAACCCCCTCCCAATATGCCTTCCCAATTTTAAAAAAAAAACTATTTTCACTAGATATTGTATGTATCGGTTTTTTCATTAACATTTTTTATACCCCTTTATATTTCTACCTAGTATATTGATATGATACCCCTCTTATGATCCCACATGCATTCTACAATGCACCTTTCTTCTTTCGATGTATATTGTGGATACACATTACTTCACCCACAATGCAATTACTCAACCACATATCATTATGATTTGCAACGTCTAATGGTCTAATAAAGAGATACGAGATCACTCTTGTATGTCACTAGAGCCAATGCACATAGTACAACATTTATATTGCATGTTGCAATTCCCCAATCCCTGACTAAGCCTGTTGTGGGCTAGGTATCCAAGCCTGCAAGGCCTGTAAGAATCTCTAGGAGGTTGACTAAACCTACCAAGGCCTGTAATAGGCACAATTGGTTGGGTATTCAAGCCCCCAAGGCCTATCGAGGGCTTATAACAGGCCCTAGAGGCTTAGAGCCTCCCAAGTCTATTGGTAACAATTGGTTGAGTGCTATTGGTAACAATTGGCTGTCAATGAACACTGTCTCTTGACAATGATTGACTGTAAACCCACTTCACCATGAAACCCCTGGCCTCAAGCATGCCTTAAGATGCAATTTCCCTGCATACTGGTAAGCCCTAGCCTTGCCTCAACCCGATTTCTCATCCGACCTTGATCCCTTTATCTCCATTTGGAAGATATTTGTCAGCCTGCCCATATAAAAAAGTCCCCAAAGTATTTTTGTATTGTTACATTAAATAAAAAAAACCCCTTTCCCCTTAATATATAAGCAGTATAATTTTTAGGTTTTCATGAATATTTAATACCGCAATATGAATGAACGTGGTATTATATTGCCTTCTAGTGAAGCCCCCGTGGGAAAGTTTGAGTCTCTATGGCATGGACCCTATGTGATCAAACACTGCTCATGCAAGGGGTCATACCTACTTCATGGTCTGGATGGAAAACTCCTAAATAACCACCATAGTGGATTATATCTCAAGAAATACTATTCATGAGATCAATTCCCCTTTTTCATTTCTTGTATTATAGTTGTTTTATTTTCCCCTCTTATGGTGAGCGTTATGGTTTCTTTTATTGTACTTTCCATATGGATCATTATTCTTGATGTCACATCAGTTATGCTGACAGTGGAATTAGATATTCTTCGAATATCTCCTTGTCAACCTAGGCCATATATTCCCCTTCACACTCTTGTGTATATGTCATTAGAGTATGTATTGGTGATGACACCAATAATCAGGTGGTACGATGTCGTGACTGGCCTCTTTTCCAATTCCCTCCAAATGCACATTCATCACTTTCATATTTACCTTGATTCCCAATTGCTTGTCACACAATTGAATAATTGTGATCAGGTATGCGATCCTTACCTCTTTAGAAATTATTTCCTAGCCAGACAAATGATTAGACAATTTCAATTTTTACATTCACTCATATTCCCAGGAGTCTCAATAGTTTTGTAGATCATACTATAAATCATATTCTAGATTGACATATAAATCATCAATAATAACAAAATAAATCATACATGTGTATATGATACCATAAACATAAAGTGCACTCATATGTATAGAAAGTAGCATCATGCATACATCACATTTCATCATAAAATAAGGATAATGTATATAAAACTACATCCACATACATATGTCAATATATCACCATAATTCCAAAAAATAAGAAGTGTTTACATCAATGATCCACAACTTAGTCCAAAAAATAGTGATACATGTTAAATTTCTCTAGAGCTTATAATATGATTACTACTTCCAATAAATTAACCTAGATGCATGCACATACTTAAATTTTTAGATCTGATTTTATGAACAACAATGCATTATCTCATTAAATGATAAAACACACAGCGGAACAAGAAACCAATCACACACAGTACATAATAATTTTTACCCTAGAAACCCAATTGGGAAAACCAACATTAATGGAGATTTCTTGAAAATAATTCTAGTAGAAAACAAGGAATTTCTACAACAAAAATTTATCAGATTGAGGGAACTTGTTTCCTTGATTTCTATGCCAAATATATGGGCCAAAAATTTTCTACAAACTGTATGCAAAACAGTTCCTTGGGAAGTGTGACCTCTGCTCACATGTGTGGCCTAGATTTTTTAGTTGTACGACCTGCTGTTGTATGGATTCCATGGGATCTGTGCACCCTCTATACTGTTGAAAAAATTGGTGACGTCAACCCTTATGGTTCCCTTGGGAATCATGCCCTTTCTCTATCCTCTCAACTGAAAAGTGTGCCCCCACTTTCTTGAGATTCATTCCCTCTATTTTCTGCTCTTGCTTCTCAAGAATGTCTACTCCCTCTCTCACGTGTATCTCATGTGATGTATTGAAATTTTACCCTATGCCTCTCTTTTATAATTACCAGTGAGGTTTAGAGTTCCAAAACCCTGATTTCACTTCCAATGCAAAATTTTCACGTGCGCATTAAAAAGTTAATTATTTAAATTTTTCTTCGTAAATTACAAAAAGTCACTTTTACATAAAAAGTGAAAAAGGTAAAGCTCATACGTATCTACATGCTTCAAATGTTGAATCCATGCAAAGCACTTGTCCTTTGTTACTCCAAAAATAAACACTCCCTATTAACGAGGAAAGTGTCCTACACCATTCCAATAATATCTTTGAAGAATACAGACTTCCCCTTAACCAAATACCGCAGTCTGTTCATCTTCTTCTCATGTGATTCTCACACAATATATGAATTCCCACCCTCTCTAAAAACCCTTTCTAGAGATATCGTTTTAATCTCCCTTCATGTTAGGAATTATCACATGAAAGACATCCTTAGTTGAAAATTTTAACACTCCCTCTTAGCGAGGGAGGTCCTTTTGACACATCCACCACCAGAATCCCTCTCCATACACATTATGTTGTCTATTGTAGAATATCCCTCTGTCTTTGAATCGCATCATGTTACTGATCATGTACTCTGATCTGAAGACCTGTGTCTACCTCTCTTGCTCTGAGATATCCCATCCCACTTCTAAGACTCTGTCAGTGTCAAATCACACCACCCTCTTTCCAATACTATAACAAGATGCCTCTTTCACACTCTCATGAATTGAATACTAAATACTCGATAACACCTCAATATCCAGAGCATCTCGATCTCCCTCTGTCTCATGCACTGATTTAGAATCCGATATCCACCTAGATCCTCCATACATAGGATGTCTACACACCACATATATCATGTCCCTCCAATCACCTAGCAACATTGCTTCAATCAGATCCACTCCCAATGCATAGATGAATATATGTCCACACTTGAACAATACTACATATCCATCATCTTCTAGGGATGGAATTGAGAGTTTGTTTTCTTTCAAACCTGGAATAGAGAGCACCTCGGACACATCCAGAATTTCCTTAAACTCAAGTTGGAACCTAACATGTCTAACTCCTCCCACTGCATGTACTTTTTCCACTTCAATCTCTACGTGACAATTTGGACTTATCTCCAAAATGATGAGGAATACCTCCCATATTCCTGTCATGTGACGAGAAGACCCACTGTCAAGGAATACCTCCCATATTCCTGTCATGTGACGAGAAGACCCACTTTCAACTATCCATGTCCTATCACCCTCAACCTCAAGTCCATTACTACCACAACTTGAAACAAGTGAGACAAGTGATAATTATTTCTTAAAAATTTCAGTGAATTCATCCACCGCAGTAGAAGCTTCCACTTGTCCCTCCCTATCCTTCTTACCCTTCTTTTTATTTGGACATTGACCTGCATAATTTCCAAACTGATTACATGCATCACATCGGACCTTGCTCGTGTCCTTTGTAGCTCCACCTCTATATCCCTTCTTTACTTTTACCTTGCCTTTGCTTGCAAGAGAATTGTTCTCCTCATCATCACCATGTTTTTGGTCTGACTGACTTGATGCCACTCTTATCTCCTCCTGAGTGAAATCATCCCACAATCTATCACAGTTGGAAAGATTCTCTCTAGAAACAATGCAACTGAAAAAAGTGTCCCATGGTTTGGAAAATCCTTTTAAGGATGACCGAACCATCTCCGCATCTATAATCTTCTCACCCACGGCAGCAAGTTCATATCGAACTTGTGTATCTCTAGTAAGATAGGATGCAATAGACTCATCTTTGGACATATTTATACTATGAAGTTTCTCTCGTAGCACCATCTTTATGTTCTCATTGACACTCTGGAAAAGTTTAGTCAATGTTTCTAACATCTCATAGGCATGTGTCTTTCTGGTCACATGCGGAATCACGTGATCCTTCATAGAATCTAGAAGGATTCTATTGGACTTTATATTTCTCTTGTTACAAGCGGCCAAGTCTACTAGATATTTAGGAATAGTAACAGGTTCTTTGATGTCCCAAAATTCATGCTCCTCCAATAGCAGAGTAATCCTCTCCTTCCATGCACTAAAATTGGTTGTCCCCTCATACTGATCTTCAAATATGAGACCTGTCTCCATGACCTTGTAAATATGATAACCTAATATTCAAACCCTCCTAAATAAAATAACAGGTGGATCACTATGCAAACTGCTTTGGTTTGTTTCAGAGACAAGACTCTAATACCATGTTAAATTTCTCTAGAGCTTATAATTTGACTACTACTTCCAATAAAATAACTCAGATGCATGCACATAATTAAATTCTTAGATCTGATTTTATGAACAACAATATATAATCTCGTTAACTAATAAAACATACAGCAGAACAAGAAAGAAATCCCACATAGTACACAATAATTTTTATCCTCGAAATCCAATTGGGAAAACCAGCATTAATGGAGATTTCTTGAAAATCGTTCCAGTAGAAAATAAGAAATTTTTATAGAAAAAATTTATCATATTAAAGCAACCTATTTCCTAGGTTTCCATGGAAAATATCTTGGCCGAAACATTTATGCAAACAGACTGCAAAAAAACACCTTGGGAAGTATTCCCTCTGCTCACACGTGTGGCCCAGATCTGCTAGTTGTGCAACCTATTGTTGTACGGCAAACTTGGGATCTGTACAACCTTTTTACTATTGAAAAAATTGTTTAAATAAGCCCTTACGGATGCCTTGGGAATCTTATCGTCTCAACTGAAAAGTGTGCCCCCTCTTCCTTGGGATTCATGCCCTCTATTTTCTGCTCTTGGTTGCTAAAGAATGTATGCCCCCTCTCTCACGTCTATCTTGCATGATGTATTGAACTTTTACCCTTTGCCTCTCTTTTATAATTTAGCAGTGACTTTTGAGGTTCCAAACCCTAATTTCACTTCAGCATTAAAAAGTTTCACTTCCACATTAAAAAAAATTAATTAATTAACTTTTTATCCATAAATTAATAAAAGTCACCTTTACATAAAAAGTGAAAAAGGTAAATCTCGGGCATCTTCACATACTTCAAACATTAAAGCCATGCATAGAAATTGTCCTCTGTTACTAAAAAAATCAATAATACATAGTCTAAAAAATCCATCCCATGTCCATAGTATGGATATAGTTCCTCAAAAGTGCTTACTCATCATCATCATCCTCATCAGTATGATCCTCAAATTCATTTCCTACATCATTGTCCTCATCACTATATTTACTTATGATGCAGGTGACACTCCCACTCATCCTATAAAATATGCCATGGGATTCCTCAATTATCACCTTATGGTGGCTCACCACTCTATCGATGCCCAAAAGCAGACGACGATCAACTCCTTGTCAAGGTACTGACATCCATCATTAGTAATTCCCTCCAATAACCGATTGATATCTTGAAACAAGACCTCTAGGATGATTTCTTCCCTATTTTGTTTCCTTTGTACTAGGGTGTTAGGATTGACCCCCTCGGCCTTGCCTCATCATTGCTTAAAAATTGTTGGTGGATGTTACACCTAAATCTTACCACCTTAAGACTCAGTGTAAACCTCCCTGAAGTCTCCATGACTAAGA
The DNA here is from genome assembly GCA_027924585.1 of Larix kaempferi. Lineage (NCBI taxonomy): Eukaryota > Viridiplantae > Streptophyta > Pinopsida > Pinales > Pinaceae > Larix > Larix kaempferi. The sequence continues at coordinate 13,905,349 of BSBM01002204.1, read as the reverse complement.
TACCAAATTGGAAGAGATACTGACCTATTTCTATTGGGTTTAGTGAGGTCACTGGAGGTCACCTTAGTGCAGCATGCGACATCGCAGGTTGTCCTACTACATCCTGCGACAATGTCAATTAAATGGATAAAAGGGCATCTTCAAGCCATTTCTCGACGGTGTGTGATGTGGATATCTATCCCCAACCTATAGGGGAGCTGGCGTTCAGTTCCCTAGACCTTTGGGAGGATCCCTTAACCCTATCCCACTATATCTCAACCTACCCTATCCTCTTAGTCATATATATATGAAGCTCATTCCCATTCCAAAGGGACAAAGTCTATAGTACTTGCATGTTGGTGAAATTAGCTTAGGATATCTCTACTCATCTCTTGGGAGACGTATACTTCCTTTGGAGGCTTTTGCATTGGCTTGTTGGAGGAGGATTGTGGCGTTAAGCTTTGGTTGTAATCATCTCAATATTTGTACTTCCCTCTTTTTAATACAGTAATATAAACTCTTTCCACCAAATGTTGTTGTGTTAATAATGTTTGTGTATTTTACTTGCTTAACCATTTACTTAGATCTGTTATTGTTTAGATGTTGTTTTACTGCTTGTATTGTTCTATATGTCTTGATAGGTCTTGCACCTGAGATCTGACAACCATGGAGCTTGGAACAACATCAAGGAGAAAGATCTACAAGCTATAGGTAAGACATCTAATCACTTTATCTTTAATTAGATCTAGGAAAGCAGTTTCATATTCTGTCCCACTTGTTCTAGATTCACGTTGAACTAGCGAGATCATGCCTTAAGTCCACTTTCGGTAGACTTTCCGGTAACAAGTTTGGAGACCATACTAGGGAATTACAATGCATTGTTTTAAGTTGTTAGTTTGAAAGTCATCTTCTCTGATTTCTTTGTGAGCCATTTCATTTGCCTCCTTAGTCTATTTCGCCACCAGATCTTCTTCCTGAAGAGTCTGCTGACTTCCTTTGGGTCTGTATGTTTGATTGTCAATCCTTTTGGTTGATCATATTTGGAGATCTATTCATCCTTGTATAGATATCTCACCCGTCGCACCAAGGTAATATAGCCAGAGAGACGTTCCCTTGTCAGGCGCAGTATGTTTCCTTGCAACCTACGACAGTGTCACACAGCACAGTTTGACATCCTGCGCCATCGGTGCAGTTCACTTGTTTTCCACCTACGATGGGTGCTCTGAGCTTGACCAAAAACTATGATGAGCAGTATAGTATTATGCTTAGGTTCTCTCCTCTCTAACCTTTGGGTTTGGATTGTCTTACAGACCTCCTCTACACTGTATCTTCTAGTCAGAGACCTTCTTTGATGTTGCATTGCTAGTGTTCGGTTTCGTTTGGTTTCATTCGGAGTGGCTTTGGGCTCCATTTTGGACAAGTTTGAGTTTCGGTAGTGGTGGACACTTTAGACTCCCCCACCTTCATCCACTTGACCTTGCATTCCCTCCTCTCCTCACCTGATCTAGTCTTTGTATTGGATCTGATCCCAGACCTTTTTTTGCACATGTTATTTAACTTTGCTTGCATCCAGTTGTTTGTTGAGTGCCTTGAGTGTTTTCAGTTCATATGAGTGCTTGTCATTTTCTTGACAATTTATGAGTGTTTAGAGTGCTGCAAATAATCTTTCTTTTCAGTTATTCACACTTAAAAGCATCATTGCTATCAAGTTGTAGTCTTGGCATATCATTGAAAAATCAAAGTGCTTCATTTTTGTCGTTTTCAAGTGCATTTGGAAATTGTTGTAGAAGTTGGTTCATGCATTGGAAATCATTCATAAGTCTTTTGGAAAGTTTTAAAGAAAAGTTAATCATTTGTGTTTTTTCATGAATTATGAGCCATTCATTTTCGTGAAAAGTCCAAGTGAAATCAAGTTTTTGCAAAAGTGATTCCATGCTTGAAAGAATTATATGCATTTTTGGTTTTTTATGCTTTTAGGCCATTGTAGTGAATTTTGAAAAGTTATAGTGCTCTAGATATAAATTCTCTCTTTTCATCACTTAGTTGCATTTTGATTCAAAAAGAAAAAAGAAAATGCTTGGATTTGGTTTTGATGCTTGTTGATTTTCATATTTTGCTTGGAAAAACGAAAAGAGTACTTTCATTATCAAATTTGGTAGAATTGAGATTTGTTGAGTTTTGTTGTTTTGGTAAAACCACTTGGAAAAATATTTCTCCTTCCCATACATAATTTTCATCAAAAGAAAAGTGCATTATTTCATCTAGTTAGGGCTTGCATTATGCTTACATTTATGTACTCACTTCATGCATTCACCTAACCGTCGAGATAAAATTAACAATATAACTAGGGTAAAAACTTTAGTAACTTGTGTGTTAAGTTAGAGACGTGTTCCGACATCTTAAAACATGGTAGCTGTCATTATTTGCTTGCACTGCATCCCGGTGGTATTGTAGTCTTCCACGTACCAACCGGTATATCAAAGCTCTTTCACGTACCAACCAGTATATCGAAGGCTCTTTCACGTACCTTAGGGTATATCGAAAGGAATTTCACGTACTTGGCATATATCGAAAGGTGTTTCATGTACTTGTTAGTATATAGGAAGGTCTTGTGCCGTATGGTTGTGCATTAGACAACATCAACACGAATTTGAGCTCCCATGTACCTTGCATATATTGGGAGACACTCCTAGGATTCCTGAAACCAACTGAGTCAACCATTTGGCCGTCTTGGTAGATAAATACACTGAGAACAACACTCGGGGAGATTACTCCCACGTGTCATCTAGGTAGTTGGGTATTCATGAAAGGGTACGGTCCCAATCCTCCTTGTCATGTTTTACTGTTGGACCCTGCGATATATAGCGATTTGCGAAACCTTGACAATCCTGTGTGGTTCCAGACTTTTGAATCCACACCTATCACATAAGTTTGCTTGCGTCCTTAGTTTGTGTAGATTTTTCTAGACTGTTTTTCTTTTGTTTAGAATACTCTAGGAGAAACTCTGTTTCAGTCACTTTGGTTGACTTTTCTTAGAGAAGGTCCCGCAGAATTTTGAACTTACCACCCGAATATCCCATTAACCAGGAGGTAATTTCGAAGGTAAGAATGGACCCACATGTCACGGTCGTGTCACATAAAGTAGAAAACCCTAATTTGAATATTGTAGCACACATGTTCCCTCCAAATTCACCCACCTCCAACCCCCCAAGGGGTGAAGAGGCGGAAACTTCCACTTCACAAGACCTACCTCCTGTTTTATCGAGAGAGCCTGGATCATTGGAATGGTTAAATCCAGCCTAGGACGACCCTGTATCAGCTGCATTTGGTCCAGCTGCACCCTTTTGGGAAACCTCTCTAGGTCAACAAGTGGCTCATTTTGTCACTACATCCCCACCTGCTTGGCCCACTCCCGAAAAAAATTCCGGACCCCTTCATGCTTACTTGGAACAATTGTGTTCCAAGGGTGATCAACTTCCAAGATAAGTTTTTCACAAGGGGTTGAAGCCATGGAGGTACCCACGTATCGACAGATCCCGATTCGCACTTTATCTTATGATTCATCGGAACCATCCACCCACAACGTGTCTACTTATGAACCTAGTCAAACCTCACTTCCTTCAGGTACACCCCTTAGACAAGAGACCAGTTCTATACCTCCAATGAGTCAACCTATTGAAGGACAACAGTCCAACACTCCTCACTACTACGAGAACATTACCCACTCCTCCCCCACCCCAAAACCCATGGGGAGGATACTCTTTACCCACTACATTCCTTACGAGTAATGTTAATCACATCGTAGATAATCAAAAACCCATGTTGGGTCAACCTTTGATTAGTGGTCAGCACGTTGCTGCTGGGGGGAAACCCCCGTCCCTTAACCATAATACCAGAGGAGGAGTTCCCTTCGGACCTTCTGTTGGAGCTTCATTACCCTCCGGACCTTCCACCACGGGATTATCCCATGTTGGGGGACCATCCCAGTCAAAACAACCACCATGGAGTCAAGCGTATACATGTTATCTTAACCATGTGTCGAGACAATTCAATCCTGGAAATGCACTTTACGGGATACCTTATCCCAGAAATCCATACACTCTATGGGGGCATCAAAATGTTTTATAACATGGACCCCCACCTACCATCCCTCAAGTATCACCACCCCCATTTGGTCCCTGCCCACCTCCTTCCGAAGGCGGCGGGTCCCCACACAATTCCGTAGGAGGCGGACCTCTACCTTCTGGTGGAGGACCCCCTCATTCTGGAAACCATGGACCACCCCCTCCTGGCGGCGGAGGTGGAGGCCCTCCCCCTTCAAGTGGAGGAGGAGGGATACCCCCCCCAGGTGGTGGTTGACCACCACCTTATGGTGGAGGACCATCCCATTCTGGTGGCGATGGTGGCAGTCCATCCTATCACAGTGGAGGTGGCGGAGGAGGCACACACCCTTCCAACGGTGACGGTGGAGCACCACCTCCTCCTGGAGGAGGCGGTGGAGGTCCATCCTATCCCAGTGGTGGTGACGGTGGAGGTCCATCCTATCCCGGTGGCGGTGGCGGACCCCCACCATTTGGAGGAGGCCCACCCCCTCCCGGCGGTGGCGGCGAACCCCCACCTTATGGTAATGGACCACCTTATTATGGCAATGGACCTACATATGGTCCGGGTGGCACACCCCCTTACGGCCAATTTCCTCTAGGAACACCCTACAACCAGTCGATGGAAGGTCCCACTGGATCATACATACCATATCAGTACTTGCAGCCTAATCAACATCTACCTTTTCTAGCTACGTTGGACCTACTCGACCTGTCTCGCCTAACTAATGACCCCATCATCCATGGATACAATTGGCCACCGATTCCGGTGAAATTACCATTAGATATTCCCAAATTTGATGGAAAACCCGGTGAGGATCCAAAAAATTATGTGATGAAATACCACTTATGGTGTTCATATAACTCCTTGATGGACGACTCAATCTGTCTTAGGTTATTCCAACAGACTCTCACCAGCCCAGCTGCCAAATCATATATTGAACTACCACCCAACTCTTTTCCATGTTTCTGCTCTCTTGCTATGTCTTTTTTGACTCATTTCCAATTGCCCATTCACTATGGGATTGGTACGGACTTACTGAACTCACTCTGTCAAAATACTGCCACTCATATCTCAGATCATATCCATGAGTGGCAGAGGAGACGATGTCTCATTAAGGCTCATATTCTAGACCAAATATTAGCTGACTGGTTCACAAAGTCTCTCTTACCTGTCATAGCTCTAGATGTGGCCATGGGATGGGCCGTCACTGAGGAATAGGTTATTTCTTGTGCCCATTACTTAGAATTGGTCTATGCTCAATCCGACACATTATATGAAATTGTTCCTGACACACCCCGCCCTACCTATGACCCTGCGAAACACCCTAAGGGACCATAGGCCGATGGCATCATTGGTTCCCTTACCTCCCAACCTTCTACTCAAACTGGTGGATCGTCGAACCCCCAGGGTTCTTCCCCATCACCACCACAGGCTAGAAGCAACACCACCAAGTCACCCACTCCTGCTTCCACCGAAGAGGTGATTTCTGTTCAATCAACTTCATCTCAAAAGTCTAGTGGTAAGAAGAAAAACAAGGGAAAACCTAATAAATCTTCCAATCAGTAGGAGCCCAAGACCACCATTGAAGACACCAAACATAAGAGGAAGTTGAAGTATCCTTGTTTACTGTGCAGTGGTGACCATTTCTCCAAGGAATGTCCTCACCGAGACAAAGTGCATAAGTTTCTCAAAGGAAACTCTACTACCGCAGTTCTCAACGATCCCTTCCCCACTCATAATCAACAACTGATCGCTCAAAACTCTCCTTCTCACGAAGAGGCATCCTCCATTGTGCATGTTCTCATGATGCGTAGTGAGACGGTTAACTTGAACACACGTTCACATTCGTATGACTCAGTCCCTCAGAAGGGACCCATTGGAAGTAATACTAAAAAAAATTCCACTTCTATTCTCGACATCACCATACCACATGCTTCTCTCACAATTGAGAAGCCTCCTTTAGAGTCAGTGTTGAGTCTGCCTAAGAGCACGATTCGAAAATCCATTTTCAATCCCAATGCTTGGGCAGCTCAAAACCATAATATTGTATAGGAATTTGCACAAGCTCCTTGTGTTATGTCGACGCTAGAAGTCTTGCAGAACTATCCCAACAAGCGCAAGACTCTTCTCGATGTCATTGGCACAGTTGATCCAGATTCTTCTAATACAATCATGTTCTGAATCGAGTACTTTAAACTGAGGTTTTCCCACCAAATTTCATTCCAAGTTGCTACGAACATTGCTGGGAAGACAATCCATTGTAATGTCTTGGACGAAGGTACCTATACCTCAGTCATGTCGATTTCGTGTTGGAGAGCCATTGGTTCTCCCGAGTTAAACCGTTCTCCCACCACCTTGAAAGCATTCGACGGTTGTGGTTTCCAACCTCATGGGTTGTTGCAGGCCTTGGCAGTAGAGTTGGGGGGTAAGATCGCAACCATTAACGTGGAAGTGGTCGCTGCCCCTTTAGATTATAATCTTTTACTTGGTTGTCATTGGTTTTATGACATGACTGCAGTCGCATCATCTATCTTCCGCATTGTCATTGTCGACCAACTAGAATTATGTACACCGGACAGTGCTACTCATCCCGGAGATAATGTCCCGTTACTCGGGAAATCTTCACAACCATTTGAGATCATAGGGGTAGGCCTCATAAAAGATTCATCTCTTATGGGTATTTTTCCAACCTCAGATCCCCCCAACCATGTTGCCTCTATAAACATGATATCCTCTCTTCCCAACTCCACCAATCCATGGCTCGTACCTGATGATGCCACTATGCACTTGATTGGAGACAATATGCCTCTTTCCCCTGCGGAACTCACTTATGAGGCTATCCATTTAGCACCAGAGGACCACTTAACTATGGCCTCTACATCATGTTCTCTACAGTGGACACCGTCCTTACCCGATCCTCTGCTCTGGACTTTTCATTCTAACGAGTCCATTATGGAGATTATGAGTGGGGATGACCCTCCGTGGGAAGACCTCCATCATTGATCGTCTTTCCTTCCCCCATTGAATACTGTTGAGAACCAAATCACCACTATTTTTACACCGGATGTCTACCCTTGCCCCCAGTCCCCAATACTCACGTGTCATACCAACACTGAGTGAAATTTGGTAAACATCGAACCTACCATTCCGGTATACATATCGGTTACTCTTGGTGTAGTGGAACACATTCATTTAGGCCAGAAGTGTTCCCCTAAGGAAATTACTACTTGCACGGCCTTGTTCAAGAAATTACGAGACGTGTTTGCTTGGACCTATGAGGAAATGCCCGGGATAGACCCTACTATTGTTTCACATGAGATTCAAACCTATCCTAATGCTAAACCAGTCCGGAAAAATCTATGACTGGTACACCCTAGGAAAACTGCGGTGATTAAGGCAGAAATTGAAAATCCCTTGAAGGCCAGTTTTATCTACCCTGTTCCATTAACAGAATGGGTCTCAAATTTTGTCCTTGTAGCTAAGAAGTAGGGAACCATACGTGTATGTGTTGATTATCGAGATTTGAATAAAGCTTGTCCTGTTAGGATATCTCATCACTCAGTTATGTACTTTGCATGCAGCCCAGTCACCATTTTGATGCCTCCAACACCTAGTCCCCAGCCTACCAACACCCCGGAGCTTCCTTCCACTCAGTTTTATCCCTCCTAGTGCTTAGTATGCCCATCATGCACCTACCACTTGAGAAGGGTGCCTTTTCTCACCTACCACTCTAGTTCACTTCAGTTAGCTAGTTGTCTTTCCTTGATTTAAGGCTAGACTGACTCCTAACTGCTGTTATCACTCCGATGGACCTCCAGTGAGACTAGACTACCTATTCTGAATCCAATTAGCTCCTCATGCGCCCTCCATTGACCCTCCTTCCCTACATTAGTGCCATATCCATCATTTACACTTATTACACTCAATTAGACTCAGTTTAACACCTGACTGACAATTACTTGTGCATTGATGACCACCACTGATTGATGATGAGACTCCTAGTTGGAGCCAATCTATTCCATGCAGTTAATTCGAATGACCTCTCTTGCACAGTTTTTACTCCAATTTGTTTTGCATCATTGTGATTGATTTACTTGTTCAATAGATTTGCTGTGACTTATTTTACATGGTATCAAATCCATGGCAGGGACAAGATTTCTCTTCTACAGGTGTTCTACATGAAGATTTGAGTGAATTTGCTAAAAAATACTGCATTTTTGGCATGCAAAACGCCTTTTGCATTCGCTAATGCTGAAATTTTCTCTCCAATACCACTCCAGAAGCTTGAGTTTTCCACAAAATTCCTGGATTTGATACATTGGATCTTCAAACTTGCTTGATCTCCAATCCTAGGTGTGATGCAACTCTAAAAGGGTGGATTGTTCGACCTTACTGTTTTTGTTTTGATTATGATTTGCAGGTTAATCTTCTCCATCAATTGAATTCGCTATCTTGTGATTTGCAAGTTCTTCTTCATCAATTTCACTCGCTATCAGTGATGGATTACTCTTCTTCAAAGCCTATGCTAACTCCGTTCAATTATTTTGATTAGAAAGATGACATGGATATTATATTGTGCTCAAAAGGGTTCTATAGAGTCACCATGGGCCTCGAATTGGATCCAAACACATTGCTTGAGAAAACAAAACACTTCAATAATCTTGTTGAAGCTTATGGTCTTCTTTGCCTCTCTATTTCCAAATATCTTCATTTCCATCTCAGCGGATTGAACTCTCCAAAAACAGTATGGGAGCAACTTGACAAACTTTTTGGCAAGCAGGACGAGCTTAGAGCTTTTCAATTGGAAAATGAATTGATTGCCCTTAGTCCTAAGAATTTCGAGACCATCAATGAGTTTTTCACAAGATTCAAGCATTTGGATTTGCAATTGAAGAACAGTGAAGTTGTCAAAGAGGATAAACAATTGATCCTCTCCATTCTTTCAAAGCTTGGTAAATATTTCTTGATATTTGTCTCTACTTTAAATTTCAGTCGGCTAACTACCCCGAATTGGAAGATGCCTACCTTGAATGCCTTCGTTGAGTCCATTACCAAAGAGCATGATAAGCTAATTCAAATGGAGTCCATAAGCTCCAAAGATTCATCTCTCTTTGTTGGAGAATCCAAGATTTCGAATGGCAAAAGGAAGCAAAAGAAAGAGAAGCCTAAATTCGAACCTTCCAAGCAAAGAGAGAAAAGCAAACCACCGGATGCACCATCCGGTTCAAGGAACAAGCAAAAGGGTAAAGAGGGTAAGGAGAAATCTAAATGTTCTTATTGCAACCGTGGCTTTCATCCTGAAATTTCATGCATGAAGAAAACAATAGATCAAATGGCCCTCCTTTTGGAAAAGAATAACATAACTATTCCCGGTGGTGCACGGAAGAAGGATAAAAATGATGATCATGAAAGAGGTCAAGCACTCATGGAAACTGTTTCGAAACCCACCACTCTACTGATAGATTCTGGTGCTTCGAATCATATGGCTGCAAATATTGACTCCTTTTCTTCATTTGATCCAAACAAATCCATCCCCATCCATTTGGGAGATGACTCCAAAATTTCATCAAAGGGTAAAGGTACCATCCATTTAGAGCATGGAAGTTTTCATAATGTTCTTTATATTCCTTCCCTGGCTTCGAATCTTCTTTTTGTGTATCAAATGACACACACTGGTGCACCGAAGCAAGTTCTTTTTAGCCCTAACAAAGTTCAAATTTCTGATATTGAAAGTGGAAAACTTTTTGCTGTCAGAAAGGCAAATCATACTACAAAATACTATGAGTTTTCACACTTTGTGCTGCTTGAAAATCCCACTACTCTTCTCACTCATGGCAATGAGGTTAGTAGGATTTGGCATGAAAGGTTTGGACACCTTAATTACAAGTATTTTCTGCTATTACAAAACAAATCCATGGTTGATGGTCTTCCGCACCTCCGTTCCTTGAAGGGAATTTTCCTAGGTTGCATCATTGGGAAGCACCCTGAGCACAAGTTCGACGTGGAAAAGCTAGCAGAGATTCTACTATTTTGGGGCTGATACATTCCAATATCAGTGGTCCACTGCCCAATATTTCCATGAATGGTTCAAGGTATGTTTTGACATTCATTGATGACTTCTCCCACTTTACTTGGTTCTTTTTTCTCAAACACAAATCAGAACTGCTTGGAAAATTCAAGGATTTTAAGGCTTATGTTGAGACTGCCACTGAGAGCAAGATCAAAGCTCTTAGATCTGTTAATGGAAGAGAATATATCAAGACTGAGTTTCTGTAACTTTGTGCCGAAAGAGGAATTCAGATCCAACATACAGTTCCCTACACACCCCAGCAGAATGGTGTAGTGGAAAGGAAGAATTGGTCACTGAAAGAGATGGCTACCTGTATGCTTGAGTCAAAAGGTTTAGCTGCAAATATTTGGGCTGAAGCCATGAATATTGCTGCATACATTTAGAACTGAGTTCCACATTCATCTGTGAAAGGTAAATCTCCTTTCGAAGCATTCACTGGTCACAAACCGGATGTGTCGAATTTGAGGGTTTTTGGCTCCACTGCATGGGCTAGAATTCCTTCTGAAAAGAGAAAAGCTTTGGATCCACAAAGTACTAAATGCATCCTAATGGGATATGGAGAAGAATCAAATTCATATAAACTCATGAATATCAGATCCAAAATATATATTCATAGAGTGAAGTGTGAAGTTTGAAGAACTGCTTCAAGATCTGAAACTAGTCGAGGAAAACACTGCCGATCCGCAGTCTCTACAATAAGAAGATTCAAGAGAAGATGAAGAAAGCATTGGATCTGATATCTCTGATATTTTATCATAATTTGATGGCCATGACATATCAAGTTCAGAATCCGACCATGATGATCCTCCTAAGTTACCAAAGTGGGCCCAAAACACTCTACAATCTATTGCTCCAAACATTGGAAATCCTGTTGATCCAAGGAGAACAAGAGCAGACTTTCAAAGCGCAGGTATGGCTCTTTCTTTTTTTGATCCATTATTATCTAACAAATGTTATTTGATGATTGGTTCAGACCCCAAATCATACTATCATGCCCACTGATACCCAAGATGGCAAACCGCCATGGATGAAGAGTACAGTTCTCTTCAAAAGAACAAGACATGGGAGCTAGTTTCTCTTCCACCTGGAAGAAAATTAGTCCAATGTAAGTGGGTCTACCGCATGAAGGTTGCTACTGATGGCTCTATCAGAAAATACAAATCTAGTCTTGTGGGAAAAGGTTTCTCCCAAGTCCAAGGAGTGGACTACACTGAGACTTTTGCACCGGTTGCAAAGATGGATTCCATCTGCCTAGTTTTGGCTATTTCCGCATCCAAGCACTGGGAAGTGCACCATATGGATGTGAAGAGTGATTTTCTACATGGATATCTCGATGAAAAATTATATATGAAGCAGCCAAAAGGATACATATCAGATCCATCATTAGTTTGCAAATTGAATAAATATTTGTATGGATTGAAACAGGCCCCAAGAGCTTGGTATGCAAAGATGGACTCCTTCCTTCTTTCTCAGAATTTCAAAAAATGCAAATATCATCCAAATGTGTATCTACATAAAGTTAAAGGTAATTTTCTGATCGTTTTTCTTTATGTTGATGATCTTCTCATTCCTGGTAGCACTCTCCTTACAATCAACAAGTTAAAAACTACCTTAAATCTAGCTTTTGACATGAGCAATTTGGGCTTGCTGAAGCAATTTTTGGGCTTGGAGATAGCTCAAAATTTTGATGGGATCACATTATATCAGCAAAATTATGCTTCAGACCTGCTATTAAAATTTAATATGGCAGAATGTAAGGCAGCTTCGTTCCCATTCCTCTCTGGAATCAATCTTGAGGAGGGAAATTCTAAACCACTTGCAGATTGCACTATGTATCGATAGTTGATTGGTTCACTACTATACTTGACACACTCAAGGCCTGATATTTCTTACGTCATGAGTGCTATATCAAGGTATATTCAGCAGCCCCATGAGCTTCATTGGTGGGCAGCCAAAAGGATCTTGCAATATGTGCAAGGTACGAGACATTTTGGCATACACTATGCTGCAGATTCTAAGCTAGATTTCATTGTTTTTACCTATTCAGATTGGGCGGGTGATAGCATTGATTGGAAGTCCACTTCCAGATTTGTTTTCAATATTGGCCATGACCCTATTTTCTGGTCAAGCAAAAAGTAGGCACCCATTGCACTTTCTTCAGCAGAGGCAGAGTATCGAGGGGTAGTCAATGCCTGCATTCAAGTAGTTTGGCTGCAGGGTATTCTTTCCGAGTTTGATTTTGGTAGCACTACTTCAACTATCATATTTTGTGACAATCAAAGTGCTATTAAGATCTCCATAGATCTAGTTCAGCGGCATAGGACCAAGCACATTGAGATTCACATGCACTACATCCAAGAGCTTGTGCATGATCGCACCATCATTCTACAATATTGCCCTACTGATGAGCAAATTGCAGACATCTTCACCAAGAGCTTCACTGAGAAGAAGTTCTCTTACCTCCGTTCATTGTTGGGGGTGAGTTCCATCGTGGTGGAGACATATTAGATCCATTTTTGTTTAGCTTGAGGGGGGGATTTCTTCCCATTAGGTTTTCCCTCTTTCCTCACTTAGATTATTTTCAGCATTAATTGGATTATTGCATTGGGGTGACCTTTGGTCTCAGTAACCAGGGCCCTACATTTTATTTTTTACATCATAGTATAGCTTGAGGGGAGGTGTTAGGATATATCATCATTCAATTATGTACTTTGCATGCATGCATCCACATGCGTCCTAGTCACCAATTTGATGCCTCCAGAACCTAGTCCCCAGTCTGCCAGCACCCGAGAGCTTCCTTCCACTCAGTTTTAGCCCTCCTAGTGCTTAGTGCGCCCAACATGCACCTACCACTTGATAAGGATGCTTTTTCTCACCTACCACTCCAGTTCAATTCATTTAGCTAGTTGTCTTTCCTTGATTTAAGGCTAGACTGACTCCTAACTGCTGTTATCACTTCGATGGACCTCCAGTGAGACTAGAATGCCTATTCTGACTCCATTTAGCTCCTCATGCGCCCTCCACTGAGCCTCCTTCCCTACATTAGTGCCATATCCATCAGTTACACTTATTACACTCAGTTAGACTGAGTTTGACACCTGGCTGACAATTACTTGTGCATTGATGACCACCACTGATTAATGATGAGACTCCTAGTTGGAGCCAAGCTATTCCATGCATTTAATTTGAATAACCTCCTTGGTTAATTCAAATTGCTCATTCATTGTGATAGTATTGTATTTTTTTTTCCACTATTCTGAGTTATAGAGCACTAATGCATTTCTCTTGCACAAATTTTACTCCAATTTGTTTTACATCATTGTGATTGATTTACTTGTTCAATATATCTGCTGTGACTAATTTTACATGTCCTAAGGACAACTATCCCACTCCCTTTATCGACCAGATCATAGACAATTGTGTCGAAAGTGTCATCTTCTCGTTCATGGATGGATTTTCCGGTTACAACCAAATTGAGATCCACCCGGTTGATCAACAAAAGACAACTTTCATCTGCCCTTGGGGCACGTTTGCTTATTACAAGCTCCCTTTTGGTCTTATAAATCCCGGTGCCACATTCCAGTGGGCCATGTCGTACGCTTTTCATGACGTGAAGGACTTTGTAGAACCTTATCTCAACGATCTCCCTGCTTATTCGTGTTAGCGCAACTTCCACATTGATCATCTAACGGCACTATTTCTCAAATGCAGATGGTACAACATCTATATGAACCCTCACAAGTGTATCTTTTGCATCAAGTCTGGATGCCTCCTCGGTTTCATTGTCTCGAAATATGGGATCTGCATTGATCCCTTGAAGGTGGAAGCAATCATTGCTCTCCCACCTCCTACTGATATCACAGAACTTTAAAGTTTGCAAGGGAAGGCAACTTACCTACGACGTTTTGTCTGTAATTTTGCGCAGAAGATTCAAGGTTATATGAGACTACTCAAGAAGGATGTCTCGTTCATTTGGGACAACCCAAGTGCAATTCTCCTTTGATAGTCTGAAACATGCCATTATGCATGCCCCTGTGCTCCAACCACCCAATTACTACAAGGATTATATCCTTTATCTTGTTGCTTCTATTACCATGATCGCCATGGTCTTGGTACAAGAAGACAACAATTCCCAGGAGCATGTGATCTACTACCTAAGTAAGGGTCTTATTGACTCTGAAACTCGTTATTCACATGGTGAGAAGCTCACTCTCGCGGTCGTCATTACCGCCCAAAATTTTCGTCACTACATACTACTCCGCACCACCACCATTATCACTGACTCAAACCCCATGTACCACATCTTGACACATCAAGTACTTGGGGGTAAGTATTCACGCTGTATCATGATACTTCAGGAGTTCGATCTCCTCTTCGAGAAAGCTAAGTCTAAGAAGTATTTGGTGTTCACCGAGCTCATTTGCGATCTCCCCCATGTTGATTTAGGATCTGAGCCCAATGATTCTCTTCCAAATGAATCATTGTTCCTCATCAGCACATCTGACCTGTGGTATGGAGATATTACCTTATATCTCCAGACCCAACATTTCAAGCCCCAACTATCTCGTGACGATTGTCATTGAATACGCTACCATGCAAAGTATTACCTAATCATCAGTGATACCTTGTACTGTCACGACATTGATTTTGTTCTTCGACGTTGTCTGACACATGAGGAGGTTGAACACGTCTTGAATGACTGTCATGCTAGGGCTTGTGGCGTTCATCTCTCTGGGATGGCTACAACCCATAAAATACTGTGTGCGGGATATTAATGGCCGTCCATCTTCAAATATTGCATTGAGGCTCTTAAAAAAGTCCCCCATGCCAGCATTTTCAAACAAAAAGGTGCACCCATCCAGTCCCATTACACCCAGTTATTTCCATTGGCCCCTTCGCAAAATGGGGCATTGACTTCATGCACTGTAAGCCTACCTCAGTTGAGGGGCATGGTTACGTCATAGTAGCCATGGATTACTTCACAAAGTGGGCCAAGGCTATTCCTACATACACTGACGACGGCAAACCCGCTGCACTCTTCATGTTCAATCATGTTATCTCATGGTTCGGAGTCCTGCAAGCCATAGTCACCAACCATGGATCTCACTTTCAGAACCATATGGTCGATGAGTTGAGTGCCAGATTGGGTTTTCGTTATGAAAACTCAACCCCTTACTATCTGCAGTCCAATGGACAAGTAGATGCCATTAACAAGGTCTTGAAAACCATGATTCAACTCATGGTGGGTACGCATAAGTCCAACTAGCACAACATGCTCTTCTCCGCACTATGGGCATACCGGACTTCCAATAAGACTGCCACCAAATTTACACCATTCTAGTTAGTTTACAGATTGGAGGCAGTCCTACCAATAGAGTGTGAGATTCCATCACTCAAACTTGCAGTTAAACTTCTTCTGAACACCACTACCGAGGAAGAACGTTTCCTTTACCTTGCAAAGCTTAATGAGACCCGCCACGATGCTGCTCTTTCCAACGTGGCACATAAGAAGCGCATCAAGGCACAATACGATAGGTCATTCAAACCCCGCATCTTTAATGAAGGTGATTTTGTCCTCACATATGAATAAAGGCACGATAAGTTGGGGGCAGGTAAGTTCGAGTCCATGTGGCACAGACCGTACATAGTGAAACATGTTCTGGAAAAGGGAGCCTACGAACTAGAGGACTACGATGGGATATCTTTGGGTGAGCCCCGCAACGGGTGTTATTTTTTCAACATTTAATTCAATATGATCTAGGATCTTAACTGAGAGAACAACATGTACAGCATATCAAACACAAGAGACAAGAGACACAAAGCATTTCACTAGGGAAAACCAAGAAGGTGAAAAACCCTGCAACTTCCTCAGAGATAGAATGAGCACCAATACAAAGATCACAAAGATCAAACCCCAAAACAAGAGATAGTCTCCTAGCAGCTACTCCTCCTCCACTTGTGCGCACTCCTCCTCTCTCTCACTAATGCGAAGTGACTGAGTGAATGAATAGAATGAGAGACACACACTCTCTATTTATACAATGACTTGACTTGCCTTTAATCCTAACTAGGTCGACTTCCTAAGGAAGCCTAATAACCCATCCATATGTCACTGGGCCGACCCCACTAGGGTGGTATAATAACCCTTTAACCCACACTGGTCCAACTCCTCTAAGGTGGTCTAATAACCCATCAAATACAAGTTGCGACACTTACAATAATACTTGCGACACTTGCAAATACAAATGATGACACTTCCAATCGGAGAAATAATACATCTCCGTTGGGGATACAAATAAAGTACAAGTGTAATACATACAATATACAAGTGAATATCTTCCGAAGTTACAAATACATCAACACTCCCTCTTAACTAGGAAGGTATTCTCTTGACACAAGTCATCAATATATATAGGAACAAGTCTTCAATACTGGAGTTGGATCATCATCACTGGATCACTGGAGCATCATCATCACTACTATTGTACTCTTCATCTCGATCACTGGTGCTATCTCTCAATTCTTCTCGTCACGGGAAGTTCTACAGATCCAACACTTTTTCATGCTGGATGTAGGCCTAGCCTCCTGTAGGTCTTCATCATCTTTTCAAGTTGACCATCCCGTGGAATCCTTAGGGTTGATTACATGCGTTAGCAAAACCTCGAAAGAGCATCCCGGGACTGATTACGATCTTACTGCTCAACCTATCGGATCTCCCATGACTTTTACATGTGACCTTCAAAAAACCTTAAAAGAGTGTCTTGCAACCTGCAAGATCTCTAAATAGCATCCGAGGACTTTTATGTTCCTTGCACAACCTGTCTAGATCTCCAGGACTGATTACATGTGATCTCCACAAAACCTTAAAATAATGTCTTTCCCTGCAAGATATCTAAAGAGCATCCGAGAACTTTTAAGTTCCTAACACAACCTATCTGGATCTCTAGGACTTATTACATGTGGTCCCCACAAAAACTTAAAAGAGTGTCTTTCCCTACAAGATCTCTAAAGAGAATCCAAGGACTTTTACATGCCTAGCACAACCTATCCGGATCTCCGGGACTTATTACATGTGGTCTAGCAAAACCTTAAAAGAGTGTCTTGCCCTGCAAGATCTCTAAAGAGCATTCGAGGACTTTTACGTGCCTAGCACAACCTGTACGGATCTCTAGTTATTATTGCATGCTACCCTTGCAAAACCTTTCCATGGCCACTAAGTACCATCCTGATACTCATGATCATACTGATCATCATCATGCAGTACATCATCCTGATGTATATCATCTGGAGCATCGTCTTGATGCTCATCACACATGATCATCCTAATAATCATCATAGCATCATCATGATGCATATCATCTAGAGCATCGTCCTGATGCTCATCACACATGATCATCCTGATCATCATCATGGCATCATCATGATGCTCATCACACACAATCATCCTAATCATCACCATAGCATCATCTTGATGCATATCATCTGGAGCATCGTCCTGATGCTCATCACTCAATGCTTACATCCACAACCATGGGAAGGATCCTCCTACCACCATGCTTGGAATGGATCCTACAAATGTGTCCCATCACTTCCTCCTTGAAGTATCTTCTATCTGAAGAACACCAAGCCTCTCTCTGAAGTACTCGAACTTCACTATGTCTAGTGGTTTGGTCAACACATCTGCAATCTACTCATCTGTCTTAACATACTGGAGCTTCACTGATCCTCTCTGCACCATATCCATGATATAGTGATATTTGCTCTCAATGTGCTTCGACTTGTCATGGAACACTGGGTTCTTTGACAACTTCACACAAATTTGGTTGTCACAATAGATGCAAGTAGCATCCAACTAGAGATCAAATAAATCAGATAGTAGCTTCCTTAGCCATACTGCCTCATAACTGGTTGAACTGTGAAAATTCTCACAGCAGATCTAAGAGATGATGTATACCTCACAAGAAAGTAATTGATTAAGCAAGAAAATAGAAGAAGAGTGGTCAATGCAGTATAATGAGCAACAGAATAATAATATAGTAGAACTCGGATAGAAGCAAAAATACTTCACACACCAATTAATTAATCACAATATGGACAAATAAATAGTACAATGCATGAGGATTCGAATGCCTAAGGTGGAAATTTGAATTAGCCTTCATGGAGTGATCAAAAGATCACTGGAGTGTCATCAGAGCACAACTAGTAGTCTATCTCATCATCAGTGGAGTCATCAATGCTCAAGTAACTGTCAACCATAAGTCAAACTAAGTCTAACTAAGTGTGATAGGTGTAACTGAGTGTAACTAGAACTAACTGAATGAAGGAGGATCATTGGAGGGTGCATGAGGAGCTAACTGAAGTCACAATGGGCAGTCAAGTCTCACTGGAGGTCCATCGGAGTGATACAATCAGTTGAGAGTCAATCTAGCCTTAAATCAAGGAGAGAACTGAATATAACTGAATGGTAGGTAAGGAAGGGCACCTTTCTCATGCAGTAGGTGAAAGGAGGGCGCACTAAGCTCTAGGAGGGATGAAAATGAGTGGAAGGAAGCTCCAAGGGCTAGCTAACTGAGGGCTAGGTGCTGGGACTCATGACTGGAATGCATGCAAATGCATGCAAACCCTAAAAGTGCATGCATGATTGAAAATGCAAATAATGAAAATGTTGCTAGGACTAAGATGGAGTATAGGAATATCCTAACACCCCCCCTTAATCCATCCTGGGCCCTGGTAACTAAGACCAAAGGTCACCCAATACAATGAATAATAACAGTCAATAAATCGAGGAAATGGGGAAAACCTCATGGGAAAAATACCCCCCCTCAAAATAGACTGTAAGGCACACACACAAAAATAAATGCTCCAAACTCAAGCACGTGTGATGCTTGGTCATATGTCTGGAGGTATCTTCTTCTTGGGAAGAAGTGGATCATGCTCAGAAAGCATGTGCTTGTACTTTCTCTTCAGATCGAATGTGATGAGAACAAATCCAAAAGTATGAGGATGATCCTTGAACCTATGATTCGAATCAGCTGAGGTAGGATCAAATCTATGAATGTGCAGATAGTCTTTTGTCTTCTCCTTCGAACCATCATGGGTGAGATTATGCCAAAAAGAACCATCAAATAATAATGTTTGCTTGGAATCCAAATCAGCTCCAAGACTTGATAAATGGTTTCTTGAGATCTCCTTTGAACTAGCAGGGGTGAGATCAAAACCATCATATGCATGAGAAATTATCCCAAGCGAATGGCAATGGCCATTATCTTCAATAAACTTCTGATAGCATGAAAGAATGATCTTACAGTAGTAAATGAGAGTTGATTGCTTGGAATCCAAATCAGATCCAAGGCTTGAATCATGGTTTCTTGAGATCTCCTTTGAACCATTAGAGGTGAGATCAAAACCAGTAGATGCATGAGAAATTATCCCAAGCAAATGGCCATGGTTTCATGAGATCTCCTTTGAACCAACAGGGGTGAGATCAAAACCATGATGTGCATGAGAAATTATCCCAAGCAAATGGAAATGGCCATATTCTTCAATAACCTTCTGGAAGCATGGAATAATGATCATATAGTAGTAAATAAGAGGTGATTGCTTGAGGAGAGTGAATGCATTACCTCCAATAGCTGATTTGACCTCTGAAACATTCAATAGATCGTGATGCAGACCAACAGACTCTGGTGCAAGAGAGGATTTAGGACCTTCTGCAATATCTAGAGTGTGAGCTGGCACAGAAAGAGAAGAAATTTGGAGCATGAGTGTAGAATCTGCAAGTTCTTCTTCTTTGTGGACAACTTCAATATGAGATGTGTTTGATACTGGTTCATGATCAATGAGATCATCAAGGAGGGCAAATGCATCACTTTGCTTGCTCTTGAAGGGGTTTGGACCAAATCTTTCATTCTGTTTGTCGAATCTTTCATCCAGATGGGCCCATAGTGTTAAGATTCAATATGCTAAGACAGAAAATAGCAGCATTACATTCCATTTCTCAATAATAGCATATACAGGATCACTGAAGAAACAACAAGCATAGCATAAACACAAGAGACAGAGATTTATCCTGGGAAACCCTCATGGGGTAGAAAACCCAGCAAAGCTTCCTCAATATAGATGACCAGCAATATACAAAGATGAAACCCTAAGACTTGATCTCCTCCTCCATAATAGCAGACCTCTCCTCCACAAGTGAGCTATCCTCAAGTGAGTGTGTGTGTCAAATGAGGAACACACCTCCTCTATTTATACACTACACTGACATGTATTTTACAAAGGTACACGTAGGCTCGTATTTAACCAATGGGTTAAATACCCCACTACAACTGACTGGGCCGACCCCTCTAGGGTGGTCTAATAACCCTTTGACCCACATAACATATACAGGGCCGACCCCCACTAGGGAAGTCTAATAACCCGAGTTACCACATTCCGACGGAGGAATAAACATCTCCGGATATACAATAAGATCTTCACGGAGGAATGAAACATCTCCGGAATAATAAAGTACAAATATAATATTCTTTGAAGTTACAATATCTCAACACTCCCCCTTAACGAGAAGGATATTATAACAACATCTGCACGAGCAAGGAGTCATCAACATCATACATGATACATCTATAAATCATTGGAAGCTTTCTCAATATCATCAGTAACTTAAGCAGTTACTAGAACATCTTCAATACTGGAACATCGACATCTTCAGTATTGAGTCTTTATCTTCTGTAGCACTTGAACAGCTACAACAATATCATCATCTGGATCCTCACGATTATCGTCATCACACGATCATCATCATCGTCATCTCACGATCATCAGCATCGTCATCGCACGATCATCAGCATCGTCATCTCACGATCATCAGCATCGTCATCGCACGATCATCAACATCGTCATCTCACGATCATCATCATCGTCATCTCACGATCATCAGCATCGTCATCACACGATCATTAGCATCGTCATCACACGATCATCAGCATCATCATCACACGATCATCAGCATCGTCATCACACAATCATCAGCATCATCATCACACGATCAACAACATCGTCATCTAGATCATCACGATCAGTAGCATCGTCATCTAGATCATCACGATCAACAGCATCGTCATCTAGATCATCACGATCAATAACATCGTCATCTAGATCATCACGATCAATAACATCGTCATCTAGATCATCATGATCAACAACATCATCAATACAAGTATAAATATCATTAATACAAGTATCCTCATCAATACAAGTATACACATCATCAATACAAGTATCCTCATCAATACAAGTATACACATGATCAATACAAGTATCCTCATCAATACAAGTATACACATGATCAATACAAGTATCCTCATCAATACAAGTATACACATCATCAATACAAGTATCCTCATCAATACAAGTATACACATCATCAATACAAGTATCCTCATCAATACAAGTATACACATCATCAATACAAGTATCCTCATCAATACAAGTATACACAATAGCAGCATACCCTGCAACACACAAGATCCAATTACGGGATGATCAATCCCTCTCACTTTAGGACATAGGTCCAAGGATGATACAATCCTGATCCGCTTACGGGATGATCAGTCCCTCTCAGTTTAAGACAACTCTCATGTCCATGGATGATGCAATCCAGATCAACTTACAGGATGATCAATCCTTATCACTTTAAGACACCTCACCACGTCTAGGGACGAGGCAATCCCAATCTATTTACTGGATGATTAGTCCTTATCACTTAAGACATCTCACCATGTCTAGGGACGAGGCAATCCCAATCTATTTATAGGATGATTAGTCCTTATCACTTTAAGACATCTCACCATGTCTAGGGACGAGGCAATCCCAATCTATTTACAGGATGATTAGTCCTTATCACTTTAAGACATCTCACCATGTCTAGGGATGAGGCAATCCCAATCTATTTACAGGATGATTAGTCCACTCAATCTCATTTAGGACTATCCTTCCTTTCAAAATTACTGGATTTACTGTCCAAGGATGATTTAATCCATTCAATTCATTTAGGACTATCCTTCCTTTCGGAATTACTGGATTTACTGTCCAAGGATGATTTAATCCACTCAATTCATTTAGGACTATCCTTCCTTTCGAAATTACTGGATTTACTGTCCAAGGATGATTTAATCCACTCAATTCATTTAGGGCTATCCTTCCTTTCAGAATTACTGGATTTACTGTCCAAGGATCTTTTAATCCACTCAATTCATTTAGGACTATCCTTCCTTTCGGAATTACTGGATTTACTGTCCAAGGATGATTTAATCCACTCAATTCATTTAGGACTATCCTTCCTTTCGGAATTACTGGATTTACTGTCAAAGGATGATTTAATCCACTCAATTCATTTAGGACTATCCTTCCTTTCGGAATTACTGGATTTACTGTCCAAGGATGATTTAATCCACTCAATTCATTTAGGACTATCCTTCCTTTCGGAATTACTAGATTTACTGTCCAAGGATGATTTAATCCACTCAATTCATTTAGGACTATCCTTCCTTTCGGAATTACTGGATTTACTGTCCAAGGATGATTTAATCCACTCAATTCATTTAGGACTATCCTTCCTTTCGGAATTACTGGATTTACTGTCCAAGGATGATTTAATCCACAACCGTACATTTAGGACCAACGTCCAAGGATGACTTAATCCTCAGCCGTACATTTAGGACCTACGTCCAAGGATGACTTAATCCTCAACCGTACATTTAGGACCTACGTCCAAGGATGACTTAATCCTCAACCGTACATTTAGGACCACGTCCAAGGATGACTTAATCCTCAACCGTACATTTAGGACCTACGTCCAAGGATGACTTAATCCTCCACCGTACATTTAGGACCATGTCCAAGGATGACTTAATCATCAACCATACATTTAGGACCTACGTCCAAGGATGACTTAATCCTCAACCGTACATTTAGGACCTACGTCCAAGGATGACTTAATCCTCAACCGTACATTTAGGACCACGTCCAAGGATGACTTAATCCTCAACCGTACATTTAGGACCTACATCCAAGGATGACTTAATCCTCCACCGTACATTTAGGACCACGTCCAAGGATGACTTAATCCTCAACCGTACATTTAGGACCTACGTCCAAGGATGACTTAATCCTCAACCGTACATTTAGGACCTACGTCCAAGGATGACTTAATCCTCAACCGTCCACCAAGGACTTCATTCTCGAAGACATACGTCTACGCTCTTCTTTAGGACTGAAGTCCAGGGATGATCCAATCCCCTCACATGTTCACCAAGAACTTCATTCACGAAGACATACATCTATGGCTCTCTTTAGGACTGAAAGTCCAGGGATGATCCAATCCCCTCAAGTCCACCGAGGACTTCATTCTCGGAGACCTTACGTCTACGGCTCTCTTTAGGACTGAAAGTCCAGGGATGATCCAATCCCCTCAAGTCCACCGAGGACTTCATTCTCGGAGACCTTACGTCTACGGCTCTCTTTAGGACTGAAAGTCCAAGGATGATGCAATCCTCACATGTATTCTCATCAATTACTATCGATCCTGGGAACCCATACAGAACCTGATTCACACTTCTTCTTTAATTACACCATTAAGCGAATGGTCTTATCTAGCCACTTGGAGCAAACATCTCATCATGATTCTCTTCTTCTTTCTAAGAGAATCTTCTAGCCACAAGTCTTCTATAGTGTGTTTGATTTGAAAATCCTTTTTTTTTTTTTTTTTTTTAACATCCATCGCTTGTTCAGTGTTCATCATTCATCATGATCTTTCCTACAAATCAAAATTAAGTACATGATTAGTAATACTTCATAATCATCAAATCATATTGACATGATAACCTATTATGCATACAGATATCATTTACATAGTTATGCAACTATTTTGACCAATACTTTGGCACAACACTTTCCCATATCCTGTATGCATACAGTGGCTATCTAGATGCCTTCCATCTCTACCAGAACATACTATCGAGAGTGTGCACAGCTCTCAGCATGTCAGCAAAGAGGTTTCATTCTAGACAATCAACAATGGAATGTTTGTCCAACTTACCAATCATATGCATATTAGTAGTATACTGTTGAATGCTCTATGAATGTTTACACTCAACATCATATGTTCTAGGAATACAAATATGCATACAACCTATTACAGGCAATATCATTTACTATTTCAAATAACAACTCCAATACTTATCTTTTATATTTGTGTGGTTGCCTCCTGCTTGATCTTCTGTATGTCTTTTGAACTTCTATTCATTCTGTACCACTGTGCATGTTCAAGTGTCATCCTCATGATCTCATACACAAACATACACCCATTAGTATGTTCTAAATGTTATCAAAACATTATAGTTCTAAATAATCTTGAAAATGTATAGTCATGATTATAGTTAATAAACATTAGTATTCAAGATTTCAGGGAAGTCTTCTTTTACTCATGCATATCATCAATCAAGATAAAAGACATAATATGCATAATCCCTTGATTACTAACTTTATGAATAAGCATAACCAATCATACCAAGTATACTTACATAAGGGATCCTAACACAAGGTAAGATTCATGGGAAACATACCTGGATTAGTATACCTACTTAGTTATGTACAACATACCTAAACAATCTCTTCAATGATTTAGAGATCCTGAGCTAGAACCTGCATGTCTCATAGGTTAAGCATAATATAACAAAGTCATACATACCTCATAAGTAGAACAAATATTATGGATGAGTCTTTGTCTTCATATTTTCATGGTCATGGAACCTGATTTGTCTTTTGTGATGTACCTGTATCTTGTTAGCAGACAACATCAACCTCACAAAACATCATAATGCATTAGTACAATCATATAGCCCTAATAAATGAATGTCTTTGATCATTCACATGCATTCATACTGTTACTAGGGTGATAAGACAATTCTAACATTAATCAAGATTGTACTAATAAATAATATGAAGACAAACACGTCATGAACTTAATCAAGAATTAGATTTCAAGACATACCTGAGCCTCCTTAAGTCATACCTGTTGAGACTTCTTGTAGTCTTCTTATGTAAGGCCTTAGCCTCAACTCCCCCTGAAACTTGATCTGGAGATTGATTAGGGTTTGCTAGAGAAACCCTAAAAATTCAATCTTTGACTTTCATACTTCTGAATGGATGAAAGAATATGTCTTGCTGAGCTGATCAAACTAGCATACTTCAATTTTGGAATTTCCAAAATTTGACCCCTCAAAATTGCCTTTGAAACTTCTGGATCTTCTGGACAGGATCCTGAACTAGGGTTTGATGAATCCCACCCTTCTGCCCAAACAAAAGGTTCTATCCAAGGCTCTAAACTCTTATTTTTCTTAGTAGCTTCCAGCCGTGTTTACAGACTTCAAAAATTCCAACGTTTGTTGAAGCCCTAATTTTCCATCTTTCTGATCAAAATCCCGAACTGGGGTTTGATCAAGCCCGGTCTTCCACCCAACCAAAAAATTCGATCTTGGTCTCTAAATTTCGATTTTCCTAAGTAGCATTCATCCGTGGACTCCGATTCCAAAAATTCTAACTTTCTCCGAAACCCTAAATTCCGGAAGCCATGAATAAAGGTGCTCCAAAAATAATTCTGTTTTGACAGAAATATGCACCTAATTGTTTCTGCTATAACTCTGAAATTTTTGCTCCACAGGGTCTGAAACCCTTTTTCTGCAGTAGCCTCACCTGTCATCTTTCCATCCTGACAGGTCTGACCTCAATTGGGTTTTCTGAGAGAGAGTTATGCCAAGTGTCGCAACATGACCTGTTTGTGGGATAAAACAGGAGAGCGAACTTGTACGGCATGCCACGTGTCACTCTTTGAACTTCGGCCTCTAAAAAAATTTTCTGAGATAGCTCGACCTGTTATCTTTCCATCTTCACAGGTCTGACCTCAATTGGATTCTCTGAGAGAGAGTTATGCCAAGTGTCGCAATGTGACCTGTTTATGGGATAAAACAGGAGAGCAAACTTGTACGGCGTGCCACGTGTCACTGGTTCACCTTCGGCCTCTGAAAATGTTTTCTAAGATAGTACAGTCTGTGTACTACCTGTCACTTTTTACGAAATTTCATTTGGAGCTTCCTAGCCCATGTTATGACCTTTTTGCCAAGGTCACCTGATTTTGACTGAGATCTGGAAGAGGCAAAAACCCTAACTTGTACTGATCATAACTCACAAAGTACAATGAATCTGAGGATTCCCTTTGGATAAAAGGTACCTGGGGATGTTATCTTCGACCTGTAAACTTTTCAGACCCTGAACCTTCGCCAAAATGGATTTATAGCGAAAGTGCCACGATGACTGGTTTTTTCTATGTAAAACCCTAACCTTCAAATTGTCGTAAGTAAAGCAAGTGTCGTAAGTGCCATACCTTGTCTTCCTTCAGGTTAGCTCTGATACCATGTTAAGATTCAATATGCTAAGACAGAAAATAGCAGCATTACATTCCATTTCTCAATAATAGCATATACAGGATCACTGAAGAAACAACAAGCATAGCATAAACACAAGAGACAGAGATTTATCCTGGGAAA
Source organism: Larix kaempferi (assembly GCA_027924585.1). NCBI lineage: Eukaryota > Viridiplantae > Streptophyta > Pinopsida > Pinales > Pinaceae > Larix > Larix kaempferi. The sequence goes on along the minus strand of BSBM01002204.1, from coordinate 13,878,592 downwards.
CCCTCATGGGGTAGAAAACCCAGCAAAGCTTCCTCAATATAGATGACCAGCAATATACAAAGATGAAACCCTGAGACATGATCTCCTCCTCCACAATAGCAGACCTCTCCTCCACAAGTGAGCTATCCTCAAGTGAGTGTGTGTGTCAAATGAGGAACACACCTCCTCTATTTATACACTACACTGACATGTATTTTACAAAGGTACACGTAGGCTCGTATTTAACCAATGGGTTAAATACCCCACTACAACTGACTGGGCCGACCCCTCTAGGGTGGTCTAATAACCCTTTGACCCACATAACATATACAGGGCCGACCCCCACTAGGGAATTCTAATAACCCGAGTTACCACATTCCGACGGAGGAATAAACATCTCCGGATATACAATAAGATCTTCATGGAGGAATGAAACATCTCCGGAATAATAAAGTACAAATATAATATTCTTTGAAGTTACAATATCTCAACACATAGCTCTTTTGTAGTTTCAACATCATCAATGATTTGGTACACTATGTAATCAGGCATAGCAAGCATCATCCTTCCAAAGGCTTGGTCACCTTTATTCAACCAGTCAATCTTCTCTTTAGAGGATTCAAACTCTCTTTCAAAATAACAATCAAAGAGATCATGGCTCTTCAAATATGCTATCATTTTTTGTTTCCATTCATCATACTTGAATGAAGAGGAGGGATTTCTTCTGAATACATTGAAGCTGTAGAAGACCTGCAAAAACAATAAAGAATATCTGCAACTGCTACTGCTGCAAAAATGCAGAAACTGCTGCACTCAAAATCTTGATAATAACCTACAAAAAACTCTCAGGAATGGAGATAAACAATACTCTCAACATGCTCTAATACCATGTGAAAATCCTCACAGTAGATCTAAGAGATGATGTATACCTCACAAGAAAGTAATTGATTAAGCAAGAAAATAGAAGAAGAGTGGTCAATGCAGTATAATGAGCAATAGAATAATAATACAGTAGAACTCGGATAGAAGCAAAAATATTTCACACACCAATTAATTAATCACAATATGGACAAATAAATAGTACAATGCACGAGGATTCGAATGCCTAAGGTGGAAATTTGAATTAGCCTTCATGGAGTGATCAAAATATCACTGGAGTGTCATTGGAGCACAACTAGTAGTCTATCTCATCATCAGTGGAGTCATCAATGCTCAAGTAACTGTCAACCATCAGTCAAACTGAGTCTAACTGAGTGTGGTAGGTGTAACTGGAACTAACTGAATGAAGGAGGATCAGTGGAGGGCGCATGAGGCGCTAACTGAAGTTATAATGGGTAGTCAAGTCTCACTGGAGGTCCATCAGAGTGATACAGTCAATTGAGAGTCAGTCTAGCCTTAAGTCAAGGATAGAACTGAAGATAACTGAATGGTAGGTAAGGAAGGGCGCCTTTCTCATGCAGTAGGTGAAAGGAGGGCGCACTAAGCTCGAGGAGGGATGAAACTGAGTGGAAGGAAGCTCCGGGGGCTAGATAACTGAGGGCTAGGTGTTGGGACTGATGACTGGAATACATGCAAACCCTAAATAATGCATGCAAACCCTAAATAAGGCATGCAAACCCTAAAAGTGCATGCATGACTGAAAATGAAAATAATGAAAATGCTGCTAGGACTAGGATGGAGTATAGGAATATCCTAACATGAACAAGCTATGACATACTCTGATTCGGCTATACTCAGTGCTATGCAGGATTGCTTCCTGCTAAACCAAGATATCACACCTAGTCCCATACTGAAGCAGCACCCCAAAGTGCTCTTCCTATCTGCAGCAATGCCTGCCCAATCAACATAACCCTCTAGGTTAAACTTTTTATTCGCATCATACTTGAGCCCATAATCAATCGCACCCTTCAGGTACCTCAGAATATGCTTTACAAGAATCAGGTGAACATGTCTAGGATCCGTCAAGAACTGGCTCAATGTGTTCACCGCAAAGCAAATATCAAGTCTCGTGTTCGTCAGGTACATCAAGAACCCAATCATCTGATGATACATTGTGGCATCAACCGACTCTGATGAATCATCACTCAATAACTTCAGGTTCGATTCCATAGGTGTGGCCATGGCCTTGCAATCCATCATCCTAAACCGCTTCAGGATCTCTATTGCATACTTCTCTTGTCCAAGGAAGATTCCATCTTCTCTCTGCCACACCTCCATACCTAGAAAGTAATGCATCATACCCAAGTCCTTCATCTCAAACTTAGAAGCAAGCTTCCTCCTCATGTCGTCAATCAACCTATCCTCACCTGTCACAAACAGTTCATCCACATACAGTAGGAGTATCACTGGATTTCCTTCCTCAACCTTGTAGTAAAGGTTGGAATCCGCTTTACTCTTGGTAAATCCCAAATTGGATAGGAAGCTATTTATCCTGCCATACCATGTCCTAGGTGCTTACTTAAAGCCATAGAATGCTTTCTTTAAATTGCCCACATATGACTCCCTGTCATGCGTCTCAAAACCGAGTGGCTGCTCCACATACACTTCCTCTTTGACTACACCATTCAAGAAGGTTGTCTTGACATCCATCTGGTGTATCTTCCACTTCATTACTACAGCCAAAGCAAGTACTGTTCTGATGGAAGTGTATCTGGATACAAGTGCAAAAGTTTCTTCATAATCTATCCCTTGTTTCTGGGAGAAGCCACGAGCCACAAACCTTGCCTTGTATTTCTATATGCTACCATATGCAGCATGCTTGATCTTGTAGATCCACTTAGAAGTCACAATAGACTTCCCTTCTATTCTTGGGACCACATCCCAAACATCATTCTTCATGATCGACTGGTATTCCTCGATCATGGCATCCTTCCATTACTGCATCCCGGATCCTAGGAACTTCAGATTCTTCAATATCTTCAATAGCTAGTTTTCTTGAACTTCATTGTTGGAACAAATGTCATTGTCCTTCTTTTGTAGGTGATTGTACACAATCTTTCCTACAAGTCAAATTCAATTGCATGATTAGAAACATATCATATATTTTAGAACAAATTCTTACACATAAATACATATGTCATATAGTCATGCAATTATCTTAGACAATTCTTCAATACAACATTTATCCATATCCCGTAACTTTCTAGATGCCTTCCACCTCTACCAGAACATTGTTAAGAGTGTGCACTACTCCAACATGTCAGCAAAGAGGTTTCATTCTAGATAAGTAGAAATGGAATGTTGTACAGTACCATAAACCACTTACCCATTACTATATTAGTAGTATCTTGTTCATTAATGCAACATTTCAAAAATGCATAATATACATCCTAAATCTAGGAACATAAGTATGTACATGACTGAACAACATCACTTAAGTAATCATATATACAATAAATGACAATTCAAATGCTTATCTTTATTTGGTTGTTGGGTGGACTCCCTGTCAATCTTTGCTTCCTTGTAGGAACTACTGAAGTGTGCTCCCTCTTGATCTTTGCTTCCTTGCAGGAACTACTGGAGTGTGCTCCCTCTTGATCTTTGCTTCTTGGATTATCTATCTTTGAAATTATATCCATCCTGGACCACTATGCATGCTTAAGTGTGCACTAGTGTCATCATTGTGTCATCCTCAAGATCTCATACATTCATTAGTAGAATCTCAATACTATCAAAACATTATGATTCTAAATAATATTAAACATGTATGGTCATGATTATTTCATATACAGGTAATTTATCACAAGCGTTAGTATTCAAGGTTTCAGGGAGTACTTGTTTGACTCATGCACATTCTTATTTGACCATTGGATGCATCTAGTTTGTCATATCATTAATCAAACTAAGAAGCATAATATGCATAAACCCATGATTATCCATACCTATAACTTCATGAATAATCATTATCAATCATACGAAAGTATACTTACATGATATCCTAACACAAAGTAGGATTCTAACTCGATATAGGAAAACATACTGTTGGTTGTGGAGCTAGATATTCCAGTCTCATAGATGATGATTCAACCGTGTTTGAACCCCAGGTTTGGTTATGATCCCAACATGATCCCCAGGGGGTCCAAGTGGAATATTATTGGTTGTGGAGCTAGATCTTCCAGTCTCATAGATGATGATTCAACCGTGTTTGAACCCTAGGTTTGGTTTTGGGTTGTTTTGCCAACAGTTTTTGGGCCCATGGTTTTGGGTATCCTGTTGTATTTTCCCATTGTATTTCCCCTATAAAAGAAATGCATTGTAATACGGCTAGGGTTGATGTATTAGGTATTATGCATTGTAAATATCTCTGAGATCGCGAAGAGAGACTGTGAGATAGTGAAGAGGAAGTGCAGCGGCTGTGCTGCAAGTTGTATCCCTTCACTTTGCTAGATGGTATAATAATAAGGACTAGTAATTTCAGTGTGGACGTAGCCCATCTTGGGTGAACCACGATATATTGGTGTCTCTCTTGTAATGTGTTTGTGTGATTATATTTTCATTTATGTTTATTGCTATTGCTCTGCAATCCTGTTTTTCTAACAATTTGTATCAAAGCCAAAGGTCTATTTGGAAGATAAACCCATAGGAAGCTAGGGTTTCTGGTTCGAGTGGGAGCAATGGCGGAAGAAGGAAAGTTTAAGGTCGAGAAGTTTAATGGCCAAAACTTTCAGTTATGGAAGATGCAAATGGAGGACTGTCTGTACCAGAAGGATCTATTCCTACCGTTGGGAGGAAGAGCAAAGCAGTCGGCGGCTATGAAGGACAAAGAATGGGAGGTTCTTGATAGAAAGGCACTAGGAACAATACAGCTATCCCTGGCTTCGTCAGTTGCTTTCAATATCTCAAAAGAAATGACAATGGAGGGTTTGATGAGCGCACTGGGTAAGCTGTATGAAAAACCCTCGGCCTCCAACAAGGTATTTATAATGAAGCGTTTATTTAATATGAAGATGTCTAAAGGTGGATCTGTTACCGATCATTTAAATGAATTTAATACAGTTACAATCAACTAAGTTCTGTAAGTGTGAACTTCGATGATTAGGTTAGGGCTCTTCTAATCTTGTGTTTATTACCAGAAAGCTGGAATAGCTTGGTCATGGCTGTAAGTAACTCTATCTCTGGTTCAAACACCTTGAAATTTGATGATGTTATTGGTGTTAATCTTAGCAAGGAAATGTGAATAAAAAGCACAGGTGAGACATCAGGTAATGCATTGACCATGGAGAGTAGGGGAAGACAAAAGGAGATAGGAAAGAGCCAAGGTAACTGTGGAAAGTCTAAAACAGGAATATCCAAGTCCAGGCTAGGAAAAATAGAGTGTTGGAACTGTGGAAAGAAAGGACATCTGAAGAAAGACTGCAAATCTCTAAAGAAGAAAGGAGATGGACAGCAAGAAACTACCCAAGAAGCAAATGTAGCTGGTGATGTGTTACAAGATGATTTGATTCTTGCATTAGATAATACTACTGATTATTGGGTAGTAGATTCAGGGGCTTCATGTCATGCTACACCCCATAGGAAATATTTTCATGATTATGTTCTAGGCGATTTTGGACATGTTTTATTGGGTGATGATGAGCCATGTAAAATTGTTGGAATGGGTAAGGTATGCATAAAATTTAAGAATGGAACTGATTGGCTGCTAAAAGATGTTAGGCATATTCCTGCTATGAAAAGAAATCTAATCTCAACAAGGTAGTTGGGATATGGCGGCTTTCTATCTACGTTTGGAGAAATGTGGTGGAAGATCACTAAAGGATCAATGGTGATAGAAAAAGGAGACAGGGTAGGTACGTTGTATTTATGTCCTCATAATACTGACTATTCTATCTCTTTAGATTCCACAGGAACATATACAAAATTGTGGCATAATAGGCTTGGCCGCATGAGTGAGAAGGGGATGCAAATTCTCCACTCAAGGAAGTTGCTGCCAGATTTGAAGCAGGTAAGTTTGGAATTATGTGAGAACTGTGTTTATGGAAAATAGAAGAGAGACAGATTTCTCAGGGTTGGGAAACAGAAGAAGAATGAAAAGTTAGAGCTTGTGCATACATATGTATGGGGACTGGCTCAGGTACAATCTCTTGGTGTCTCTCATTATTATGTTACATTTATCAATGATGCAACTAGGAAAACTTGGGTTTATTGAATTAGACAGAAATCTAATGTGTTTGCTACTTTTAAGAAGTGGAAAGCTTTGGTTGAGAATGAGATAGGAAAAAGGTTGAAGTATCTCAGATCTGATAATGGAGGTGAGTACTGCGGCAAGGAGTTTGATAGTTACTGTTCATACCACGGGATTCATAGAGAGAATACAGTCCCAGGAACACCACAAGAAAATGGTATGTCTGAAAGGATGAATAGAACGATCAAGGACATGAAAAATCGCAAATTGAGAATAACAAGAGACAGGAAAAATTGCAAATTGCCATTGTCTCAGAGTGAGTACATACAAAAGGTGTCGGAGAGGTTCAGAATGCAGAATGCAAAACTAGTTAGTACACCTTTGGCCAGCCATTTCAGTCTAAGTAAGGAAATGTTTCCCAAGACACAAGAAGAGACAGATTACATGTCCAAGATTCCCTATCAATCAGCAGTTGGCAGCTTGATGTATGCCATGGTGTGCACAAGACCAGATATTGCACAAGCAGTGGGAGTTGTGAGAAGATATATGAACAATCCAGGTAAATAACATTGGAAGGCTGTACAGTGGATTCTCAGGTATTTGAGAGGTACTACCACTCAGGAATTATGTTTTGTAGGTTCAGACACTGTTCTATAGGGATATGTTGATGCAGATATTGCAGGTGATAAGGATAGTAGAAGGAGCACCACATGCTATGTGTTTACTGTAGGTGGAATAGCAGTAAGTTGGATTTCGAAACTGCAGAAGGTTGTTGCACTTTCAACAACGGAAGCAGAGTATGTTGTTGTTACAAAGGCTAGTAAAGAGATGAATTGGTTGCAGAGGTTTATGGAGGAATTGGGTAAGAAGTAGAAGGATAGCATGTTGCATAGTGATAGCCAGAGTGCCATTAATCTTGCAAAGAACTCAGTATTCCATTCCAGGACTAAACATATACAACTCAAGTACCATTTCATACGCTCTGTTCTGGAATATGAACTGTTGAAGATGGAAAAGATACATACTAGCCAGAATCCTGCAGACATGTTCACAAAGGTAGTGACTAGAGAGAAACTAATTCTTGCTCGGTTTCAGTTGGCCTTCTAGCATGAAGGTGAAGACGAGAAATTTTCCAAGTCCAAGTCCAGCAAGTGCAGCAGCGGTGGAGTTGTTGTGATCAGTCTCCAAGTGGGGGATTGTTGGTTTTGGAGCCAGATCTTCCAGTCTCATAGATGATGATTCAACCATGTTTGAACCCCAGGTTTGGTTTTGAGTTGTTTTCGCCAACAGTTTTCGGGACCATGGTTTTGGGTATCCCGTGGTATTTTCCCATTGTATTTCCCCTATAAAAGAAAGACATTGTAATACGGATAGGGTTGATGTATTAGGTATTATGCATTGTAAAGATCTCTGAGATCGTGAAGAGAGATTGTGAGACAGTGAAGAGGAAGTGCAGCGGCTGTGCTGCGGGTTGTATCCCTTCACTTTGTTGGAAAATATAATAATAAGGACTGGCAATTTCAGTGTGGACGTAGCCCATCTTGGGTGAACCACGATATATTGGTGTCTCTCTTGTAATGTGTTTGTGTGATTATATTTTCATTTCTATTTATTGTTATTGCTTTGCGATCCAGTTTTTCTAACACATACCTATATTATCATGCTTTCTAGTTATGTCTAACATACCCAATTAATGTCTTATTTGTTCTCTTCAATGATTTAGAGAGCATGTGCTAGTAACCTGCATATCTCATAAGTTAAGCATTGTAGAACCAAATTATACATACCTCATAAGTAGAGCTTCTATGTGATCAATGGCTATGGATGAGTCTTTGTATTCATGTCACCATGGTCATATGTTCTCGATCTAGAACTTGATTTGTCTTTCTTGATGTACCTTTCATGTTAGCAGACAACATCATCCTCATACAACACCACAGTGCATTAGTACAATCATAAGTGTCATAACCCTAATCAATGAATGTCTTCTATCATTCATATGAATTCATACTTTTAATAAGGTGATAAGACAAGTCTAAAAATTAATCAAGATTGTACTAACCTCAGTAATATGAAGACAAACATATCATAAACTTAATTATGAACAGATTTCAAAACATACCAGTATCCCCTCAAGTCACACTTGTTGGGATTGCTTGTAGTCTTCTTATGTAAGGCCTTAGCCTCATCTCCCTTTGGAACTGGAACTTCTTCACTTATGTAGGTGTGCAAATCATTCTCTTCTAGGATTAACCCAATCCACTTGATTTGCTGAAACTGGATCTGGAGCTGGCTAGGGTTTGACAGAGAAACCCTAAAAATCCAAACTTGGAATTTCAAACTTCTGTCTGGACAGGGAGATGCAGATGACTGAGGTGAGCAAGTTGGTGTGCTCATATTTTGAAAACTCCAAAAATTGACCCCTCAAAATTGACCTACGAGTTTTGGATCTGCAGCTTCTGTCAAATTCTGGTTTTTTGGTCAAAATCCTGAACTAGGGTTTGATAAAGCCAAGGGTTATACCCAACCAAAAACTTCGATCTTGGTCTCTAAATTTTGATTTTGATGAGGATCATCTAGTCGTGGTCTCAAATTCCAAAAATTCCAACTTTTGCAGAAACCCGAATTTCCCGTAGTAATGACGATCAAAGAATGAAAGTGCTCAGAATCCAATTCTGTTTGGACAAAAATATATGCCATATTGTTTCTGATGTATCTCTGAAATTTTGAATCCTTGGGGTCTGAAAATTTGGCCTATGGTAGAATGACCTGTCATCTTTCCAACCCCATAGATCTGACCTTTAATGGATTCTTTGAGAGAGAGATATGCCAAGTGTTGCAACGTGACATGTTTATGGGATGAAACAGTATAGCGAACTTGTACGGAGTGACACGTGTGATGGTTTCAACTTTGTCCTGTGAAACCTAGACTTGTGAAACTATAGTCTGTGCCCTAACTGTCACGTTTTACGGAATTCCATTTGGAGCTTCCTAGACCAAGATATGACCTTTTTTCTTAAGTCACCTGTTTAGGACTACATTCTGGAAGAGGCAGAAACCCTAACTTGTACGCATCATATCTCACAAAGTACAACGAATATGAGGCTTTCCTTCGGACACAAGGTACTCAAACATTTTGTATTCGAATTGTAAAAGTTTTTGATCTTGAACCTTTTCCAAAATGGATTTATAGCGAAAGTGCCACGATGACTGGTTTTTACTATACCAAGCCCTAGCTTCCAATTTGTCGCAAGTGCAACAAGTGTCGTAAATTCCATACAATGCCTTCCTTCAGGATAGCTCTGATACCATGTTAGTTTTTCAACATTTCATTCAATATGATCTAGGATCTTGACTGAGAGAACAACATGTACAGCATATCAAACACAAGAGATAAGAGACACAAAGCATTTCACCTGGGAAAACCAAGAAGGTGAAAAACCCCGCAACTTCCTCAGAGATAGAATGAGCACCAATACAAATATCACAAAGATCAAACCACAAAACAAGAGATAGTCTTTTAGTAGCTGCTCCTCCTCCACTTGTGCGCACTCCTCCTCTCTCTCACTAATGTGAAGTGAGTGAGTGAATGAATAGAATGAGAGACACACGCTCTCTATTTATACAATGACTTAACTTGCCTTTAATCCTAACTAGGCTAACTTCCTAAGGAAGCCTAATAACCAATCCAAATGTCACTGGGCTGACCCCACTAGGGTGGTCTAATAACCATTTAACCCACACCGAGCTGACCCCTATAAGGTGGTCTAATAACCCATCAAATATAAGTTGCGACACTTACAATAATACTTGCGACACTTACAAATACAAATGACGACACTTCCAATTGGAGGAATAATACATCTCTGTTGGGGATACAAATAAATTACAGCTATAATACATACAATATACAAGTGAATATCTTCTGAAGTTACAAATACATCAACAACGGGCTCTACCTGAAGAAGTACTATGCCTGAGTGTTTCATGCATAGACATCTTGTATATACTGTACATGGCGTGTGTGTTTTGTGTGGTGTGACACTTTTATTTTATTGTGTCTAGGTATTGTTTTGTTTCTTATACCATGGTTTTTCTGCATGTGCAGATGGCAACTTGCTACATATTCGCAGACGGCGCCAGCCGACATACGCATAACCTTGCTTCAGCGGCCTGGGTACTTTATTCTCCCACCGGCGAGCTCATCATCTCAGAAGGAATTTGTCTAGGTTTCGCAACCAATAATGCAGCGGAATATCAGGCACCCATTGGAACCCTAACCCATGCTCTTTCCTTGGGTATGGACCACATTATTATCTATTTGGATTCGCAACTAGTGGTTTCTCATCTTAACCGGATTTATGCTATCTGTGACCCTACACTACTCTGTCTCTATAGACGAGTCCATCTTCTGGAAAGGTCCTTTGAATCTATTCAATACCTACACATTCCATGAGACATGAACACAGTTTCCGACTCGATGGCCAACTTCATTCTAGGTTGGTACATTGCACACACATAACATATTCATAAAATATAAAAGCATACATAACATGTAAATCATCCATTGTATAAGCAAACATGTAAACAAGATCACATTAATCATCCATATAACACATAATGTATAAAACCGTCAAAACGTCTTTATATATATATATATATAAATCCATACAAAATGATGGTGTTGATACAAAATATGAAGCATACTAGATTTCAGTAGGTCTCTACAAAATATGAAGCTCATAAGCTTTCAGTATACATAAGCAGAACATGATCCTAATCCTCAGGTCGCTCATCCCTAGGTATCGAAGCTCTCGATTGTTGCCCATGAAAGCAGACTACAGCCCTTGCCACTTTGTCCATCAATGTGCCAAAACGGGTAGACACCCTGACATTGTACTTCTGGTATCCCCAAGGTATATCACGAACACCAGGCTATGGGATATCTAATGCCAGCATCTGGAGGTTCTCATAGACCTCCTCCACCTCCTCAGTAGCATCTTGCACTACGGCACCTACAACTGACACCTCTCCTCTCCTCGCAATGAGGGAGACTTTGACTAGTCATGATGGAACCAAATCTGCACACAACATCAAGTTATCAACACTACTCCAAAAATAATCATAAGATATATAAAACAAAAAACAAAAAAAAAATTGTTCTTACCAATGTCACCCCATTGTGCTCCCTCGGGAAGCACCAAGTTGGGATCACCTCTGAAGTCTATCCCGCTGTAGGGGTAATCCTCAATCATGAGGAGTTGTCCCTCCAACCAAGTGAAGAACTCGGTGCCATAACCTATGATGGGACCCCCGCCACCGTGGCGGGCCATCACCTCTTCCCATCGAGTCATATGTGGATCCCTGGAATCCCGGTCATCCAATTCCACCTATGGATGCAGATGAGGTACCTGCTCCAGTAGAAAAGATATCACCACGGACCCATATCCAAACTGTTTCAATGCCCTGTGCCGACATTTGGTAAGTTGACCCCGGAGGTTGGTTAGGAGTCCCTCTCACCAGTTGAGTACCCGAGGAGCCATGCACTCCTCCACATTCATCAAATGGGTCTTGCTCGCAAGATGAGAAGACTGACTCCCCGCCACCCTCACCAAGGTGAAGATCATGGCACGTAGAGGACGGTCTCATATCTCCTTAATGGGAATATTCCCACTAGTAGCCACAGTTCTTTTAGTGCAATACTAAGTAATCATGTCGTCCACGGTCCGATCACCTACCCGTGATCCAGTGAGAGATATGGATTCTCCACTCCGAGATAATCCTGTTAGGAAGTAGATGTCCTCGACATCTATACTCAATGTGTGTACCCCGATATCGAAGTGCTACTGTGCCAGATCCCAACATCAGATCATATGTGTTAGTAGCTGGACTTCGTCCCTCATTCCTGACACTTGAAAGTATTTGAGGAGTCCATAGTTCCTCACCGCAACAATGCATTGAGGGTCATTTTTGAACTAAGCATCATTCAACTCGTGTTCTCGTTCCCTCCACTCAATGACCATGTTTACCATTCTGAACCTGTCAAGAAGGAAAAATGAGCAACATTAGAACTCACCCCATGCATTAAATATTTTTCTTTTGGGTTGGGAAATGAGTTTTAGTTGGACATTTCCGTCATCGTAGGCTGTCTTTGCAGACAGTGCAACATCATCGCAAAATGTCCTTGCGGGACTTGCAACGGCACATGGCCATTGTAGTTCTCATAAGGAGGGCTTGCACCAACCTGTGGGCGCATTTCCCCCCCCAAAAACAACTCAAAACCTTGAAAATTAAGCAAAAAACATGAAACCAATCCACTGAAAAGTTGTAAAGATGAGTTTAGGCCTACCTACTTCTGACGGCTCTCGAAATGGTGGATCGTAGCTCCCAGAATCAGCAGTTCAAATTTGGCTCCAAACGGCACTTCACACTCTCCAAACTTGGTAAAAAACAATTGTAATTTCTTTTCACTATTTCACCCATTTTATATCAAAAACTGGAATATTCCTTTTATAATTTGATGCTTTAGTGGGTTTTTTACTATAGTTTGGGTTATTTAATGCATTTAAATGCTTGGTTAACTATTTTTGACCTATTCTTTGAGCTGCAGGAGAACTTAAGTTCCTAATTAATGTCATTTTTCGTCGTGATGATCATCTCATAAGTATTGTCAGGTATGAACAACTTCTTCGAGCATCTTTTTGTCATTATTTCACTCATTTAAATTCAATTACTGATGACACCGAGCTTACTCTTTGTTCTTTCTTGTGCTCGTAAAACGATGAGAATAAGTCATCGAGTTATAATTTATCACTTTTTCGGGCTCATGAAACTCCTACGAAAAAGGAAACCCCCAGAGTCTCTCTTTAAGCTCTTTTTAGGCTCTCAAAATACGAAAAGATCGCCAAGCAAACTTGATGCGTTCACGCTTGTAAAAGTATTTGAATGATCGTCTTCCTGGTGATAGTTTACCCCTTTTTCGAACCAGGGGACACTACTTACAAAAAAGGCATACTCCAGCCAATCATGACTGGAGGAGTCGTCTCTCGCGTTGTTTTACCCTTTTCTGGGCAAAGAGGTTAACCTTACGAAAAAGGACCTTTGGAGTCTTCTTTAGTTCTTTTTTCAGACTCTCTAAATATCAAATGATGTCGAGTTTACCTTCTATGGACTCGTTAAAATTCAACATTGAAGGGCCCACAATGGGATGAACCCCTCCTTTCCTAGGTTTGGAAAATATTTGGGATTGGATTCATCTATGAGATGAGCTATACCGAGCATCTGGTTACCCTCATCAAGCTCTTCAAAAACACATGAGGCACTCATCAGTCATGATGGGGAAAAAGGAAATTTTTTATGTTACACCTTTATCAATGGCAGTACTTAGTCATTCTTGAGCATAACACTCATTTGCATTCGCATACAGTACTTGGGTCGTCTGTTTGTCCTCAATTTTTACCTACTTCCTGAGTCTTGTTACTCCTTTGGGTCATCCAAAGAATACTTCCATCATCAGTTGCATTAGGATTTGGCATCATTCTAGTCATGTCAATGCTGCCAAGTCATGCCATGCCCATGTTCAAGAATACATTCACCACTCATTATTTGTAGTCAGTACATCTTCCACCATGTGAATCTACTCTGAGTCAGTCTTGCATGTTACTGTACCATCCAATCTAATCCAAACATCTGTTGTTGAGTTTCGTGTCATTGATGGGGGATTCATCGGGGCCCTCCTTCGACGGATTCATCCTTATCGAACTCAACACATCATCCAAGGATTGAATCTAGAAACCAACCAAGTACCTTGGGCCCACATGCCTCAATGGAAGGTTACCTCGCTTTCGACATGAGTTTGCATCATTCACTCTTGATTGAAATATTTCATCCGGTATGTGACTTCAACTCATTTATTTACGCTTGATGATATGTACTATGATACCCTGGGGATCATTGACATTAATGGTTATTTCCCTCGTGCTTATTAATGGTATACATCAATGACTGGTAATCAAGTGGTTTCTACCATGTTCGACATCAAGACATTTGTAATCACATGGATAGATTCGTATCATTGTAGGTTTGGCTTGAAGATCCTGGGGATTCATATTTTACCCAAGTTACGATGGAGATTGTTTTGAGTCATATTACATGGATCCACTTTTGTATTGGTCATGGCTATGTTATCATCTCATCATGGATCTACGCTTGTGTCTAGTATCCATGATTGTGTTCAGTCAATCATTACTACCATGGATTTGCAATGTATTGGTCGGAAACCATGTTGTGAGTCATACGATACTATGTTCTCAGAGTCAGTTGTATTGCAGCGACATCCTTTGTCCGATAAGTCCTTTCCAATTCTTCTGTCAAATCATTTCACCTGTCAAGTTCCAACAACTTCATGCTTTGGGGGGCATTCTGTTACACCTAAATCTTGCCACCTTAAGACTCAGTGTAAACCTCCCTGAATTCTCCATGACTAAGAAACCAAATTGGAAGAGATACTGACCTATTCCTAGTGGGTTTAGTGAGGTCGTCGCAGGTCACCTTAGTGCAGCATGCGATGTCACAGGTTGTCCTACTGCAGCCTGCGACAATGTCAGTTAAATGGATAAAAGGGCATCTTCGAGCCATTTCTAGAAGGTGTGTGATGTGGATCTCTATCCCTAACCTATAGGCGAGTTGGAATTCAGTTCCCTATCCCTTTAGGAGGATCCCTTAACCCTCTCCCACTATATCTCAACCCACCCTATCCTCTTAGTCCTATATATATGAAGCTCATTCCCATTCCAAAGGGAGGAAGTCTATAGTACTTGCATGCTGGTGAAATTAGCTTAGGATATCTCTACTCATCTCTTGGGAGACCTATACTTCCTTTGGAGGCTTTGGCATTGGCTTGTTGGAGGAGGATTGCGACATTAAGATTTGGTTATAATCATCTCACTCTTTGTACTTCCCTCTTTTTAATACAGTAATATAAACTATTTCCACCAAATGTTGTTGTGTTAATAATGTTTGTGTAGTTTACTTGCTTAACCATTTACTTAGATCTGTTACTATTTAGATATTGTTTTACTGCTTGTATTGTTTTGTATGTCTTGATAGGTCTTGCAGCTGAGATCTGACGACCGTGGAGCTTGGAACAACATCAAGGAGAAATATCTACAAGCTAGAGGTAAAACATCTAATCACTTGATCTTTAACTAGATCTAGTAAAGCAATTTCATATTCTGTCCCACTTGTTCTACTTTCACGTTGAACTAGGGAGATCACACCTTAAGTCCGCTTTCGGTAGATTGTCCGGTAACAGTGGAATCAGCCCTGTATCTCCACACACATGATAAATGGGTAACTAGTCACATAATTAAATGTAGCTACTATCTATATTAGTATGTAGAAAAACTTAAAAAATCAAATGCATAATCATACATACGATCGAGTTCCCATGCCTGACTTGCTGGTTGATGTAACTCTTAGTCTCCTTGGTAGTCCATACCTACATATGAGTATTCCTCAATGACTATAAGAAGTTTTCACCAATGCACAAATAAGTTATGGTATCAGACATTTACCACTGCCCATCCTCCACCCCTACCATCATTTCCCTCGATCGTCACAAACAAGGCTCCATAAGTCAGCTTCTAAAAAAGGGATGTGGGGTCATAGTGTTAGCACCCTCTATGATCTGTATTATTTGGAAATAAATGAAGGTATTAATATAAAATGGAAATACACATGAATATTTTGTATAAAATAGAGTAGTATAGTCCCAAATTTTATTAATGAATGGAATGGAAAGACATAGTAAACTGCAAAGTAATACAAACTAGCTCTAGATGGTGGTAGATTAACCCTAAAAAGAGATGTGTCGGCTACGCTCACCCATAAGATCCTAGTTACAATGAGGACAAAAAGGGCTTTTAACATAAAGGATCAATGAGAAAACCCTAACCCCGGGAGATGAAACGCCAAAAGGTTTGTGGGCCTCGATGTGGTTAGTTGATAAGTCAACTTCTCGGGGGAGTAACTTTTGCATACTATCTTTGTTTGGGGCACTCGATATCCTATCAAAAATTTTTGGTCAAGGACTCCATTTTTTCATCCCTATACATGCATTTTGCTAACTAGTGGATGTTGTAGAGCCAAAAAAATGTTGTTCAGGGCCTCAAAATGGCCTCAAAAGTTCAGGACTTGAAAAACAATGAAAAAATGCCAAAATGGAAAACTGTGCTTTGATCCAATGGACTAGGTGGATGGCCACCGATTTCCATCTATATCATTCCTTATCCCTATGAATCAATGGTATCCATTGCGTCAATATCCCTCATCAGATGGGGAAATTTCTGTTGAATTTGACTCCTGGTGAGCCACTTGCCTTGGTGAAGAAGCCACCCTTCTTTGATGACTTGATAGAGTTGAATGTTCTATTGGAAGGTTCCCTTAATTTATGTGTCCATCATTTGATCCATTGTAGCTTGTTCAAGTAATTCTATATTGAGTTTTGTAGGGTCCAAATGCCCAGTCACCTCAGAGGTGTCAAAGAGAGGTGGAAAATATGGTGGAAGCAATTCCACATTAATACTTGGTGCAATGCAAGGAAAGGGGGAATATTTAATTCAAAAGCATTCTCACCCACATCCTTCATGATGCTTTAAACCCCATTTTAAAGTGGCTTGAATTTTATGTGGGGTCCTGTGAGGCGCTCCTTTTGTAAATGCAACCACACCTTATCCCCAACTTGAAACTTGTGTGGAACCCAATGTTGGTCATGTCATTGTTTGTACTTGGCATTAGATTTATACATGATATCATGAAGTTATTGTTGGATTTGTTGGATATGTTCAATGAATTTGGATACTTTATCTACCTCGGCCTGAGGATTGGACGACTCATCCTATGCAGATGCAATGGGTATAGCTACATCAATGGGGGATAATGGTTGGAACCCCAAGAACACATGAAAGGAGTTATGGAGGGATCTATTCTATCTATGTTGAACATATGGAATGATATCATCCCATGTGCATGGATGTTTGGATTTGCACATGCATAGGATATGGAAAATCGTTAACCACTTTTATCTTCCCATCCATTTGGTGCTGGAAGGTAGTCGATTTGGTTATCTTGGTGTCCATTAGATACCATAAGTGCGACCAGAAGGTGCTAAGGAACATACTATCCTGATTTGAAATAATGGTTTGTTGCAGCTAGAAATAAATCCAAACATGCTCAAAGAATAGCTTACCAATGGCTTTGGTTGTAATACTCTTCTTACATGGTGCCAGAATTTACATCTTAGAGAATCGATCGAAAACCACAAAAACACAATCATGACCATGCTTGGTGGAGAGACAAAATGACTTGTAATCCACCGATACTGACTCCCAAGGCTTGTTTGGTGTAGGAAGAGGAGTGTACATCCCTTGCTTCTTGATGGCAGGTTTAGCAATGGCACGGGGAGTGCACGATCAGATATACCTACTAACATCTTGTTGGAGTTTTAGAAAATAAAAATACTTCTAAAGTATTGCTACTATTTTCCCCATGCCAAAGTGTTTGACCACTCGAGTGTACTCTGATTCCAAAATTAGCTTTGCATGCTCACTTGATGGAACACAAAGATGGTCCAGATAGCACAAAAGTGCATCCTGGAGGTAAAATTTTGGAATTTGTTTACCTGCGCCTAGTGTTTGATATGTAGCAGTGAAGTCAGGGTCATTACTATATAATTGGATCCACTTGGAGGTCTCGTTCCCACAAGAGTTAAGGACCGTGGTTAGTGCCAAGGCTGGAGGTCGACTGAGGTAGTCTAGTACACATTTTTTTCTACCCTTCATGTACTTAATGTTCAAATGAAATTGTTGCAAGTACTTGGACCACTTTTGTTAATGATCATTTTGTAACTTTCTTTATGTCCACATGAATTGCAGGGTCCTATGATTAGTTTGTATGATCGTTTCCTTTTTGAAAATGTAATGCTTAAATTGTCGGCATGCATGCATAATGGATTACATCTCCTTTTCACAGGTTGGATATCTGTGAACAGTATCAGACAATATCTCACTATGATCAGGGTAATTTTTAAGGGAGAAATTTCGCCAATTGTCTATTTTTTGGGTTGTTTTTCAAAAAATAAATTCTCTATTTGGTCATTTTTAGTCTCTAATATTGCCTATATTTACATAAAATATGTTTTTTATCTTAATATTCACCAAAATTTACATGTTTCAGTAGTAAATTGTATGTTTCATATTTAATATTCCCCTACCTATCTACATACATGTTTTTTTCAATCCAAAATAATCGCCTAGGATAATATACTTAAGTATAATATTAGAATCCTTAAAAAATACCCTGACTGTGATAGGCCATTGAATGTCCCTTCTGAGTGATGACTGCACTGATAGCATAGTCCAATGAATCTGTCTCAATCTTGAATGGTTGTTGCAGGTCTAGCAGAGTGCGGACTGGAACTGAGCAGAGGCAATGTTTCATATCCTTGAATGCTTTCTATTGTGACCTTGACACTAGTACATATGGACAATTTTCCCACGGAATTTTGTTGCTATAGCGACGAACCTAACCCCAGTATTTCATGGAACGATTATCGTCGCTATATCCACACATAAAAACATGCATCGCTAAAGCAACAGGGAAGACATGACACGTGGAGTGTCAAGATTGTCTTAAAAAAACCCACACACCATCGCTATAGTGACAAACCTCCATCGCTATAGAGACGGTCCATACATATTTCCTTCCATCCATTACCAACGTTCCGTCACTATAGCGACGACCATCTATAGCAACCTACGATGGAATTGCTATACAAGCAACGATAGTTCGTCACTTGTATAGCAATTTCGTAATAGTTTGCATTGAGAGTTCGTCGCTATAGCGATGACCCAATGGGGCAAATTCGAATAAAATTGCTATACAAGCGATGGAATGTTCCGTCACTTGTATAGAAATTTTGTCATATTTTTCCCCATTTGGTCGTCGCTATAGCGACAAACGATGAATGCAAACTATGACGAAATTGCTATACAAGCAACGAACTGTCGTCGCTTGTATATAAATTTCGCCGTAGGTTGCTACAGACGGTTGTCACTATAGAGACGATACTGTGTTATTTATAAAAAAACATTGGTCCAATAATTCCCAATGTAGAATGTCATCCTAGTAGAGCTCGAGCATATGATTTAACAATAGATTGATCAATTGAATGAGCAATATGAGAGGATTTACTTCAAATCCCTCGAGTCAAACATAAATGATAATATGGATGAAGTACGAAGCCTTGAGTACAATGACAAGATGGATAAAGCATAAAGCCTAGGATATAGATGACAATATGGATGAAGCACGAAGCCTCAGATATAGATGACAATATGGATAAAGCACGAATCCTTCTGCTAAGACAAGATGTTTTGGAAGATGAGAAGAGGTTAAGGAATATGGAAAGGGAGTTAGCATGGAAAGCACAAGCACAATTTGCAATGAAAAAGAAAATGAAACAAAGAGTTGATGTTGAAACAATAGCATTATCTAAGGTCATGCATAAAGAGAAGGAAATGATATAGACATCTATGGCATAGTGCGCACTGAATTTGTAGCTTTCTATTTTTGCTTGGAAGCCATTATTATTATGAAAAATGAACAGTCTAAGAAACCAAGAACACAAAGAAAGAATGGTTCATCTATATTTTTAAATGAAGAGAACAATATTCTCTTTATAATAATGATATGACATAAACCCTAACTACGCTAACCCTAATTGTACAAACCCTAAAATGACTTATGTGTACTTTATTACAACAATTAAACATAAAATAACTTAAAGTCATCAAGTGACTTTATTAATATTCTTAAGTCTATAGTCTACATAGCCTTTATATTATAACACCCTTCCATTTAGAAAATACATCAAATTTGTCTTTGAATTTTACAAAAACAATTGGACCCAAGGACATGGTGAGAATGCCTAGAGTGTGATCATATGTAGGACAATATTGTAGCCCAATTGTTCCATCTTCTACAAGTTGTCAGATAGAGTGATAGTGAATGTCAATATGTTTGGTATGCTCATGGAAGAATCGATTATTTTCCAACTTAAGAAGTCTCTTATTATTATAGTACATTAGGGTAGGCTTGTTTTGTTGGATCTTCATATCTACAAGCATCTATATGAGCCAAACTCCTTCACATGCTCTTTTCAATGTTGCTTGATATTGTACTTCAGGTGAAGGGAAACAACATGTTGTTTCCTGTCAGTCCATGTAATTGTTCTAGTACCAAGGCTAAAAACATAGTTTGATGTGGATTTCCCATCATCCACTTATCCTACCCAATTTGAATCTATATAACCACACAATCAAGGTTATTTGTGCATGCCATATAGAATGCCAAAATCTAATGTTATCACATATTGTTGCACTCTTTTTGTTGTTTTCCAATGTTCTACATTTGTAGTGGTCCTAAATCGAGAGATGTAGCTAACTAAAAAACTCAAGTCAGGTTTAGTGGTTGTAAGATAGATTAATCTCCCCACTAGTTTCCTATAGACCAATTCATTAACTGCTTTCAAAACAGCCTTGACAATCTACCATTCTAAATTTGTCTAACAAACTTTTGTCCTACTTTGTCTGTGAAACAAAGATATGTTTATCTGTTTGCTAGACTTCTGCACCTAAGCAGTAACGTAGGAGGCCTAAGCTAGTGATGTCAAAAGTTGTACATAAATTGGATTTTACCTATGATATTACCCTTTCCTCGCTACATATGAAGATGATTCCATCTACATATATAACCAGAATAATTACATCATATCCAATCGTTTTAACATAAATATTGGGATCTCAAGGACTCTATTGGAACCCTTGTTCACCCAAATACTTGTTGATTTTGATGTACCATGATATGTGTTCCTACATCAAGCCTTGGAGAGATTTCTTCAATCAACATACTAGATGTTCTTTCCTCAAAACTTGAAAACAATATGGTTGGTACTATATAATTATTCCTCCAAATATCCATTGATGAAGGTACACTTCACATCCATCTGGTATAGTTTCTAGCGAAATTGTGTCTGCATGGCTCAAACTAAATGGATCATGATCATCTTTGTTGTGGGAGCAAAGGTCTCTTCATAATCAATTCCTTCTTTCTATGTGAATCCCTTTACAACCATTCTTTCCTTATGCTTGTCAAGTGTCCCATCTACTTCGTACTTGAATTTATACACCCACTTACTGCTAATGGGTTTCTTCCTTGGATGTAGCTTTGTAAGGACCCATGCCTGATTTTTTACTATGGTCTCATGTTCGTTCAACT
The DNA here is from genome assembly GCA_027924585.1 of Larix kaempferi. NCBI lineage: Eukaryota > Viridiplantae > Streptophyta > Pinopsida > Pinales > Pinaceae > Larix > Larix kaempferi. The sequence continues at coordinate 13,857,156 of BSBM01002204.1, read as the reverse complement.
TGGATGGAATTTCCCATTTTGGTATTCATTTGGCCTCTTCATATTCTCAAGGTTCATATAATTCTTGAATGTTATCCATCAAATCATAAATTATTCTATCAAATTTATTACCTCTTCTTGGTCCTTCTTCCCTCATCTCATCTAGTTGAACATCTCCAATGGTGTTCTGCCACCATTTTGGTCTCTTCTTAGGATTCTCTTTTTCCACGTCAACAGTATCATTTTGTTGATTTGGGGTACCTAGAACTACTTCATGACTAGGATTTTCCAAGCACACATCCCAATAATTCTCCCCCCATTCAGGTGGAGGTTGTACAAGCATCCTACTTGAGATACTAGTAAAAAATTCCTCATTTGCAGAAATGTGCAAATCCAAATTCGTTTGAAATAGCCCTGCATGAGGAAATTTGGGAAAGAGGTTACTTACTCATAGGAACTTCTATCGAGTGTGTACTTCAAAAGCCACTAAATGGGGAAAACACATTATTGAAATGGAGGTTAGTCGAGTAGACTAAATTCCTAAGAGATTGCCTCATGAATTACCAAAACAAGAACAAAAAACACAAGGAATGAACACCTCAAGTATTATCCATCCAGTTCTTTTAGGCGATAAATCCAAAGTTAGGAAGGCATCTCCTCCTCTCTTTTCTTATGGTAAGGAAACAATTCCTCTTGAATTCTACTTGATCACCACTTTTCAAGAACCATCATTTCTGAACAAAGGATAAGACCAAGAACTGAGCCTAATCCCATCAACGACAACATTGCAACTCAAGATTACTTTGTCAATATCTCCACATCAACTTACGTATATGCTTTGTGAGTGTCATTATAGCCTACTAGCATTAGTGTCTTTATTTTAGGATCTAGTTTGGTTCGTTGTTCTTTAAGAACCCATGCATACATAAATGAACCAAAAATTTTGAGATTCCCACAAAATCACAAAATTTCTTCTTAACCGTGTTATTTTCTTTAGAACTGTGTATGGTCATTCCACTCCAAGGCTCCCTCATGAAACTGTAAATTTTCTTTTGAGTTTCAGAATTCTTACCTTTTCTTGTAGGCTATGTTGTTTAGAATTAAACCCCATGACTAGGATGAGTTTACAAATGTACTAAGTAAGTGGAAATACCCTTAAATGGATTTATATACAGGTTTATAAGACTCATGAACATGCATACACAATCCTATAAGACTATATCAAGAAATAAAAAATTAAAAGGGAAAGAGGGAGGAGAAAGATATGCACCTTTTTCGAATTCTAATCCCCACTGCTCCCTTGGCACCTTCCCAATCTTCTCCTTGATGCCCAATTACAACCTACAATGACAAACAAATAAACCTTCCACAAACAACTTTGACTACAAATAATAATGTAAATGACATGAAATATAAATGAAGCATCTCCTTAAACATTTTCAACATGATTCATGAACATTTCTTCTAAGTCAATACTATAACATAGACCATGCTTTGTTTGGGGGAGGGAAAGAAGTCAAATTTTCATTATGATAGTGAAAGAATACAAATCCATACCTTATCATTTCAAGGAACCTTATTGAAGCCAAATATTAGGTCTCTCTTCTTTGACACTCCAACAATCCCACTCCTATTTATTGAATGCATACATGGGTGAAGTAACGTAAGAGGAGTAACCTCTACAATCATGGACACATGACCAGCAACATGGGTTTCTGACTTGGATGGGAAATGAAGGGTGTGATGAAGCTTGATTATTACTATGTAATATTGCTACAATGGGTGTCCCCTCATTGGATCATCTCATTTTCTCTTACACTACAACAATTCCACTATGATATTTTGAATGCATACTACAATCCCATTGAAGAATGATGTGTGCCTTTTAGGGAGGTACTCCAATTTCATTTGGATTGTTGGTTGGATTTGGAATTAAAAAGTTATGTGAGGCCTCTTCAAAGTGAACCAGTCCCACAAAATCACCAAATTCCACCCCAAAAGTGGACGCTTCACAAACTGGATTGTTGTTTGATTTGTTGCATAAACATTCCACCAATGCTCCTAAAAAATGGTGAAATATCACTCTCTTCAAATGATCCAAACATATTTCAAAAGGTCTCCAAAGGATGGCTTCTTCAAGGATATTCAAAAGGTGAAACTTTCGATAGGAATTGGCCTCCATAAATCAGGAAATTATTAAGTAAATGACATCCATAATGTTTATTTATGCACTCGTAGTACTACCCAGACCCAAAGATCACTACAACAAAATATCCCTTTAGGGGCGGTTTTGGCTTGCGGGGATCTTGGTAAAACCCCCCCTAAATTTTTTTTCAGACCTTTGGAGGCGGTCTTTTAAAACTACCCCTAAAAGTCATGGAAATTGGACTTTTGGGGGCGGTTTGTCAAAACCCCCCTTAAAAGTCATGAGAATTGAACTTTTGGAGGCGGTTTTTTTGGAACCCCCCTTAAAAGTCATGAGAATTTCACTTTTGGAGGCGGTTGTCTGAAACTCCCCCTAAAATCCCAATTCTCATAATTTTGGGGGGGTAGTTTGTCAAAACCCCCCCTGAAAGTCATGAGAATTGAACTTTTGGAGGCGGTTTTTTTAGAAACCCCCTTAAAAGTCATGAGAATTGAACTTTTGGATGCGGTTGTTTGAAAACCCCCCCTAAAATCTCAATTCTCATAACTTTTGGGTGCGGTTTGTCAAAACCCCCCCTAAAAGTCATGACAATTGAACTTTGGGAGGCAGTTTGTTTGGAACCCCCCTTAAGAGTCATGAGAATTGAACTTTTGGAGGCGATTGTTTGAAAAGCTCCCCTAAAAGCCCAATTCTCGGGACTTTTGGGGGCGGTTCTAAAAATACCCCCCCTAAAGGTTTTTTTGAAGGCAGTTAGGGTTTTGGGGGTGGATCTAAAAAAGCCCCCCTAAAATTTTCCTTCCAATTTCAACATGCTAGTTATTTTCATTCCATCACCCTTTCTTCTCATTGTTTTCCCCTTTATGTGAAGGGTGACTCAAATGGCTTCCAATGGACAACAATGGAAACAATAAATCATAACATAACACAATGCCAATATCTAAGGCCTAGAATATATTGCAAACTAATGAGTTGGATGAATTCAAGATGCAATTACAATAATGATTAGATAGAGGGTTCATATGACCAAGTACATCACCTTGGGTAGCACACATATTGCTAGTCAATAAGAAGGATGGAACCTTTTGGATGTGCATTGGTTATAGAATGTTGAATAAAGTGACAATTAATAACAAGTACCTCCTACCCGAATTGATGATCCTCTTTATTAACTCAAATTGGAAAAAAAAATTTCAAAGTTTGACTCAAGTTTTGGGTATCATCATATGAGAGTGGAATAAATTAGCATACCAAAGACTTCTTTTAGAACTATATATGGGCATTATGTGTTTCTAGTTTCCCCCTTTGCATTGACAAATGCTCCATACTTCTCATTTAATTAACAAATGATGTGTTCCAAAAGTATTTAGACAAGTGTGTTTTGGTATTCATTGATGACATCCTAATTGTTAGCACCTAGTTTTTACAACTTGAATGTGGAGGTGGAGTAAAGGGATAGCCCAAATTTTTTTATGAAAACCAGGGATTACCCTTGTTTCCCATAACCAGATGCTAAAGGCCTAAGAAAATGGAGATTGGGGGTAATAAATGTGTTAGGAAAGGGAAAATAATGGGAAAGGAAGCATTAAAATGTGGCCAAAAAAACCCAAAAGGGAGCCTAATTCTATAGCCCGAAGGAAATAGAGGAAAAGGTAGCTAATGCGCCAGTTTTCTCTGTTAGATGGGTGCTCAAGGGAGATAAATGGTCCTCGTTGATGGTTGCGGGGATAAAGTGCACGGGGAATAGTCATAAGGGCGGTCCCGATGGTGAATGCCGCCAGACATGTGGCAACTGGAGGAGACATCGGAAGGATGATAGATGGTAAGCGGTATCGTTTTAATAAGCATGCAATACCGGTAGAGTGTAAAAGTAGATCTATGACCACGTGGACGGCTCGGGGAGGCGGAGAAATACCTTACGGTCGAGATTAATGGTCCCACAGAGGTAAGTGCAATGTGATGAGGTAAACGGTGTAGATTGGCCTTCGGAAGATCGACAAACCATGTTGATCCTTGCATTGAGAAGTTGCCCGCCGGATAGAAAGGAAGGTGGTAGCGAAGGGAAAATCCATTTCCTAGATGTCACCACCAGAAGCGGTCGTGAGAGGATGAGTGGTAAAGCAAAAACTGGTTTAGGGACATGCGATCCCACTCTGTGAGGGTACGGTGCTTAGCGATGGATGGTGGAGAATGGGACACATGGAATGATCTAACAGCAGAGACAGAAAGAATTCAAATCAGTAGTTAAAGAAAAGACTATATTTAACGGAGGAGATCAGCATGTGGGAGATCAACAGCTGGGATTGATGGGAATCAAACAAAGAATCCTGAGAGATAAGAAAACATGATTTATATATATAGTCATCAATAGGTCATGGTGACATTTTTATTTTCCTGGGGCCTGTCTGCTCCGAGCGGTCTCTGGTCACAGGTAAATACGAAGAAGGCAACGAGTTTTTTCACCGAGAAAGCCGACGAGGAGCCAGTCTCCTACAAGATTCAGGGTTCGGGATTGTTCTGGGAGACATAGTTTTTGTCTGGGTACAGAAATTCAGCCTCTTGCCGCCAAAACCAGAAGAAGTCTGAAGGACCCACAGACGTAGCCAAGTGCAGAGGGTTCCATGGGTCTTGTATTTGGTTTGGCCCAGACCAGACTGGCCCATTTTGTGTCCCTCTCTCGAAACCCAAAACATTTGTGTCTGGAGGTCTCCCTGGAGATGCCACGCATCCCCCTGTTTCGTCAAAGTCCTCCTGAAAGTCAGCAGGCCTCCTTAACCGCCCGTTTTGGGCTTGGCCTCAACATTAAGGATAGCTCCCCTACCTTGTTGGTCTTTCAAAATAGATGTTGGTCCGTCCGAAGTCGAGAGAGGGGGAATGCCAAGCCTCGTTTTGGAAGATTTTCGGACCAAAGGTGTCCACCCTCAAGTGACAGGTTCCTTCGGTACTAGTGACTTCAGGCCTCGACCCCAGATGGAGGAAGAGGAGCGAGGCTAGTGAGCGGGGGAGACATCGCTACTAGCCATACGGGTGAGAAGGTAAAGTTCTCAAGGAATTACAAACATATTAATGCAGGGCTCGAACATTAGTGGAGGAAGCCAACTAGGGAAGCTTCTCCGGAGACCAATGTTGGTTGTTCTGTTTAAGTGGCTAGCTGGGGCAGATACCAGGCTGCCTTTCTATTCTTGGAGGAGTCAGGTACCCCTTGGTAAAAAGGGTCGATAAAAATGAAGAGCTCGGGGCAGCAGATGACAAGGGTGTGAGCAGAAGGAAAGTCACTTGTGCGAACTATTGGCTGTCCTGAGGAACAGAGAGAGCGATGTGACCCACATCATTCGGCGTATGGGGGAGGAATGATTTGAATATTTGTGACGTAAGAAATACCTGGTGGATCAGTGGCTTAAATACATCTCTATGGTCATCCAAAGGATTGTTGATGCGACAGGGGCCACCTCACCATCACCATTTGCTCTGCCATCTATCTGGAGGTCTCCGCCAAGCATGTTTTAGGTCAGCTCAGACCTGGGGCATCATTGTTACCTGATTGAGGATTTCGATCAAGTTATCATGGAGATTATGGCCACACATAGTAGCTGTCATCATCACACCAGTTATGGATATGGTTTTTCGTCCATTGTACGAGATGAGTATATAGAAAGGACGGTACACCTGGCAGCCTGGGGCATATTTCAGTTAGAATTGGGTCATGTAGAAGGAGTAGGGATCCAGAGTGGTTCTCATGCCCGAACAAGCATGGTCTGAGGTGGAGAATGAGCATGCTCCTTCGTCTCCTATGGTGTTCGACCATGTGGAATCCAGCTCCAATAGTGACGAGGAGGAACGCGAGGGGCGACAGGTGCACAAAAGAATTCGATGTCAAAGAAAAGGGAAGATTCCTGGGGAAGATGAAGACGTCCAGCAAGACACGGAGGTCCTCCATGATCTCATGCTCCCTACTGAAGAAGTGACACCTCCTCCACCAGTTGGAGAAGCGCGGAAGGATAACTCTCTGAAGGTAGAAGACTTCTTTGATTCGCAAGGTTGATTGAGGACTTCGGAGTAAGGTGGCACCCTGTTCATAATATTTTTGTTTCCCGTCTTAGTCAATCTGTTTTGAACTTGACACGTATGTAATATTCTAAATTTGGGGACTGTCAAGGTGGCAGCATAATTTTGTTTGTTTCCTAAGGACCAATTCAAGGTCGAGAGCCTATAAAAGATTTGTAATAGAATAATTAAGGGTTGGAAAATCATTCGGAAAAAATCCTGAGAGGCGGGCCTGGTTTTTGAGATTTTTCATATTAATGCAATGTCTAGTGCCTATGGTAGATTGTTTTGCAGAGATTCCTGTGTTGTTTTAACTTGTAGTCAATTTTTCCTCCTTCTCTATGTGCATGTGTTTCATGTTATGCCTTTACATTATGTTTTTCATTTCATGCTTGAGATCAGTGTATAATAGTTTGGAATTGTTGGAATCAAGCTCTGGCTATTATCTCAGGTGTTCACAAAATATTGCTACTAAAGTTGATATTGAATTCATCTTTGTTGGATGCTCATATCAATGGACTGTTCGTATTTTCTTCTTTTACCACCAGAAAATATATTTACGACGGCAAGCGAGCAGCTACCTTTCCTCTGTTAGAATAGTTTATACTACGACATTGTTATCTAATTTATGTGTAATTCCTTGACTCCATCGCCCAATTGTTACTCCTTGTGATTATCGCTCCAACCTTTTCGCATGATTTGACCCATCAGAAACCTGACCTTCTGTATATGTTTTAATTGGATATTTTTTAGTAAGGAATGTCGGTCCGTTTGTTCATTGTTAACGCCTTTGGATATTGCCAGTCTTTCATTGATTTGTAGAGAGAGCCCTCTCCAACTATGCTGGGTCAATAGCTTTGGTCCAAATTTGGTTCGTGGTTACCCCGACTTGCCCTCTCCCGCAACTCAGAGGGTACGATTTGGGTGTTAAAAAATTGGTGTTGTTGCCAGGGAACGATTGTCTCGTCATCCCTGGAAATATGACAAAAATTTTAGATCTGATTGTTGATGGTGGATAACAGTCGGACACCAGAAGAGTTGCACATCATCCACCTAGCAACTCCACTCATTTATTCAAGGTTCAATCTACAGACTCCACTGGAGAACCAGCCCAGCTGCCTTAGATATGGAAGAATTAAGTTCTACGTATCAAAATATCAATATCTTCAAAGAATCCCTATTCTTCTGTGTTGGAATCCTTTTTCCTTTATGTGTATGTATCAAAAAATTCTTGTCTCACCGGAGAGCTCTAGGTCATGAGGGAGCCTCTTTTGTATATCCTTCACTTGAATTCGAAAATGTACACTCTCCTTTCACTCCTAGATTTGATCCCATCCTTTCATTTGAACCATGTACAATCCATAACCAGCTTCATGAATTCTACGAAGGTAAGACCAGTGATACCCCCCTTGCATCCACTCCTTCGCCTTCCAGATCCCAGCTAAGATATAGCCCTCTGAACTTACCCCCTGTCCTTCATGATTTCCCTCCAGGCTACCATAAACACCTCCCTATCTTCGACGGGGAATCTGAGGTGCTTACTGCAGAGAAACATGTTCAAGGCTTTGAACATTTTTTGGATCTCTTTGAGATAGAACACGATGATGTTTGTACGAGGGATTTTGCAAAATCCTTCCAGAGAAATGCAAAGAGATGGTTTAGGCATTTACATCCTGAGTCTATTGATACATGGGGAGCACTGTCTGAGCTTTTTCTAGGGTTTTGGGGTGAGAGAAGATCATGGGATCTGGTTCTTTCAGAGTTTCATTCCATAAGGAGGCGGAAGGACGAATCCCTGTCTTGCTTCAACAGGAGGTATGCCAGTTTCTATTATAGCATGCCAAAGGAAATTCAGCCCCCGGAGAATGCTGCAAAATTGCACTATGTAGCTGTTTTTCCTCCTGATTTATCTCTTCATCTTTTGGAGCGAAGGTCTTCTGACCTACAACATATGTTTGTTGATGCAATGGATGTGGAAGAAAATCTTAGGATGTCCGAAAAGATATCAAACCAGGAGCACGATGAAAGGGTTAAGGAAGAATTAAGGTTTGAAGAAGAATAAGAGCGAGGGGAATTCCCTTTACGACCTAATTTTTCCTAGAATGAGCAGAAAATTTCTCAGCTCGGTGAGATTCCAGAAGGAGGTAGCTCTGTTTTGTTTCATGTAGATTTCAATCATTCTGTTGAGGCCCCTACTGATGAGGGTCATGATGAAGGTTCCAGTTCGTCGAAGTATGATGAATATGGATAAGACCATCTGGGGAACTTCATAAGCTTCTTTGGAGTTGAGGATAAAACTAAATCTTCGGGGCAGGCAGTTTCTCCAGTCAGAGGGGCTGACCAAAAAAGAAAACCTAGTGACAGGTCCCGGGTCCACCATTGAGACTCATAGGGTCAATGATTCCCAGCAGGAGGAGGCATCGTTTCAGATCAGAGATGAAAGGGAGTACACAGTACTTGAAGAGGAATACAAAACCCTCGAGGAGGAATATGTGAGCCTCAAAGAAAAATATGGGGTTCTCAAAGAAAATATTGGGTCCGGTGAATACCTTAGACAAGTTGACCAGATAGCTGAAAGGATGGAGGGTGACCGAGGTGGCTCGCATGATTCTCATACAGAACCCATCTCCTGGACCGAAGATGATTATAGGATCTTTGGAGAAGTATTTGGGCTTGGCTAATATCTCTAGCTGGCTAACCAGATGATCAAGGCGTTTGAAGGAGACCAAGCTGAGCAGTCGGATTTTCGTGCAAATCTTTCAAGCTCAGAGTCCAATTTTCAGGAAGAATGGCCCTTCCCAAACCCTTTCAAAGGACAGGGCAGCATTTCTTTTGTGGTTCTGGAGCAAAACCGGGTTTTCAACCCAGGAATCATTAGTAGCCCAGAAAAAAAGTCGTCTGGAGTTGGTTTTTTCCATCTTACCAAGTCATGCAAGGGTTTGGGCACGCATGAGTTCCAGGTTTTGGGTGGAGTTTTTCCATAAGTACACAACCCTCATAACTAACCCGAGCACCAGGGATACTAAATGGAATCCGTACGGCTATTCTGAAAGAAATACTGCTAGGATGCAAGAGGCATGTGAAGCGTACCGTAATTTTTATGATCCAGTGGTAGAATATATAAATGATTTCCGCAGCGGGAGTAAGGTTTCTGGTTTCACTCGAAGGGTCCTCGTCCGTCGTCGTCGCCTTAGGCCATGGACCTTTGCTATCCTGTAGTCATTCGAGTAGGGTGAGAAGACCCACCTGGGGCGTCAGCTACTGGACTGGTTGCATTGGCACTTTTGCATCACCTAGAACCACGGCCTCTCAAATAGAGTAGTATGTATATAAATAAGCCTCAAGCTTTGGCATTTCGAATTTCAGCAGTGACTTCCAATTTGTAGACATTTCCAGTCTGTTTTCAGAATGTACAGCTTTATTTTTTGTTTTTATTTTAAGAAGTTTCCAGTCTGCAGTAGAACAGAGCATTTGGCTAGGGTTCAGGTCGTCATAGGATACACAGAGCAGCCAAATCCCCATAGTTTTTGCCATGAAATTTTACAGGAAAACCTTCCCAAGCTGTCTACCAGGAAAATTTTTCTTGCAGGAGCCGCCCAATGGATTAGGCACCCAGTCTATGAGGTTCTTTGCTACCTCAGAGGGAGGATAGCATCCCCGGTTGGAGCCAGTTGTTAGCACCTAATTTTTACAGCATGAATGTGGAGGTAGAGTAAAGGGATATCCCAAAATTTTTTATGAAAACCAGGGATTACCCTTGTTTCCCATAACTAGGTGCTAAAGGCATAAGAAAATGGAGACGGGGGTGTTAAATTTGCTAGGAAAGGGAAAATAATGGGAAAGGAAACATTAAAATGTGGCCAAAATAACCCAAAAGGGAGCCTAAGTCTATAGTCTAAAGTAAATAGAGGAAAAGGTAGCTACCGCACCAGTTTTTTCCGTTAGATGGGCGCTCAAGGGAGATCAATGGTCCTTGTTGATGGTCGCGGGGATAAAGTGCGCGAGGAATAGTCATAAGGGCGGTCGCGAAGGTGAATGCCGCTATACAGGTGGCAGCTGGAGGAGACGTTGCAAGGATGATAGATGGTAAGCGGTATCGTTTTAATAAGCATGCAATACCACCAGAATGTAAAAGTAGATCTCTGGCCACGTGGACGGCTTGGGGAGGCAGAGAAATACCTTACAGTCAAGATTAATGGTCCCACAGAGGTAAGTGCAATGTGATGAGGTAAACGATGTAGATTAGCCTTGGGAAGATCGACAACCCACAATGATCCTCACGTTGAGAAGTTTCCCACCGGATAGACAGGAAGGTGGTAGCGAGGGGTAAATCCATTTGCTAGATGTCACCACCAGAAGCGGTTGCGAGAGGATGAGTGGTAAAGCAGAAACTGGTTTAGGGACATGCGATCCCACTCTGTCAGGGTACAACGCTTAGCGACGGATGGTGGATACTGGGACACGTGGAATTATCTGACAGCAGAGACAGAAAGAAGTCAAATCAGTGGTTAAAGAAAAGACTAGATCTGACGGAGGAGATCAGCATGTGGGAGATCAACGGTTGGGATTGATGGGCATCAAACAAAGAATCTCGAGAGATAAACAAACACAATTTATATATATATATCCGTCAACGGGTAAAGGCGACATTTTTATTTTCCTGGGTCCTGTCTGCTTCGGGCGGTATCTGGTCGCAGGTAAATACAAAGAAGGCAATGAGTTTTTTCGCTGGGAAAGATGACAAGGAGCCAGTCTCCTACAAGATTCAGGGTTTGAGATTGTTCCAAGAGACAGAGTTTTCATCCTGGTACAGAAATTCAGCCTCTCACCTCCAAAACTAGCAGAAGTCTGAAGGACCCACAGACATAGCCAGGTGCAGACGGTTCCATGGGTCTTGTATTTGGTTCAGCCCAAACCAGACCAGCCCGTCCTATGTTCGTTTCTCAAAACCCCAGACATTTGAGTCTGGAGGTCTCCCTGGAGATGTCAGGCATCACCCTGTTTCGTCAAAGTCCGCTTGAAAGTCGATAGGTCTCCTTAACAGCCCGTTTTGGGCTTGGCCTCAACATTAAGGATAGATCCCCTACCTTGTTGGTCATTCAAAATAGATGTTGCTTCGTCCGAAGTCGAGAGAGGGGGAATGCCAAGCCTCAGTTTGGAAGAGTTTATGACCAAAGGTGTCCACCCTCAAGTGACAGGTTTCTCTGGTACTAGTGACTTCAGGCCTCAGCCCCAGATGGAGGAAAAGGAGCGAGGCTAGTGAGCGGGGCAGACATTGCTCCCAGCCATATGGGTGTGAAGGTAAATTTCTCAAGGAATTAAAAACATATTAATGCAGGGCTTAAAAGTTAGTGGAGGTAGCCAGCTATGGAAGCTTCTCCGGAGATCAATTTTGATTGTTATGTTCAAGCAGCCAGTTGGGGCAGTTACCGAGCTGCCTTTGTCTTCTTGGAGGAGTTAGGTACCCCTCGCTAAAAAGGGTTGGTAAAAATGAAGAGGCCGGGGCAGCAGATGATAGGGGTGCGAGTAGAAGGAAATTCACTTGTGCGGACTATTGGGTGGCCTGAGGAACAGAGAGAGCGATGTGACCCACATCATTCAGCATATGGGGGAGGAATGATAGGAATATTTGTGATGTAAGCAATACTTGGTGGATCGGTGGCTTAAATACATCTCTATGGTCATCCAAAGGATTACTGATGCGACAAGGGCCACCTCAGCGTCGCCGTTTGCTTCACTGTCTATCTGGAGATCTCAACCAAGCATGTTTTAGGTCAGTTCAGACTTGGGGCATCATTGTTACCTGATTGAGGAGTCCGATCAAGTTATCATGGAAATTATGGCCACACGTAGCAGCTGTCATCATCACAGCAGTTATGGATATGGTTTTTCGTCCGCAGTATGAGATCGATATATAGAAAGGATGGTACACCTAGCAGCCTGGGGCATCTTTCAGTTAGAAGTGGGTCATGGAGTAGGAGCAGGGATCCGGAGTGGTTCTCATGCCCGAACAGGCATGGCCTAAGGTGGAGAACAAGCATGCTCCTTCGTCTCCTATGGTGTTCGACCATGTGGAATCCAACTCCGGTAGTGACAAGGAGGAACCCGAGGGGCGACAGGTGCACAAAAGAATTCAGTGTCAAAGAAAAGGGAAGATTCCTGGGGAAGATGAAGACGTCCAGCAAGACACGGAGGTCATCCATGATCTCATTCTACCTACTAAAGAAGTGACACCTCCTCCACCAGCTGGCGCAACGTGGAAGGATAGCTCTCTGAAGGTAGAAGACTTCTTTGATTCACAAGGCCGATTGAGGACTTCAGAGTAAGGTGGCGCCCTGTTCATAATATTTTTGTTTCCCGTCTTAGTCAATATGTTTTGAACTTGACACGTATGTAATATTCCAAATTTGGGGACTATCAAGGTGGCAGCATAATTTTGTTTGTTTCCTAAGGACCAATTCAAGGCTGAGAGCCTATAAAAGCTTTGTAATAGAATAATTAAGGGTTGGAAAATCATTCGGCAAAAATCCTGAGAGGCAGGCTTGGTTTTTTAGATTTTTCATATTAATGCAATGTGCAGTTCCTATGGTAGACTGTTTTGCAAAGATTCCTGCGTTGTTCTAACTTGTAGTCAGTTTTTCCTCCTTCTCTATGTGCATGTGTTTCATGTTATGCCTTTACATTATGTTTTTCATTTCATGCTTGAGATCAATGTATAATAGTTTGGAATTCTTGGAATCAAGCTCCGGCTATCATCTCAGGTGTTCACAAAATATTGCTACTAAATTTGATATTGAATTCATCTTTGCTTGATGCTCATATCAATGGACTGTTCTTATTTTCTTCTTTTACCATCAGAAAATATCTTTATGACGGCAAGCGAGCAGCTACCTTTCCTCTGTTAGAATAGTTTATAATACGACATTGTTATTTGATTTATGTGTAATTCATTGACTCCATCGCCTAATTGTTACTCCTTTTGATTATCCCTCCAACCTTTTCGCATGATTCGACCCATCCGAAATATGACCTTCTGTATATGTTTTAATTAGATATTTTTAAGTAAGGAAGGCTGGTCCATTTGTTCATTGTTGACGCCTTTGGATATTTCCAGTCTTTCATTGATTTGTAGAGAGAGCCCTCTCTGACTATGTTGGGTCAGTAGCATTTGTCCAAAGTTGGTTAGTGGTTACCCCGACTTGCCCTCTCCCGCAACTCAGAGGGAACGATTGGGGTGTTAACACTAATGTATTCTCAAAATGAGGAGGAATGTAACACTTGTCGCACTTCTTCCTATTGTTGTAGAAGCTAAGTGAATACCATCTATATGCTAAGTAAAGAAAATGAAAATTCTTTAAGAAAGAGATTAAATATATCAGGTTTGTCATATCTAAAGAAGGATTAAAGATACACCCCAATAAGATCGAAGCTATGTCTAGCTGTACAACCCCAAAGAATGCGACCACAGTAAGAAGCTTCTTGGATTAGTTGGATATTATCAGAGAGTTGTCAAAGGATTCTAAAAAATTATAATATCCTTGCCAAAGTTACAAGATAAAGGTGTCAAATTTATGTGGAAAACCTTACATGAAGAAAGATACCGAGAACTTAAAGAGAATTCTCATGACAACACCTATAATGATACTTCCTTGCTTTGATAAGGATTTCCTAGTATTGATAAATGCGAGTGGTGAGAGCATTTAGGGAGTGCTCATGAAGGAAGGACAAGTGGTGGAATATGAGTCTAGGAAGTTAAACATTCACAAGCAAAAGTAAGCAGATCATGACAACTTGGATCTCTTAGTAACAATAGATTCCCATGTCCTAAATGCATGGAAATATTATTTGATTGATAGAAAGTTTGAATTATGAATAGAACATGAGGTCTTGAGATACTTGTAGACTCACCCACCATTCTTGTTTCTCTTCCTTCATAATTTGGCCTTTCACTAGGCTACACTTTACTAAAATACATGCTTGATTGATTACATATATGTTCACCATATTTACATGCTTTTTCAACAAGAAATAAATAAATATTTTCCTTCCAATCACACAAAAATCATAAACATTGTATGTAACAACCATTTTTCGGCAAGGAAAAGGGCAGATAACCTACAAATAAAAGAGCATTTTTCAAAGAGTTTGAGGTGGGGATTTATGCCATTTATACATACATGTTTCAAGAATGCACATCCATTCTAAAATTCATGCATGTTAATAATGCACACACACTCTAAAACACATGCATGTTCCTACTACAATGGTACTAAACAACTTCCAAATCCTTTATCATGCAGATTCGGTTGTTGGTGGCCACGATTGTTCACAGGGCTTCATAAAGGGAAGATTTATTATAGGTAATCTAATCACTGCCTGGTAATCCCATGAGTGGGTTCGGGATTCTATTTTGCATATGAAATGTAGGCTTTGAATGAGTCAATAAAATGGAAATTAACACTGAAAGATGGACTAACACCTTCTAATAATCCTTGCAAAGAATGGTGCTATCGTTGCACTACATTCACTTTTCATAACTAGACAAGCACGAGGCATCCAAGTGGCAAGAACTAACTTGAAGCAACTCAAGTGAAAGAAGCTTAATTTTGGTTAGGATGGGCAATAAAGTGTATTAAGGGAGAGGTTAGTTAGTCTAGGACATGGGTGTAAAGGATAATTCAAGGTAGGAATGTTGTCGTTTGGAGCTTTAACGAGGGATTACTGTGATCAAGGATGGAGAAATGAGATGAAAGAGAAGTAATGTAGGGTGGAAAAAATATTATAAATTTGAATACAAATCTTATTTCAATCTCCTGTGATCATGAATTTGGTGTTTAGTCATGTCAGATCAGGGGCAATTCACTAGCGAGGCAATATCATATCACATCAATTCATATTAGGGGTTTGAATACTCCTAAAAACCTCAAAAATATCGACCCTTTTGTTTTTTTTTTCAAAAGAGATCCATTTGACCAAAGGGATACTTTCTTTATGCTTCCAACCCAACCAAAGGAAGTTGAAACACATTTTTCAAACAAATTCAAGTTCCAATCTGCACCAAGGATCGAGTTCAGTTCCTTTAAAATTTCGTGATCATTTAACAAGTCCCAAAAACCTTTGCAGTTCATAATTAAGGCTCATAGAAATTTAAAACCTTGACCACTTTTCCTAATTATTTGGATTTCCCATCAACCAAGATATATGCAAAACAAACACCCAATTTTAGTGCCCCAAACAAATCATTCCAAGTGGAGACCAGCTCACCTGACATGCCATTTGAGTTTGAGGCACATATGTTCGATGTAGGAAAACATTGTTGAAAGGGAATCAATTGCCCTTGCCCTAAACACCACTATTTCTTGTAGCATGAAAAAAGCCGGATTATACAAAGCTAAAAGTCTATGGAGGGATTGACATTTTGGGGCACCCCCTACCTCTCACACATTTAGGGAAAGAACAATCATGGTGGAACCTTACCCTTAGGCTTCAATGCTCTAAGCGCTCAATAAATCGTTTGTTGTTTCCCTTGCAAAATTTATTTGGAGGCTTTGATCCTAGCTTTGGACAAGTGAAACTTATGACCAGGAAGACTTGGCACCATTGATATCATGGATATTAAAACCCCCTTCCACAAATCCTACATCAGTCAACTTCTTATACTTAAAAGAATGAAGATCATAATGAAGCGAAGAATAAATTCCACCAAGACTTTTGTGGCCCTCTTATCCTCTTCTGCAAGACTATGTTCATCAAAGAAGATAAAATTACCAATGGAACCAACAATGGATACAAAATCCGACTTCGACCAAAGTTTGAGAGGATACCCCAGGAGAAACACCCAAACAAGTTGAACTACAAATAGTTCAATGCAAGGATCTAACTTGGGCACCCACTTATTTAAAACCAAGCTTGATGGTCCCCAAAGGCATGCCTACGATGAAATTTCCTAAACATCTTTTTCATAATTAAGTTCGAAGCATAACCATCATTTCACCAAATTGAGAAATCTTGGACAATAACCTAGAAGTGTCATTGCCTTCACAAATGGATCCTATCCACAAGTTACCTTCACTTCCTCTTAAATTTGCTCCATGGGGGCAATCAGAATTGGGCTCTTAATGCATCAAGCCTAGGGTTCTATTAAAGCATTCTCTGGACATGTTGTTTTAAGAATTATAATTTAACAACGATAACAAGAAATAGGAAGAATTCCTACTTTCAATACCTCGAGATGCTAATAATATATTGGATTTGGTGGATTGAATTAGCAGATTTGGTTGGAGACTCATCATCAATATGGGTTTAACTTCTCTCTTCACCATGTTTAGGTTTTGGAAATACACTTTCTTTGTGTATAGGATGAGGATGATTTTCTTTAGGGATTTATAGCAACATGGACATCAACCAAGTTCAGTAGATATGTAATTCTAAACGAACATGACTTATCCTCTACTTTTTTTCTTATTAGTTTTTAGGACATCAAAATCCATTGTAAGTTGAATGATTCAATTGATTCAATTGATTCAATTGTTATTTCAAAGTTGTTTAGATATGTGTGATGGAGGTTGGATTTTTCCTATTTGATTTCAATGTGTTGGTCTTAGTGATTGTAACTATTTGAGCACAATCTCTCGAATTATTTATTTTGATATATGTTATGCATCAAAGCATGCATCCATGATTATTTTTAATGATGCTATCTTTTCGTCCTTGACCTACAATGTTGGAATGAGTTTAAATATTTCAGCATGGCATTTTTCCTCTTTCTCCTTGAGAATCTCAAAACCTCTTGAAGTTGGAGTGCAATAAGGGAAATAAGGGAACTTTTTATCTTAATCGAAGATTTATAACTAAACAAGAGCAAACTGTGTAGACTATGCCCCCCTTTTCTTTAGCGTATAGTATTAGATCGCCTTGTGCAATTCAAATCAATTTGAGGGCTTCAATTTCTACTTCTTTTAGTTATTCTATTGTGATGAACCACAAGTAGATGGATTTAGAGGGGCCACATGTGTGGAATGAAGTAGAGGGCATAGAATAACCTCTTTCATCCCAAACTTGAAAGTCATAAAAATCTCCCTATAAATATGATTAATTTTGTATATGGCATCATTTTCTCGTTTACTGGAAAAATATATGGTCTCATTCCCAATTTTTACTATCGTTATGGAGTATGCATGTATCTCAACATCATATTTTTCATTATATCTAGGTCAAAATGTGTTCATTTGCTTCAAGAGTTTTTCCTTAACATTAGATTAGGTCTTGTATTTGCTTTTGTGATATTAGTCCTCTTTTGTCCTGTATTTTTACTTTCAGAGTGGAGGAGATGGACTCCAAGATGAACTATTTAGGCTTCTTTCTTAAGCCTAATAATTACTCAACCAAAGTTTGGGGTTGGTTGCTTAAGAAAGTTGAAAAAAGAATTAGTAACTGGTCTTACCGATATCTTTCTCTTGGAGGTAGATTAATTTTAGTTCAATCGGTACTGATGGTTATCCCTGTCTATTGGTTATCCATGGCTTTCTTACCTTAATCAGTTTTGGAAAAGCTAAGGAAGAACTTCTCTAATTTCTTGTGGTCTAGATCAGACAAGGGAAACAAGATTCACTTGGTTAATTGGGACAAACTTTTGTATCCAAAAGCATTGGGGGGCTAGGATATTAAAAATATTAGGTAGTTCAATATGGCTCCCTATTTGAAGAACTGTTGGAGAGCTCTATGTGGTACTGGCTTCAAGATAAGGAATTGGGGCTTCAAGATCCTTAGGCCTCAGAGTGGTCCCTTTACATCAACTCTCTTAATTTCATAGGCATCAAATTGTCCTCTTTGTAAGACTCCTTAGTTTGGGACAGGAATAACTCTAATGGACAACTTACTACAAAAAATGCCTATGTTGCTATTGCTGAAGCTCATTGGTCGTCAACCTCTAAGTGGTGGCATTCTAAAATTTGGAAGTGGATTAAATCTTAATATTGATGATGGAAAAATCCTAACATTCTCAAATCCTTTTTCTGGTTTTGTTTAGAGAACCGCATCCTATCTTGGGATAATCTTCAGAAAAAAAGGATGGATTGGGCCAAATGTTTGTCCTCTTTGTAGGAAAGATAGGGAATCCATCGAGCATTTCTTCTTCCTTTTCTCTTTTAACAAGCAGGTTTGGCGTGAACTTAGTCATCTCCTTTAGTTGTTTGTGGACTGGGGTTGCTACAATTTTGAAGTTTTCTTCTCCTCTTGGTTACGAAAAATAAAACACCAGAAGTTTCTCCCCCTCTTTGTTTGTTGGCATATTTGGATTATGAGGAACGAGGTTTTTTTTGTGGATCGCTGGCCATCTATATACTTTTGTGTATTAAAGAGCTTGGGCATGTATAAAGCTTTCATTCCTACATATGTGACCAAGAAAAAAAGGTTAATCTCAAGCCCTTTCTTATCGATTGGTAAGGAAACATGTGATTTCAATGGTGTTGTCCAAGGAGGTCTCGAAGGATGTGGTGTTCTTTTTTCAGATTAACGAGGATCATTACTTTCATCTCTGGCTAAGCTGTGGCAATGCGACCAATACTAAATTTGATCTTTTGGCTCTCTAGTGTCTTCTTCATTTTTCCAATCTCAATGATATTACCTCCCTGCCGGTCTTTGGTGATTCCCTATCAATTGTTCAGTGGTCAAAGGGTGCCTTCAAGCTTTAGGTCCTCTCTTTAGACCACTGGTGTTCGAGAGTAAAATATATCTTGCCTTTGTTTGAGGATATTCAAATAGATCATATTCATAGGGAATTCAATGCAGAAGCAAACGCTCTATCCAAAAAGGCCATTCCTTGCTCAAAAGGTCTTTTGTTTTTTGAGGAAATCATCAAGGGCGAGCTGGCCAATGATGGTGTGGTTCATTTTTTGGATTAGGAAGAAGGTTGTATCTTTCTTAACAGCTGGTTTCTTTTTTCTCTTTTTTAGTCCTTGGCTTTATGCAAGCAGTGATCTAGTTTTGTTGCACCTATTAAAAACATGTTAGTGGGTTCTTTAAGCTCTTAAAAATCATGTATGCATGTAGTTGTACAAAATCTATTAAGCATATACTCACCTTCCATCTCTACCTTGGAGATGATGTGATCTCTAATGTTTCCTTTTTTTCTTTAATTCAATTGAATAGCAAGAAAATATGATTTTTTCCCGGAAAAAAAAGGTCTTATATTTGCTTTATTCGTCTACGTAGCTATTAATTTTCCTTTTATAACTTTGTCACTATTAATGGATGTCACATAATGACCTAAGTCACCACCCAATCTGCAACCATTTATAACTTTGATCATTAAAATTATTAATGGATGTCAAACAATAACATAAGGATGGACTAGCCACCCAATTTGCAACCATCCATTAAAGGAAAATATGATAAATAAAAAATACATTTTTATAGTGGGAATTTCCTCCATTCCATCACTTTTTTGCCCTAATTGCAAGCTACCGCACCATTCATTTGTTCGAATTACTAGACAAGTGAGTGAAGTCTTCTGTACTGTGCTCGAAAAATATATCCCATGGCCAAATACAGGTATTGTCTACAATGGCCGATGTTGGGTTCTCTGGAAGTTCTGATCACCATGAGAAGCCTGAGGTGGGTTCATCATTTTGTGGGTCATTGAGAAGGATTGATGTCAATGGCGTGGTTAAGCAAGCATGGACAGATAGAGTATACCAAGCATAGATTTCAGTTTGAAGAATCTGGTTGTCATCTAGTGGAGAGGTACAAATTTCTTCTGGCTTGTTGAGGAGTATCCAGAGTTTGATTCATTTTGAGGCACCTCATTCTAAGTTCAGTCCAACTCATGTCTTTGTTTCATATGGATTCCCTAGTGCAGGTATTGCTGATTTGGATCATCGAATTCAGGAGAGCCTTTTAGAACATCGATGTACTTCCTACTCAAAATACCGTTCTGAAATTTTTTATCAGTCTTAGAAAGAGGTTAGATACAAGGCAACCTATTCTTATCATATCTGTGAAATAGATTTAATGTTTCTCATATTTTAATATTCCTCTATCACTGAAGTGAATAGTTGTTCATAGGCATAGATCTCTAAAGATTGCAAACTTTTCAAGTGTGCCTTCCTCTTTAATCGCACTTCTGGTGTATGAAAGTTTGCAATTACAGCTACCTTTGAGCATTGGAATTTTTGGTTTAACATTTGTCTGTGAATAAGGCTTGACAGTATCTAGTTTCAATATTCCTTTTTTGACAGATAGACATAATATTGCACACATAATGTTTCAGTGAAGGGAAACCTGTTATTGGAATGGAAATAATTGATTTTTTTTTTATGGATGCTACAAAAGATGCAGGGTACCTCCATGGCAATAACTGGACTGAACTGGCTTTGCATCTGGCCAAAGATCAAATTTCATTTTTCCATATTTCCTTTTATCCCTTGTCCTCCTCTGTACCTTTCAATTCTATGAAGCTCTAAGAGAAGAGATCTTCATACTCCTTCAAGAGGGCCACAACCTCTGGCATTGTCTTCTCATCCTAGTAGTCGCTTCCTGAGGCAATCTTCAGCTTCTCTTCTGTCCCCGGTTTCATTTTCCACAACATGAAAGGTTTCTAATATGGATTTTGAGTATATTCTTCATCCTTTTCTTTTCTTCGATGGGAGTATCATGGGACCCTTCCGATTCCTTAAAAGAGAGCTGTTGCAACTTGTCTATCTCACCCTCACCTTCATCCCTTTGTTCTATCTTTCTGCAACAGATAGATTATTCTAATTGGTTCTCCAAATTCTTGAAGGACATCGATCTTGTTGTGTTGCGGACACTTAGTGGGGACTAGGCTGGTCCACAACTCGTCACTGAAAATAATCCATTTGATTGATTGCAAGGCAGCAGTGATTTCGGGTATTTTATCTTTGTAAGATAATACAGTGCGGAAACTTTTAGGAGACGTTGTTGCTTCTTGAGGCATTGGAAATAGATAATGGGAACTGGAATGAAATTGCATAGCATTTAGGAACTAAGTCAAAATACCAATTCATGCTACATTTCATTCTCCCACCAATGGATGGTGGTTTGCTTGACAACACTGATATCCCTAACACTAGATTAAATCCTCATGATTCAGATGAAGCTATTGAAACTGGAAAAGTATCTTCTTTAGATGTGGAATCCAATGGAAATTCTGGAGGTTTTATAATTTTCTTCTGCTTACATTTATAATATGAATTGAATTTGATTTTAGAGTAGGTGGCATGCATGTCTTAAATGAATCAGTGGATGTGAGATGTATTTAAACCCTTTTTAGGTTCCTAACTTGTAGAACTGGAATCCAAAAACAGAATTGCATTTGCAAATTCTAGTAATCTAGTCAAATTCTAGCAACTCACTTTGTTTGTTATGTTAGGGCACGAGAATGAAATTGACATTTTAATTTCAAATGTAATGTGGCCCTTTCTATTTTAAATAACCATGAAATTAAAGTGTTTGTACTATATGATGGGTGACATAATCAACAGATGCGGATGGGGTTGTGATTTAGTGGCGAAGATGGTAGCATGCTAGGCCATCCACCAAAGTTAAATTCTCTCAAATGCATGAATGATTGGTTGGACCAGGTGAAATTCCTGGGTGATTTTGACATGAGAATATCACTCTTCATTGCCAATGCCTTCTTTGTGTGAAAGTGTTTGTGTCTAATGGTTTTCCCCTCCAAGGTCCTAAGTGGGATGCTTGGGGTGTTTGTGTCATTCTTGTTAAATGATGTATATCATATCTATCCTAAACCCTTATTGTTGAAACTCATCTTGATTTTATAGAGGATCGATCTGGTTCCTGTTGATTTTCTTGACTGTGTTGTAAAGCCTAGAGGACAGATCTAGACTATCTTGTGAAGGTCGTGAGGCTAGGGGTCAGACCTGCTTGTTGTAATAGCTGATGTGGGTTGATTTAACCTGTGTCCATTCTTGTTAAATTATGTATATCAGATCGATCCCAAACCCTTACTGCTGAAACTCATCTTGATTAGTTTCTTATTGCTGAGTTTTTGTTTTGGGTTTGGTCTCTATACTAAAGATTAATTAGGGTTTGATATTTGTGTTGATCCTTTGCATTTATTGAGGTCATCACGTAGGGTTTAGAACTCTTGTATTTCACATCTTTTGGACAACTATTATGTTGGGACTTGTTTATGATTATCACTGTGTTTTCTTAGTGTCATTGACTATCTCTGTTTGACTGTACCTCAGACCCATCATCTCTCTATCTCTCTCTGGTTTGTACTAACCCTCTAGTAGGGTCTTCTAGTTCCTAGTGTTTGACTGGAAGCTCCAAGAGAAGACTTAGTTTTATGAAAGATAGATATAAACACTGAATAATCTAGCACCAGTTTGGATATAATTGACAGGATGAGTTGATCATCCTTTTTGTAAATACCACATAATCTCAGTCATAACAACAATGCTTTCAATCTGGTGCAAAATTCTTGGATAGTCTCAAAGCTACACGGGCTCAAGCTCATGAGCTCATTCTACAGTTGATGTCCTCTTACCACATCTCGCTTTCCAAATGGTCCTTCCAGATTCATCCTGATTTTATTTGGTGTTGTACCAAATTCGACATGAAACAAGAAATATGGATAAATAGAGAGACATAGCATTCACAGGATTTATCCATTCTATTAAACCATTTTTTTTCTAAAGCTAAATTTGGTTCAACCTCAGTTCTCATTGTGATCCTCTAAAGTCCTTCACTTCTTAAGAGGACCATCACCTGATGCTTCCACTCATAATAGTTGAAGGGTGTGAGAACTATTTGCTGAGATTGCTCCATCCTGGCTGGGTGCACTCCAATCTTTGTATACCTACAATTGTATGCATACTCCTCCATACGGCTCCCAATGCTTTGATACTTGATACCATGTAATATTTTGGTGTTCAAACATCACCTGCATAAATATCTAGCAACTAATGGAGAAGCAATACAAAAGAGCATGTGAGACAAGAAAGAAGAAAAGTGTTTGGAGAAATAGTTCACATTAACTTGAATGAATGATTTACAAGATAGAATGCTTTCCATATGAGAGAATGTGACTTAGTTAGTATTAATTGAATGCATTAGGATTATACATGTGGAGCACCCTCTATGCTCAGTTAACTAGGAATGCATGAGTAGTTAAGTGCACTAGACTGCATGCACAAGTGGAGTGAGCTCCTAGTCTTGCAAGTAGAGTGCTCAACTAGTCATGCATGCAGAACTAGAGAACAACTAACACAACTAATTCACAACTAGGGGAGAAGTGTGCCCTTATCCATAGGAGGAATATTCTCACCATAGGAGGAATATCCAAGACATAAATGCACACTCAGTAAGTGAACTAGGTGAACTAAGCATGTACACCAATACATTGAATTTGACAACTAAGCATGTAACAACCATATATCAAATATACACAGAAATAGATAAATTGGAGTATTTTGAATGTTTTCAATGTATTAAAAGGTTGGTTACAAAATAATATGGAAAAAGTATAACAAACAATTTAGAATCTACACCTTACTAGAAAGAACACACAATGCACTTCCAAATCTCTCCGTATAACATATAATGCAAAAAAAGTATTGAATAAAAGTTGTACAACAACAAAGTGAATGCATGGGTTATGATACTAGATCACCAAGAAAGAAAGACATTATATCAATGTCCACTATTAGACAAAAGTGACTAATGGGACTGTGAAGCTATATCATAATATTCCATATGTCTCTCTCTTTGGGGAGTATCATCAAGTTGCAAATCACTTGATATGTTTCCCTTGTACTTTAACATATGCCTATGAGATGACACTGAGGCTTGAGCAGAAACTGTCCTAACATCCATGGCCACAGAAGGGAAGAAGAAGCTAGTGATATCTTGGGGCATACATCGAGTGTCAGATAACTTCAAGAGTGGGTTTTGTGCTGGGGATACCCTCTTCACTCACGTCTACTAAGATTGGGGTTACTCTTAAGTACACTTCCCGACATCTCTCTGTTTCTCCTTTCTGCTCTAGATGTCAATTCCTATGCAAGCTCTTAGGATAAGAAAAATGAAGTAATTTCTAGAGAGGGAGTTGAAGCCTCAAGTTATAAAATCATGTGCCAGTGAAGGGTAATCTCCTTAATGAAGAAAGATAGGCATATCTGGTCTAGATACTATAAGAAGGTAGAAAGAAATCTCTATGTCTGCTAGAACATAAGTTCAGTTGGAAAGAAATTAGGACTTTCACCCAACAATATAAATGCAAGAGAACCCCATACTTCTCTGTCCAGTAAAATAATAGGGCATATCATCCATAAGTAAATGAACGCATGTAGATTTTCTGCTACTTAAACCATTCTTCCTAATGTCAAGGATAGATCATTCTCTAATTTTTGTTAGTATTTTCTACTAATTGTAGCGAATACTTTGTTCCATAAAGGACTTGGAAACTATAAAAACCCAAAATTACACTAAACAGATTGGTCACAATTATTAGTACAAACACTGTAATTTCATGGTTATTAAATTTTGACTATGAACATCTGTTTGATTTAGCATCTACAACTGACCTTGGAACTCTTGGAATTGTAGTTCAAAACTAGAAGAACCTTGTTGCTCGATTTTGATGACACTCTTCCTCTATTTGATAATGATGTACCATAGGGTTGTCCACATTTTCCTTCCTTACCAGTGGTGATGATCCACTCACCCGCTGAAACATTTTTTTTCCTTTGGGAAGAACAAGAGAAGATATATGTTGATTTTCCTAAGGAAATACCTGAGGTCTCATATAATAAATTATTTCTTGAGGAATGTAAGAAAATGAATCAGAGGGATATTGAGGTGACTAAGAAACAACATATGTACAAATAGATATCTGTTCATGTCCATGCACTAGAAAAGGATTGATTCCTTAGCATCCAAATACATTTTCCATGCTACATTGTTAGTTGATGAAGCACGGCCACTTTTAACACCTACCAAACATTTACTATTTATTGTGGAAGAGATAGCATTCATGTCAAAAGGATCATTCATGAAGCCAATAAGCCTTGAATCTATGAAGCACTTCTCTTTACTTGAGACATCATCAAAAGCATGCAATGTTGCTCTAATTTCATCAGTTGTAGCAATGACTATGTAATGTCCCCTCCCACATAATGGATAAGAGTTTGACAAATTAGCCCAATTGATCCCCATGGGCTATACTCGATTTAAAATAAAGGGATTAATTAACCAATGAAGTCCCTAGGAAGCAAAAAGAAACATTAAAAAGGGGTGTCATGGGTTGGAAAAATAAATTAAAAGTTAGAATTAACTTTCAAGTTAATCAAATAAAAATGACTTTATAAAAAGTCATTTTATTAAAATAAATAGGTAAAATGCTTTTAATTATTTTAATTGAGAAAAATAGGAAAAGGAGAAAGAGGTTACTTTTGGAGATCATGAGCTCAAGAGGGAGGGTTTGGAAACCCTTAATCTGTATTCTGTCTATATTTTGTGGAGAGCCTAATCTCAAGATCGAGGGCTTGGAAACCCTTACTCTGTATTCTGTGGTTTAAGATCCATGGATTTATAGGCAATATCAATCTCAAATATCCCAAAATATTTAACTGCATGGAATTTGTGAAACACTGATAGAAGATCTAGAGGTTTCTGGAAGCAATTCCATTCCAATCTTGGAATAAGTTCATAGGTCCACAAAAATGCACTATTATTTGCAAAGGTCTATTTTATTGTTGGTAGGAGAAGAAATGAGAGGGGATGTATTGTTTTCATTACCCTTGAGAAACCCTTGTAGGTTGCAACTCTAGTTCTAGGTAGTCATCTTCAGGTTAGAGGTTGAGATCCTTGAGGAAGGACCCATTTTCCAATGGGATGATGAATTGAGAAGCATTTTTTCCATTTTCTGATTTCTGGGCAACGTATTATTATTTGTAAAGGACACATTTTGAGTTGGGGAAAATTATGGTAATATGGAATCAATATTCTAAGTGTGGGTATTTTAAATATTCCATAGCAGCCAACTCTTTCCTCTTGAAATTCTTCTCTACCATCATTGGGGATGATTTCAGTGATACAATGAACTTGCTAGGCGCATATTCCATGGGTTGTACCCTTCCTGTAGTCACAATAATCAAGTCTAGGTGTGCTAAAATCCACTACAACCATACACAAGTAGTTGCACAATGTTCTTTAACCGCTGGAAGAATTTATTGAAACTTGTCTCTATTTGCTACTAGAGGATTGGCATCTTCATTCCTAGAAAACTGCCATCTATTCAAAGGGGACGCATTTCCATACTAAGAGGTCGTTGGATATTGGGAAGTTGCTACAATTAATTTTTGGACATATATGGCATGCTTTTTTAAGAACTAAAGTTGCTTGTTCATTGTTGGGTTTGATTCCCAAAGTCTAGGTACGTTCTAAGGGCTTATACATCATTTTTGTACCATCGGGGCCTATAAGGGGACTGTTATTATTGTTGGAAACTCAGGTCAGATTATTATTCCAAATATTTTATTATAATTTATTATTATCTTGCTATTATGGTGTCTTAATTTCCATATCAATCTACATATGTAAACTCCTTGAAATTGAATAAGATAGATCCCCTCTTGGAGAAATTTTATATCTATTGTCATATATATCAATTTGGCATCTTGTTTCCATATTGTGCAATCCAAACCATTTAAACATACAAATCCCAAATCAGTAAATTCAAAAGCAACCCAACCAAGTGTTTGACAAAATCATTCAACCAACGAAGGCTAAATATTGCAATAGAAAAAGTGAAATTTTAATATCTGGTTTAAGGTGGAACATTACATACTAACCTGTCAGAACTCAAAATATATGAATCCAATGAAGACCAATGATATGGTGAGTTCTCACTTGGCACATGAATCTCAATTGATTGTTCTCATTCTCAGTATGCAGTGGATAATAGAGTCATTTCTGAAAATGAATTAAAGGTTACTTGAAAAAAATGCACGAATCACAGGCAGGCACAATGAATCCTTCATTGTTTAAAGAATCTCTAATTCATGTTCAAGAGTTGATCCTCAACAATTGCAACTTATTCAAGTAGGAAAAAAGTATGAAATGAAAACAAAGAAATATAGTATGATAAGATAACTCTTAGGAATCTTTGATAATAAGAATGCAGTGAAATCTGCTTAAGGGATTGCAACAAAGCTTACATAGTTGTTTTCCCATAGAACTATCTCTGCAACTTCTACAACTCCCATCCTCTCTTCGATTGAATTCATCTTCCCTATTACATCGAAATGATAAACATATATAGAAAATACATAAAAAAAACTATTACAAATTTCTAGGATTTAATCTTATCCAAATAAATTAAATTTCTGATTTACTGCAAATAATATGGAAATGTTGGGATCGAATGCCAAAATTCTTCCTGTAATTGCTCTTCCACCAATGATTTGACTTCTTGGAAAGATGGAGATGACCCTTTGACCAAAATCCCCTACTTCCAGGTGCCCTAGAAACATGGGATCGATCATTGATCTTTAGCCTTCAAATATGGAGTTTGTGAAAATCCTCATAGCAGATCTAAGAGATGATGTATACCTCACAAGATTAATTATGATTAAGCAGGAAGATAGAAGAAGAGAGGTCAATGCAGTATAATGAGCAATAGAATAATAATATAGTAGAACTCGGATAGAAGCAAAAATACTTCACACACACTAATTAATTAATCACAATATGGACAATAAGTAGTACAATGCATGAGGATTCGAATGCCTAAGGTGGAAATTCGAATTAGCCTTCATGGAGTGATCAAAAGATCACTGGAGTGTCATCGGAGCACAACTAGTAGTCTATCTCATCATCGATGGAGTCATCAATGCACAAGTAACTATCAACCGTCAGTCAAACTGAGTCTAACTGAGTGTGGTAGGTGTAACTGAATGTAACTGGCACATGGAGACACTAACTGAATGAAGGAGGCTCAGTGGAGGGTGCATGAGGAGCCAATTGGAGTCAGAACAAGTAGTCATGTCTCATCGGAGGTCAATCGGAGTGATAACAGCAGTGAGGAGTCATTCTGGCCTCAAATCAAGGAAAGACTGGTGGCTAACTGAAGTAAACTGGACTGGTAGGTGAGAAAGGCACCCTTCTCATGCATAGGTGAAAGGAGGGTGCATGACAGGCTAGGAAGGCTAAAACTGAGTGGAAGGAAGCTCGAAGGGCTAGCTTACTGAGGGCTAGGTGCTGGGACTAATGATTGGAATGCATGCAAATGCATGCAAACCCTAAATGATGCATGCAAACCCTAAAAGTGCATGCATGACTGAAAATGTAAACGATCAAAATACTGGTGGGACTAGGATGGAGTATAGGAATATCCTAACACCCCCCGTTAATCCATCCTGGGCCCTGGTAACTAAGACCAAAGGTCACCCAATACAATGAATAATAACAATCAATAAACCGAGGAATTGGGGAAAATTTCATGGGAAAAATACCCCCCCCCCCTCAAAACAAACTGTAAGGCACAAAAAAAAAATGCTCCAAACTCAAGCAAGTGTGATGCTTGGTCATATGTCTGGAGGTATCTTCTTCTTGGGAAGAAGTGGATCATGCTCAAAAAGCATGTGCTTGTACTTGCTCTTCAGATTGAATGTGATGAGAACAAATACAAAAGTATGAGGATGATCCTTGAACCTGTGATTCAAATCAGTTGAGGTAGGATCAAAAACATGAATATGTAGATAGTCTTTTGTCTTCTCCTTCGAACCATCATGGGTGAGATCATGCCAAAAAGAACCATCATATGATTGCTTGAAATCCAAATCAGATTTAAGACTTGAAGAATAGTTTCTTGAGATCTCCTTTGAACCAGCAGGGGTGAGATCAAAACTATCATATGAATGAGAAATTATCCCAAGTAGTAATTGCTTAGAATCCAAATTAGATCCAAGACTTGAATCATGGTTTCTTGAGATCTCCTTTGAACCATAAGAGGTGAGATCAAAACCAGTAAATGCATGAGAAATTATCCCAATCGAGTGGCCATGGTTTCTTGAGATCTCCTTTGAACCAATAGGGGTGATATCAAAACCATGATGTGCATGAGAAATTATCCCAAGCAAATGGCAATGGCCATATTCTTCAATAACCTTCTGAAAGAATGGAATAATGATCATATAGTAGTAAATAAGAGGTGATTGCTTGAGGAGAGTGAATGCATTACCTCCAATAGCTGATTTGACATCCGAAATAATCATGTGATCATGATGCAAACCAACAAACTCTGGTGCAAGAGAGGATTTAGGACCTTCTACAATATCTAGAGTGTGAGTTGGCACAGAAAGAGAAGAAATTTGGAGCATGAGTGTAGAATCTACAAGTTCTTCTTTGTGGACAAATTCAATATGAGATGTGTTTGATATTGGTTCATGATCAATGAGATCATCAAGGAGGGCGAATGCATCACTTTGCTTGCTCTCGAAGGGGTTTGGACCAATTCCTTCATTATGTCTGCCGAATCATTCATCCAAATGGTCCCATAGCTCTTTTGGAGTTTCAACAACATCAAGGTATTGGTATATCATGTATTCAGGAAAAGAAAGCATCATTGCTCCAAAGGCTCCGTCACCTTTATTTAACCAATCAATCTTCTCTTCAGAGGATTTGAACTCTCTTTCAAAATAACAATCAAAGAGACCATGGCTCTTGAAATATGCTATCATTTTTTTGGTTTCCAATCATCATAGTTGAATGGAGAAAGAGGAGTAATTCCTGATGGATACATAGAAGCTGTAGAAGACCTACAAAAACAATAGAGAATATCTGCAACTGCTACTGCTGCAAAAATGCAGAAACTGTTGCACTCAAAATCTTGGTAATAACCTGCAAAAAACTCTCAGGAATGGAGATAAACAATACTCTCAACATGCTCTGATACCATGTGAAAATCCTCACAGCAGATCTAAGAGATGATGTATACCTCACAAGAGTAATTATGATTAAGCAGGAAGATAGAAGAAGAGTGGTCAATGCAGTATAATGAGCAACAGAATAATAATACAGTAGAACTCGGATAGAAGCAAAAATACTTCACACACACTAATTAATTAATCACAATATGGACAATAAGTAGTACAATGCATGAGGATTCGAATGCCGAAGGTGGAAATTTGAATTAGCCTTCATGGAGTGATCAAACGATCACTGGAGTGTCATCAAAGCACAACTAGTAGTCTATCTCATCATCAGTGGAGTCATCAATGCACAAGTAACTATCAACCGTCAGTCAAACTGAGTCTAACTGAGTGTGGTAGGTGTAACTGAATGTAACTGGCACATGGAGACACTAACTGAATGAAGAAGGCTCAGTGGAGGGTACATGAGGAGCTAACTGGAGTCAGAACAGGTAGTCATGTCTCATCATAGGTCAATCAGAGTGATAACAGCAGTGAGGAGTCAGTCTGGCCTCAAATCAAGGAAAGACTGGTGGCTAACTAAAGTAAACTAGACTGGTAGATGAGAAAGGTGCCCTTCTCATGCAGTAGGTGAAAGGAGGGCGCATGATAGGATAAGAGGGCTGAAACTGAGTGGAAGGAAGCTCCAGGGGCTATCTAACTGAGGGCTAGGTGCTGGGACTGATGCTGGAATGCATGCAAACCCTAAAAGTGCATGCATGACTGAAAATGTAAATGATCAAAATACTGGTGGGACTAGGATGGAATATAGGAATATCCTAACAAAGTTAGTTAGCCAGGTGCTCTTCCATCTATGCATAAGATGCCCTCATGCCTTGTGATGTTGTAACTATTGCTAAGAATGTGGATCTAGGAAAGTGGATCAAACCATCTAAATCTCAACTTGATGCTCAATAACTACCATTAAATATAGAAATGATTTCTCGGGCCCCGAGATATGTTATTTTCTTATCACCTAAGCCATTGAAATACTCGAATGCTGAATAAAATATGGGATGTATATTTAACTTGCCATCAAAAAGGGAATACAGGCCTTCTTTGACTGGGACATCTGAAAAACTCTTCAACAATTCGGGCACCCTCACCAATATATTTCTGAACAAACTCACTTCCAATAACTATAATAAAACATGCATTAGTAAAATTAACCACTGCTCGATCTAGTAGTGTCTTTCCTGTGCCAGGAGGTCCATAGCAAAAAACACCTTTAGGAGGATTTATTTCAAGCTGAACAAGTTTCTCAGGATGAAGCACTTGAAGCTCCACAACCTCTCTCATTTTCAAATTGTTCCAATCTTTTCAAAGTCCATTTCATCAAAAAATTTGAACAACAATCTCATTATGTGGAAAACCTATTGCAAAGAAAGAGGAATCTTCTGATCACGAGCAATAGAGTTCATCACATTTACAGTGAAAATACCGGCTCAGATCATTTCTTTTGTAGTTCAAATTAATATATAAACATTATGCATGAGTTGAATACTTGGGCTCGAGATCTCATGTGGTTAATGACACATGTGAGCACTTATGAAGGAACTTATGGGTGTTAATGTTTTAGCATTAATTCAATATAATCTAGGATCTTTACTGAGAGAATAACATGTACAACATATCAATCATATCAAGCATGTCAATCATGTCAATCACAACAAGAGGAAAACATAAGAGACAATAGACACATAGAGTTTCTGTGGGGAAAACCCTAAGGTGAAAAAACCCACAACTTCCTCAGAGATAGATAGAGCAATAATACAACCAAAGTACAACCCAAGTACAAGAGATAGTCTTCTCCTAGCAGATGATACTCCTCCTCACATGTGCGCCACTTTTCAAGTGATGTAGAAGTGAGTAATGAGATGTTCAAATAGAGATCTCCCGATCTCTATTTATACTTGTCTTGTCCTTCTTAATAAACTAATGGGGCTGACTTGTCTAGCTTAGCCTAATAACCCATGGTTAACTTAATCAGGGCTGACCCCACACATGGTGGTCTAATAACCCATCAGTAAGTTACAACACTTGCGACACTTGTCAATACAAATGACGACACTTCCTTATAGAGGAATAACACATCTCTATAGGAGTATAATATACATAAATGAAATACATAGGTGAAATACATTCTGAAGTTACATATACATCAACACTCCCTCTTAACTAGGAAGGTATTTCTCGACACAGATCTGCTAGCACATGTCTTCTTCTCTGGATCATCATCAGCGAATCATCATCCTCAAATCATCATCATCGTCACGGCTACTGATATCTCAATAAATCTCTAAATTTACTCGTCATAGGAAGTTCTACAAAGCCATTCCTTTTTCATACTGGATGTAGGCCCACCACCTACAGGCCTTCATCATCATTGGCCATACTATGGAATCCTCAGGACTTATTACGTGAGTCAACAAAACCTCGAAAGAGCATCCTAGGACTGATTACGAGCACACATCTCAACCTATCGGATATCCCAGGACCTTTTACATTCTACTGCACAACCTGTCCACGGCCACAGAGTATCATCCTGATACTCATGATCATACTGATCATAACATCGTTCACGAAGCACAACCTAGATGCACATTACACAGCACTTACATCTACGCCATGGGAGAACACATCTACAACCATGCGAGAATGGAACAACAATTATATTGCAGCCATGGGAGAACATATCTACAACCATGCGAGAATGGCCCAGCACTTATATCGCAGCCATGGGAGAACACATCTACAACCATGCTCGAATGGACCCCCCCAGCACTTATATCGCAGCCATGGGAGAACACATCTACAACCATGCTCGAATGGCCCTAGCACTTATATCGCAGCCATGGGAGAACACATCTACAACCATGCTCGAATGGCCCTAGCAATTACATTGCAACCATGGGAGAACACATCTGCCACCATGTTGGAAAATCCCAGCAATTACATCGCGACCATGGGAGAACGCATCTACAACCATGTCCAAAAATCTCATGTGCATCTGTGTCTTCGGAACTCATCACACATAATCCAACTGATTATGTAATGTATCCACCTGATACATGTCATCACATATGATCATCCTAACCATCATCAATACATCATCCTGATGCATGTCATCTGGAGCAACATCCTGAAGCTTGTCATCCATGATCATCCTGATCATACAATGCATCCACCTGATGCATACCAAGTATCTACCTAATACATATCATCATACATGATCCACCTGATCATACAATGTATCCATCTGATACATACACAGATACATGATCCACCTAATCATACAACGTATCCACCTGATATATATCAACATACATGATCTACCTAGTCATACAAACGTATCCACCTGATACATATACAGATACATGGTTCAAGCATCCAACATGATGCATATACATATACATGATCCAACTGATCATAACAAGCATCCAGCATGATGCATACATACATACATATAAATGATCCAACTGATCATATCCATCATCCAACATGATGCATACATACATACATATAAATGATCTAACTGATCATAACAAGCATCCAACATGATGCATATACAGAGCAGTAACTGGAGCATCATCCTGATGCTCATCATCCAGCGCTTACATCCACAGCCATGGGAAGGATCCTCCTCTCACCATGCTTGGAATGGCTCCAACAAATGTGTCCATCACTTCTTCCTCAAAGTGTCGTCAATCTGAAGAACACCAAGCCTCTCTCTGAAGTATTCAAACTTCACTCTGGCTAGTGGTTTCGTCAGCACATCTGCAATTTGCTCGTCCTTCGCAACATATAGGAGCTTCACTGCTCCTCTTTGCACCATATCCCTGATATAGTGATATTTGATCTCAATGTGCTTTGACCTGTCGTGGAACACCGTGTTCTCAGACAGCTTCACACAACTCTGGTTATCACAAAAGATACCAGTAGCTCCAACAGGAGATCAAATAACTCAGACAGTAGCTTCCAAATCCATACTACCTCGCAACTAGCTGAACAAGCTACAAAATACTCTGCTTCGGCTGTAATCAGTGCTATGCAGGACTACTTCCTGCTAAAACAAGAGATCACACCTGATCCCACACTGAAGCAACACCCAAATGTGCTCTTCCTATCTATAGCACTGCCTGCCCAATCTGAATCAACATAACCCTGCAGGTTAAACTTTTGATTCGCATCATACTTGAGCCCATAATCAATTGTACCCTTCAGGTACCTCAGAATATGCTTTACAGCAACCAGGTGAACACCTCTGGGATCCGTCAGGAACTGGCTCAATGTGTTCACCACAAAGCAAATATCTGGTCTAGTGTTCGTCAAGTACATCAAGGACCCAATCATCTGACGATACACAGTGACATCAACTGGATTAGATGAAGCATCACACAGAAGCTTCAAGTTCAATGCCATAGGTGTGGCCTTGGCCTTGCAATCCATCATCCCGAACCTCTTCAGGATCTCTACCGCATACTTCCCTTGTCCAAGGAAGATTCCATCTGCACTCTACCACACCCCCATGCCTAGAAAGTAGTGCATCATACCCAAGTCCTTCATCTTGAACTCGGAAGCAAGCTTCCTCTTGGTATCGGCAATCAATCCATCCTCTCCTCTTACAAACAGGTCATCCACATACAAGAGTAGTATCACAGGATTTCCTTCCTCAACCTTGTAGTAAAGGTTGGAATCTGCTTTACTCTTAGTAAATCCCAAACTGGATAGAAGGCTGTCTATCCTACCATACCAAGTTCTAGGAGCTTGCTTCAAGTTATACAAGGATTTCTTCAGTTTGCACACACGAGTCCCTCTGTCATGTGTCTCAAACCCAAGTGGCTGCTCCACATACACTTCCTCCTCGACTACACCATTCAAGAAAGCTGTCTTGACATCTATCTGGTGTATCTTCCATTTCATCACTGCAGCCAGAGCAAGTACTGATCTGATGGAAGTGTAGCTGGCTACAGGTGCAAAAGTCTCTTCATAGTCAATCCCTCTTTCTGGGAGAAGCCACGAGCTACAAACCTTGCTTTGTATTTTTCTATGATACCATCTGCAACATGCTTGATCTTATAGATCCTCTTGGAAGTCACAATAGACTTCCCTTCAGGTCTTGGGACTGCATCCCAAATATCATTCTTCATGATCAACTGGTACTCCTCGATCATGGCATTCTTCCCGAATCCTGGGAACTTCAATATCTTCAATATCTTCAATAGATAACTTTGTTGTTGATCAAATGTTGTAGTCCTTCTTTTGTAGGTGATGGTATACGATCTTTCCTACAAAACAAGTTAAATTGCATGATTAGAAACATCTCATAGTTTTTAGAACAAACTCTTACACATAAGTAAATATGTCATACAGTCATGCAATTATCTTAGACAATGCTTCAATACAACATTTCTCCATATCCCGTAACTTTCTAGATGCCTTCCAATCTCTACCAGAACATTGTTAAGAGTGTTCACAACTCCCAACATGTCAGCAAAGAGGTTTCATTCTAGATAAGTAGCAATGGAATGTTGTACAGTACCATAGACCACTTACCCATTACTTGCATATTAGTAGTATCTTGTTCATCAATGCAATTATTCTAATATGCATAATGCACAACCTAAGTCTAGGAACATAAGCATATACATTACTGAATAACATTATTTAAACAAATAGAATGTACAAAAATGACAATTCAAATACTTATCTTTGTTTGTTTGTTGGGTGGACTCCCTCTGAATCTTTGCTTCTTTACAAGAGCTGTTGGAGTCCTATTCTGAAGTAACTTCTTCTACTCCTTTCTGTTGTGAATTGTAAGGAGTGGTGAACTCCCTCTGAATCACTTGAAGTCTGCTAAAGTGAATTCTCTGCCATTGTTGGATCTAAAGGTCTTGAACTTCTTTTCAGTGTGGTTTTCTATCAAGGCCTTGAATTCCTTGAACTTGCTGAATAATTCATCTTTGTTCTTCAAGAAATAAATCCCAAGTATTCCTAGAGGAATAATCAATGAAAGAACCATAGTATACATACCCACTCAGAGAACTAGATGACATCGGAGTGGATAATTCCTTTTGCCTTACTTGCTTGTGATTGCCTTCTTTGTGTTCTTTCCTTTTGCAAATCCTTTGCAAACACCTTCATGCTTTGTCTTGATTTTAGGAAGACCTTCTACAGCTTTACTTGTAATTGGTAGTGCTCTATAATGCACATGTGCAAGCCTTCTATGCCAAAGTTCACTTGGCTCCATGGATTCATGTACCATGGCATGATCAGGTTGTCCCTTCAATTTGTACAATCCTCCCTCTTGATTTCCTATCACTACGGCATCATCTATGGTCTTACCTTTTGGCCACATAAGTACTTGGCCATCTATATATGCAACCCTCATACCTTTTGCATCCAGTGCAGATATGGAGAGTAGATTCTTCTTGAGCCCAGGTACATATAGAACTTCTTTCATCTTCAAAGACTTCCCAGAGTCTAGATTGTAGGAGGCTTCACCACTTCCTTTGATAAGATATTGGTAGTCATCCCCAAGTTTCACCTTATGGGGTGACTCGTGTTCATATAGGTTTACAAAAGATTCTTTGAACCCAGTCATGTGTTTGGAAGCCCCACTATCAATAAGCCAATCATTACATCCATGAGAGATAGTACCTGTGAGAGCAGAGATTAAAACATATTCATCTTCGCTTGATGAATCATCACTTTCTGATCTAGCCTTCTTCTTGGGAAGTTCATCATCCTCAGTAGCATGAGCATGATATTTTCTTTTGTTGCCCTTCTTCTTTTTGTTGAAGTTGTTGTTGTTTTCCTTCTTGTTCTTGGGACAATCTGAGGCAAAGTGCCCTTTCTCATTACATGTGAAACATCTTAGATGTTTCCTATTTTTAAAGTGGCGAGAAGATTTCTTAGAATGAGAATGCTCCCCCTTGAACTTGCTTCCCTTCTTGGTGTGAGTAGTGAGAGCTTGATCTTCATTTCCCATATTTTCTTCTTGGGCCACAAGCCTAGCTTCTTCTTGAGAGCATTCCTCCCACAGCCTACTGAAGGAGATCAACTTCTTCCTTGCACAGATTCCTTGGATAAAGGAGTCCCATGATCTGGGTAGGCCATTTAGTGTGGTCATGACAACTTCACCATTGTCCAAAATTTCATCCACAGTTTCAAGTTGTTCCTTGATCTGAGAGACCTTAGAGAAATAGGATTGAATGGTCTCTCCATTCTGAAGCTTTACCCCTTTCAATTGGTTCTGCAGGGTCATCTTCCGATTTATGTTCTTCCCTTCAAATAGCTTGGTAAGGGAATCAAACATCTCCTTGGGTGTCTTCAGAGATGACACATGTGTGATGAGATGGTCCTTGATAGAATCAACAATAATCCTCGTTTCCTTGACCAAGTTCCTTTTGTGAAGAGCCTTAGCCTCTTCCTCCTCTGGGACAAGGACCTCTTCACTTATATAAGTGTCCAACTCATTTTCTTCCAGGATTAACCCAATCCTATACTTCCATGCTCGGAAGTTATCAGCCCCTTCAAGCTTATCCTCAAGCTTGGTGTGGTGAGACATCTTAAAGAGTAATTCAAATGGAAATAGAAAAGATTTAGGTCTTACCACTTGATTTGCTGAAAATTGGATCTGATCCTGGATTAGGGTTTGTCAGAGAAACCCTAAAAATTCAAAATGTGAATTTCAAAATTTCGAAAGGATAGAAAGATGCGCCTTGATGCGCTGATCAGCCTGGTATATTTAGAATTTGAGATCTGCAAAATTTTACCCTTCGGAAATGCCTTTTAGTCTTCCCAGATTCACTAGGGAGGACCCTGAATTAGGGTTTGAGTTTCCTAGAGCTTCACCCAACCAAAAATCTTGATCCAAAGCTCTAAAATTTTATTTTTCCAAGGAGCTTCCAGCTATGTCTTCAGATTTAAGAAATTCCTATTTTTGTGGAAACCCTAATTTTTTAGGGCCAAACGTGAAAGTGCTCATAATTGAATTCTGATTGGACAGATAGATTGTCCTTGATGAGTACAGTCAATCTGCCTTACTTCTTTTCCAAAATTTGTGGAGAGAAACCCAATAAACAATAAACCCTAGTTTCTGCCACTGCACAATGTCTTCTTCTCAGGGAAGCTCTGATACCATGTTAATTTTTTAGCATTAATTCAATATACTCTAGGATCTTTACTGAGAGAATGACATGTACAGCATATCAAGCATGTCAATCATGTCAATCACAACAAGAGGCAAACATAAGAGACAATAGACACACATAGTTTCCGTGGGGAAAACCCTAAGGTGAAAAAACCCACAACTTCCTCAGAGATAGATAGAGAAATAATACAACCAAAGTACAAACCAAGTACAAGAGATAGTCTTATCCTAGCAAATGATCCTCCTCCTCACATGTGCACCACTTTCCGAGTGATGTAGAAGTGAGTAATGAGATGTTCAAATAGAGATCTCCCGATCTCTATTTATACTTGTCCTGTCCTTCCCAATAAACTAATGGGACCGACTTGTCTAGCTTAGCCTAATAACCCATGGTTAACTTAATTAGGGCCGACCCCACACATGGTGGTCTAATAACCCATCGGAAAGTTACGACACTTGCAACACTTGTCAATACAAATGATGACACTTCCTTATAGAGGAATAACACATCTCTATAGGAGTATAATATACATAAATGAAATACATAGATGAAATACATTCCGAAGTTACATATACAACAACAATGGGCACGCTACATCTTTGTAGCTTGCAAACTCTTCTCCCTCTGTGAATACGTAGAAAACATAGCAAGAATTTCTTTCCTGGCTTTCAATGGCCTATTGTTGACAATGCCTATAGAAGGAGGGAAACTTATACATAAGATTTGCTTAAGACACATTTATCTTTTTCAATTTTCATAGTTGTATGCATTTTTCAGTTTCACCATAAGAAAAGTCTTGCTTTCATGCAAAAATAGTGTGATATCTGCTGAAATAAACATTCATGTTTATGTCTCCAATGTGACAGTGTCATTTCCTAAGCTCCCTAAGCTGGAGAAGCTACTCAACAATTCCAACAAATTACTTACTTAAAACATCTAATAGAAATAGAAATAGATGGGTTTGGTTACCATGAACATGATGTAATTGGAATAGTTCTTGTTAGCTTTATACATTTCAATAAATCAAGGTAGTGTGTCCATATCCAACTCCTTTCTTTATTCCTCATATCTCGGTTTACTACTCCCGGTAGAGGACTCATGGTGGTTGGAAACTACTAATGGCAGAAGACTTATCCATTCATACATTATACATAAATAATAGATTAATGTTGAAATCAAAGCATAAGACTATTGTCTTCCAAATTTTTAAAATTTTTGCATGGCACTGTTATTTACAACCCTATGGTGTACTGTCTGTAGGCAATTTTGAAATCATATACATCACTGTTCTTAGGAATCAAATATGGTTATCAACTAATATGGCAGGATGGTTTAGCCACTTGGATCCCAGTGAAATAAAGAGGTGGTCCTTTTCTTATTTTTGTTTAATGGATCAGATCTGGACATTTGTTTCTAGTTTCTACTTCAAAATTTGATAAATAATATGTTGTAGCATGGAGTTCTGATTTTTCATTTGATTTAAAAATGAAGAATGCAATTGGTCTGTGATGGATGCTCATAGGCAAAGTTGAAATTGTATACATCATTGTTATGTGGCATAAAACATGGCTATCATCTAAGATGTTAACCTAGCTTAACCACTTATCCCCGATGGAGATAAGCAGCTAGGCCTATTCATTTTTTAATTGTTTAATGGATCAAATCTGGATGTCTGATTCTACTTCAAAATTTGATAACCAATATGCTGTGGCACATACCTTTGATTTTTCTTTTGTGTCAAAAATGAAGAATGTGTTGAATTTTCACTGTATCAAAATTATTTGAGGGAGAGACTTTCAGTGTATAGGCTTCTGCTAACTATTTACCTAATGACTTAATAAAGTGGGCTAAATAAATAGTAGTGGGATTGATTCAAAGACTTGGTCAAGTTCTTAGATATCTATATTTTGCTTTGCATACCAACTTAGCTTTCAACTATCTGTATTATTTCACTAATTTGAGAGATATATAATAAAACCAAACAAGGAAAAAGATAAGACACCACTCTCTAAAAGTTTTAATGCATGAACTTGCTTATTTCAAATTTTGTACTTTTTGTACTATATGAAATGTATATTTCTATATGGCTTATAAAAATAGACATATGTGGTGGAATTAAGCTTAAATGACCTTTTGGGTGCAGACAAAGGAAAATTTTGACAAAGAGTGTAAAATTTGCACCAGACCATTTACAATTTTCAGGTGGAGATCGGGCCGTGATGCCAGGTACAAGAAAATAGAGGTTTTCCAAACATGTTGTAAACTCAAAAATGTTTGCCAGGTGTGCCTACTTGATCTAGAATATGGATTACTAGTCCAAGTTCGAGATACATCCTTGGCCATTAACTCCAACGAGACTATTCTAAGGAGTGATGTTAATAGAGAGTATTTTGTCGAGGAATAGGATCGCAAGGTGCATTTTTCTACTCTTGTCAATATCTGAACTCCTCTATTTTTGTGAAGAACCTGCAACAATTAATTAATTAAAATACACGAGATAGCAGAAATATCAGAACTCGGAATCACTTTTATTGATTGCAGGCCACTTCGAGGAGGCAACCTCCTTTGAGCAAGCTCAATACAAATAACTTCACGGTACCTTCATTGTTCTCAACACAAACTTATATACTAATTATAGGCGCCAATACCATGGGTCAATACCATGTGTCAATACAAACCATGGGCCAATAAAAACTATGGATCAACAATTACTATGGGACGACTGACAAAGCATATGTGTCCAACAATAATAAGACAAACTATGGATCAACAAATACTACGAGACAACTTACAAAGCATATGTGTCCAATAAAAATATGTTGGTTGTGGAGCCAGATCTTCTAGTCTCATAGATGATATTGTATTAGCCGTGTTTGTACCCCCGTTCTATATGATATGTAGGTGGACTGTACACTCACCCCAGCGGGGGGGTGTGTGGGGGCATCGCCCCCTCATGAGGTTCCAGGGTTGGGGCTGTTTTTGCCAGCTGTTTTGCGGGCCTATGGTTTTTGGGTATCCCGTGGTATTTTCCCATTGTATTTCCCTTATAAAATAAAGACATTGTAATACGGCTAGGGTTGATGTATTAGGTTTTATGCATTGTAAAGA
Source organism: Larix kaempferi (assembly GCA_027924585.1). Classification (NCBI taxonomy): domain Eukaryota; kingdom Viridiplantae; phylum Streptophyta; class Pinopsida; order Pinales; family Pinaceae; genus Larix; species Larix kaempferi. Next base: position 13,815,769 of record BSBM01002204.1, on the reverse strand, counting down.
TCTCTAAGATCAGGAGAGAGACTGTGAAACAGAGAAGAGGAAGTGCAACGGTTGTGCTGCAGGTTGTATCCCTTCATCTTGCTGGATGGTAATAATAATAAGGACTGGCAAATTCAGTGTGGACGTAGCCCAAGTTGGGTGAACCACGATATATCTGTGTCTCTCTTGTAATGTGTATGTGTGATTATATTTGCATTTCTGTTTATTGTTATTGCTCTGCGATCCTGTTTTTCTAACAATTGGTATCAGAGCCAAAGGTCTATTTGGCAGTTAAACCTGCAGGAAGCTAGGGTTTCTGGTTCGAGTGGGAGCAATGGCAGAATAAGGAAAGTTTAAGGTCGAGAATTTTAACGGCCAAAACTTTGGGTTATGGAAGATGCAAATGGAGGACTATCTGTACCAGAAGGATCTATTCCTACCATTGGGAGGAAAAGCAAAGCAGCCAACGGTTATGAAGGATGAAGAATGGGAGGTTCTTGACAGAAAGGCTCTAGGAACAATACGGTTGAGCCTGGCTTCGTCGGTGGCTTTCAATATCTCAAAAGAAACGACAACAGAGGGTTTGATGAAAGCATTGGGTAAGCTATATGAAAAACCTTCGGCCTCCAACAAGGTATTTATAATGAAGCATATATTTAATATGAAGACGTCTGAAGGTGGATCTGTTACTGATCATTTAAATGAGTTTAATACGGTTACAAATCAGCTAAGTTCTGTAAGTGTGAACTTTGATGATGAGGTTAGGGCTCTTCTAATCTTGTGTTCATTGCCAGAAAGCTGGAATAGCTTGGTCATGGATGTAAGTAATTTTGTCTCTGGTTCAAACACCTTGAAATTTGATGATGTTATTGGTGTTATTCTTAGCGAGGAAATGCGAAGAAAAAGAACAGGTGAGACATCAGGTAATGCATTGACCATGGAGAGCAGGGGAAGACAAAAGGAGAGAGGAAAGATCCAAGGTAATCGTGGAAAGTCTAAAATGGGCAGATCCAAGTCCAGACTGGGAAAGATAGAGTGCTGAAACTGTGAAAAGAAAGGACATATGAAGAAAGACTGCAAATATCTAAAGAAGAAAGGAGATGCACAGAAGGAGACTACCCAGGAAGAAAATGTAGCAGGTGATGTGTTACAAGATGCTTTGATTCTTGCATTAGATAATACTAGTGATTATTGGGTAGTAGATTCAGGAGCTTCATGTCATGCTACACCCCATATGAAATACTTTTATGAGTATGTTCCTGGCGACTTTGGACATGTTTTATTGGGTGATGATGAGCCATGTAAAATTGTTGGAATGGGTAAGGTATGGATAAAAGTTAAGAATGGAACTGATTGGTTGTTGAAAGAAGTTAGGCATATTCCTGCTATGAAAAGGAATCTGATCTCAACAGGGCAGTTGGGAGATGGAGGCTGTATATCTACATTAGGAGAAAAGTGGTAGAAGATCACTAAAGGATCAATGGTGATAGCAAAATGAGACAGAGTAGGTATGTTGTATTTATGTCCTCATAATACGGACCATTCTATCTCTTTAGATTCCATAGGAATAAATACAGCATTGTGGCATCATAGGCTTGGCCACATGAGTGAGAAGGGGATGCAGATTCTCCACTCAAGGAAGTTGCTGCCAGATTTGAAGTAGGTAAGTTTGGAATTCTATGAAAACTGTGTTTATGGAAAACAGAAGAGAGTCAGATTTCTCAAGGTTGGGAAACAGAAGAAGAATGAAAAATTAGAGCTTGTGCATACAGATGTATGGGGACCGACTCAGGTACAATCTCTTGGTGGCTCTCATTATTATGTTACATTTATTGATGATGCAACTAGAAAAAATTGGGTTTATTGCATTAGACAGAAATCTGATGTGTTTGCTACTTTTAAGAAGTGGAAAGCTTTGGTTGAGAATGAGACAGGAAAAAGATTGAAGTGTCTCAAATCTGATAATGGAGGTGAGTACTGCGGCAAGGAGTTTGATAGTTACTGTTCATACCATGGGATTCGTAGAGAGAAGACAATCTCAGGAACACCACAAGAAAATGGTGTGTCAGAAAGGATGAACAGAACGATCATGGAGCGTGCAAGGTGTATGAGACTGCATGCAGGGTTGCCCTTACAGTTTTGGGCGGATGCTGTAAATACTGTTGTTTATTTAATAAATAGATGACCTTCAAATGCTTTGGATGGTGGTATTCCAGAGGAAGCATGGATAGATAAAAAGGTAAACTACTCATTTCTGAGAATGTTTGGTTGTGAAGCATTTGTCCATATTGATAAAGAAAATAGAACAAAGCTTGAAGCTAAATCCAAGAAATGTACCTTTATTGGATATGGGGTTGATGAATTTGGTTATCGTTTATGGGATTATGAAAATAAAAAAATCATCAGAAGTAGAGATGTGATATTCAATGAAAAGGTCATGTATAAAGATCAGTTGCAGGGAAAGAAACAGGAAAAGGAAAACACAGAGTACATAGTGCTTGATGAAATTAAAGAAAATGAAGTTCCAAAGGTGCCAGAAAATCAAGAGCAGCAGCAAGTACCTGAAACACCTGCAACTGTAAGAAGATCTACCAGGTTAAGTAGACTCCCGGAATGATACTCTCCTTCAATGTATTATTTATTGATGACTGATTCTGGTGAACCAGAATGTTATGAAGAAGCAATGCAGGTGGAAACTAGAAAGAAGTGGGAGCAAGGCATGAATGAGGAGATGGACTCATTGGTAGGAAACCATACTTGGGATTTGGTTCAGTTTCCTGTTGGTAAAAGAGCATTGCAAAAAAAATGGATTTACAGGTTGAAGGAAGAAGAAGGAGGTAAGAAGCGGTACAAGGCCAGACTTGTTGTAAAGGGGTTTGCACAGAAGAAAGGTATAGATTTTGATGAAATATTTTCTCCTGTTGTTAATATGACTTCAATTAGGACTATATTAAGTCTAGTGGTGGTAGAATATTTGTATCTTGAACAGTTAGATGTAAAAACAACCTTCCCCCATGGGGATTTGGAGGAAGAAATATATATGCAGCAGCCACAAGGGTATGAGGTCAAAGGTAAGGAGGATCTGGTATGCAGGTTGAAAAAGAGCTTGTATGGCTTGAAGCAAGCTCCATGGTAGTGGTATCTAAAGTTTGACAGGTTTATGACAGAACAAGGTTATAGTAGATGTCATTCTGACCACTGTGTTTATTTCAAGAAGATAGACAATGGAAGATATATTATCTTGTTATTGTATGTGGATGGCATGCTTGTTGTAGGGTCTGACATGCAGGATATAAATGTACTCAAAAGGAAGCTAGCTAATTCATTTGCAATGAAGGATTTGGGTGCTGCAAAGCAAATCCTTGGTATGAGAATAACAAGAGACAGGAAAAATCGCAAATTGACATTGTCTCAAAGTGAGTACATACAAAAGGTGTTGGAGAGGTTCAGACTGCAGAATGCAAAACCTGTAAGTACACCTTTGGCTAGCCATTTCAGTCTAAGTAAGAAAATGTGTCCCAAGACACAAGAAGAGACAGATTACATGTCCAAGATTCCCTATCAATCAGCAGTTGGAAGCTTGATGTATGCCATGGTGTGCACAAGACCAGATATTGCACATGCAGTGGGAGTTGTGAGTAGATATATGAACAATCCAGGTAAAGAACATTGGAAGACAGTACAATGGATTCTCAGGTATTTGAGAGGTACTACCACTGAGGCATTATGTTTTGGAGGTTCAGACACTGTTCTACAGGGATATGTTGATGCAGATATGGCAGGTGACAAGGATAGCAGGAGGAGCACCACAGGGTATGTGTTTACCGTAGGTGGAACAGCAGTAAGCTAGATTTCGAAACTACAGAAGGTTGTTGCACTTTCAACAACAGAAGCAGAGTATGTTGCCATTACAGAGGCTAGTAAAGAGATGATTTGGTTGCAGAGGTTTATGGAGGAAGTGGGTAAGAAGCAGAAGGATAGCCAATTGTATAGTGACAGCCAGAGTGCCATTCACCTTGCAAAGAACTCAGCATTCCATTCCAGGACTAAACATATACAGCTCAAGTACCGTTTCATACACTCTGTTCTGGAAGATGAACTGTTAAAGCTAGAAAAGATACATACTAGCCAAAATCCTACAGACATGTTCACAAAGGTAGTGACAAGAGAGAAACTGAGTTCGTGCTCGGTTTCAGTTGGCCTTCTAGCATGAAGGTGAAGAGGAGAAATTTTCCAAGTCCAAGTCCAACAAGTGTAGCAGCGGTGGAGTTGCTGTGATCAGTCTCCAAGTGGGAGATTGTTGGTTGTGGAGCCAGATCTTCTAGTCTCATAGATGATATTGTATTAGCCATGTTTGTACCCCAGTTCTATATGATATGTAGGTGGACTGTACACTCACCCCAGCGGGGGGGTGTGGGGGGGAATCGCCCCCCCACAGGGTTCCAGGGTTGGGGCTGTTTTCGCCGGCTGTTTTGCGGGCCCATGGTTTTTGGGTATCCCGTGGTATTTTCCCATTGTATTTCCCTTATAAAATAAAGACATTGTAATACGGCTAGGGTTGATGTATTAGGTTTTATGCATTGTAAAGATCTCTAAGATCAGAGAGAGACTGTGAAACAGAGAAGAGAAAGTGCAGCGGTTGTGCTGCAGGTTGTATCCCTTCATCTTGCTAGACGGTAATAATAATAAGGACTGGCAAATTCAGTGTGGATGTAGCCCAAGTTGGGTGAACCACGATATATCTGTGTCTCTCTTGTAATGTGTATGCATGATTATATTTGCATTTATGTTTATTGTTATTGTTCTGCGATCCTGTTTTTCTAACAAAATATACTAACAAAGTAAATAGAAGGGTTTACATGGGTTCCTAACATCCCCTCTCCATTAGAAAAAGCTTTGTCCTCAAAGCTTTAGATGTCGAAATTGATGCAAAATCTGAAGGAGTGGTTCCCCTGGAGCATCCTCGGGTTGCATTCCGGACCACTAACGCCTTTTGAGTTTCAAGGAGGGTTGCTTGGAAGGATGTAGACAAAGAAGAACCATAGCAGCTGCATGAAAAGTGCACTCAGAACGGTGTTGATCGGCTTGTTGTTTCAGTCGAATTCTTTCCATGTGAAGATTGTCCTGCAGAATGAGAAGAATATGATCGCGGTTTCGAATAACTGAGTTAATTGCCTAAACTGGGGAGCTGCTGAGGGTGTATGGAAGAAGAACTGGTGGTGCCTATCCATAGACTGCTTCATATGGTGTCCTTGTAGATGTGGTATTGTACCACTGGAGCGCTTCTAGGAAATCCATAGAAATAATTGTCCAAGTCTATGTAGGGATGGGCAAGGGTTCAAGCAGTCCTGAAAGATGTGTCATTTCACCCTTGTTGACCTGGCAAGTATCACAGTCAGCCACCATCTATTGAATTTTCATTTTCAATCCCTGCCAAAAGAAGTTACATTGTTCCCGGTCATACATTTTGAGGAACCCAGAGTGCCCTGCTGATGAAGAAGCATGGAGTTCATAGAAGAGATAGCCTTGTTGAACAGATTGCAACCAATTTGGAACAAGCAGAAAAATAGTTGTAAGAGAAACTGGGTCATCAAATGTGCGAGAAGGAGAATATGCCACCATATTGTCCTTACCCTTCTTGTAAGTGATCGCATAGGCATAACCCATTAGTTGGATAACCCATTTGAGGTGTGCTGGGGAGGAGACCCATTGTTCCAGGAAATTTTCTAGACTCTGGAGATCAACCTTGATGCATAAATAATTCCCTAATAGGCATGGCTGCCACTTCTGTATTGCATGCAAAATAGCCATCATTTCCTGCTGAGATATATATGCAGCTAAATTCTTACCGGAAAGGTCTCTTGAAAGCGACAAGCCCACTGGTTCAGCAAAGACACCTGCATATCTATCCAAGGAAGTAGGGGAGACCATTGATGGGTGCATCTGAATGGAATGGAGTTGAGCGATGACACCATGTGAATTCTTCTTAAGGATATTTTCCAGGCGATGTAAACTGATGATGCGGAGAGACCCTTATTGTAAGCCCTTAAATTTGTGTTGTTTCCCATTGACTGAAAACTGCATCCAAAGTTCAGCAAAATCCCATAAGATTGGGCCAAGTGTGCATAACCATTGAATGCCCAAAACGACATCACATCCACCTAGGGACAAGGCAAACATGTCAGAGCGCAAGTTATAATCTTCCAAAGAGATGCGCACATTGTGACACTTCCCTTTGCAAGGTAAGGTGCCCCCATTGGAAACCATGACTTCAAAGTTGGAGCAAGGATGGACAAAACAATCATCCTGTTTGGTGATCCGAGGGTCAATGAAGTTATGAGTGCTACCAAAATCAATGAGTATTGTAAGAGGAAGCTTCTTGAAGTAACCCCTGAACCGCATTGTTTGGGGGGTGGTGATGCCGGATAAAGCATGGAGATATATCTCTAGTTTTTCATCCTGAGATGGGGGGTCAATAGGCAGCTCCTAAATGTCGACCTGATCATCCATTGTATCTTGAGCTTCTTCACCAGTTTTAGAGGTAGGCAGAGAATCCATATCCAAGAGATAGAGCTTTTTTTTAACACATCTATGTCCTCGAGTGAATTTCTCATCACAATTATAACAAAGCCCTTTTTCTCTACGTTCCTGCATTTCTGTTTCAGACAAATGCTTGATAGGAGTTGGTCGAGGAGCTGGCAGGATGGGAGTTCGTTGAGAACCCATATTTCAGAAGGGAACAAAAGTGGGTTTGGACCATTGTTGGGCTGCAATCTTGTCTTCTTCCAACTTAGCCAACCCTAAGATTTCCATCATTGTGTTGGGACAGAACATTTTAACCTCTGACCAGATTTCATCCTTAAGACCACTGATAAAACAACTCCTGTAGAATTCATCAAACAATCCTTCTGTGTGATTGGCTAGTTTCTCAAATTTTGTCTGATACTCTCTCACAGTGCCAATTTGACGAAGTTTAGTGAGTGATTCGGTGAATTCATCAAAAGCACTAGGACCAAATCGTTGCAAAAGAAGTTGGCAAAAATCTGTCCAGCTTGGCTCGTCATGAGCCTTGATGTACCAACAGTACCATTGAAGGGATTCCTGTTCCGAATGAAAGGATGAAAGTGGAACTTTTTGGACATCAAAAGTATTGTGCAAACTAAAATACTATTCTACATGATAGATCCATCATGTCGGATCAGTACCATTGAAGTGAGGAAATTCAAGCTTTAGACCACGGAAATTGCTAGAAGAAGAGAATCCATTGGCTGCAAAAGATTCTTGTTGTCGGTTATTGTTCATGGTTGAATGCTGAAGATGGAGGCTGACAAATTTTTCATCCAGATCTTGGAGTTTGGTTTGGATGGCTGCAAGTGCTTCCTCCATGGATTTTGCTCCTGAGCGAGTGACAACCATTACCAGGAGTTTTTTTTTTTTTTTGGTGGGGGGGGATGGATAGAAAAACACAAATAAAAGCTTATTTAGTAAAGGGAAATTTGGATTTCGGAAAAACTCGGATGGGTAATTGGGGTTTGACTAGGTTTTGGACAATTTCTGATGGACAAGGAAGCAAAAAAATGGGGGTTTCAGAAGCAGGGTGAAAGAATGAGAAAATTTGTTAAAGAGGGACAAAGAAGCAGAAATAGGGAATGAACACGGTGGCAAAATTTGGAGGCGAGTGGGTGAAAATTGAAGAAGTTATGGGAAACCCTAAAAAAAGACAAATGTGAGAATTCTGGCTTTGGGAAGTAGAATTTGGGATAGGGTCCTCAGGAATGAAATATGTAGAATGGGATTGCAGGGGTGTCCGGGAAGTTTCAAGGGAAATGGAGTTAAAACAAGGGAGATATGGCGAAAAAAGGGAACGGTGTGGAAGGGATCAGAACAATTGGATGTGAAACTGCGCAGAAGGGATCGGCAACAGATGGATCTAAAACAACGCCGAATGAATCGAAAACGGTTGGATCTGAAATGACATTCAGAATAGAGCTGAAACGGCTAGATCTGGAACGGCTTGGAATGGATCTGAAACGGAGCGAGAGTGATCGGAAACAGTTCAGCTGAAAATAGATATGGACCCCAGGTATGTTCGACTTCCTAATAGTTCAGGGGTTTCACTTGGCCACCAATGCTGTCTGACGACTTGCATATTGGGGCAGTACCCCTCACTCCATGGCCCAGGTAAAATGGATAACCGCTTTTCCACAAACGACAGCTCTTGGTTTACCTCACGGGTGGGAACTAGTCAATCAGGTAGGGGTCGTTTCCCTTTTCGTTGGCCAGTCCTCTCAATGGGTCAGCTACTTTGGGGTTCCTGTGGTACTCCTCGCAATGAGTTTTAGGGATTATGCCCAAGTACTTCCCATAGTTAAGAGGATAGGGATTATTCCTAGATCCAAACTTGCAACAGATGCAAAAAAAAAAATTAGCAGAAATTCCACTCAACGAGCCCAAGAAAGTGCTCTGATACCATATGTGAAGAACTTGCAATAATTAATTAATTAAAATACATGAGATAGTAGAAATATCAGAACTCGGAATCACTTTTATTGATTGTAGGCCACTTCGAGGGGGAAACCTCCTTTGATCAAGCTCAATACAAATAACTTCAGGGTACCTTCATTGGTCTCAACACAAACTTATATACTAAGTCTAGGCGCCAATACCATGTGTCAATACAAACCATGGGCCAATACAAACTATGGATCAACAATTACGACGAGACGACTTACAAAGCATATATATCCAACAACAATAAGACAAACTATGGATCAACAAATACTACGAGACGACTTACAAAGCATATGCATCCAACAACAATATACTAACAAAGTAAATAGAAGGGTTTACATGGGTTCCTAACAATTTTATGTATGAAAAGTAAAGGTAGTCTCTTAAGTGTGATGTATATTTTTAACTACATTTTGATTCAATTATTTTATCATAATTTATGTATCTGTATGTTCTATTCTATTTTATATATGGATTCTCCATTTTGCAACATCTTCCTTTAGTTCTTATGACTTTCAGTTGGTATGATTTTGTAACAAGTCTTAAATATACACCTATTTCTTAACCTTGATTACATCATCTTTGGAATCTATCCAGCTTGAACGTCCCAGAGAAATAGAAGAATTTAGGGGTCATTTTAAGCTGAGGTCTGAGATCTAGAATAGGGACCGAGTGGTGGGGACTGTCTCCTTACTCTATTCACTATTAACCCCACACATAACTATTGATATTTCTAAAGTGTACACAAAGGTGCCCTATTCTTTTTCCTGACAAGTAGAAGGACATGTGGAATGCCTTATGGGAAATATTATAGCAGCCCGGGACTTCTTTCAAGATTAATGGTTCTAACAATGGGTTGACAAGCCATTGCCTTTGCCTAAAGGGGTTGGTTCCTGATTTGAGAGGAATAGTATGTGTGATTATATAGGGGTTCATATATTTTAAAATCTTCATATGTCCAAGCAATTACATCCTCGTATTATTTAAGAACATTGATCAGTTCCACTCTCTTTAGGAGTATTGGAATTACTTATGAGGACATTCCTTTGATTGGCTTGGCTACCTAAGTTGAATGTATCCCCAGGTTCTTCACTGAAATAGGTAGGTATGGATCTAAACTTTTCAACAACATTGAAAATAAAGATTCCAGAGTTACCATACCTTTTGGAATGTTGTTTATCTCCAGATTTATCACTCCATTTTCAAGCTTTTCATCAGTCCTAATGTCCTCATCAATTGCCTATGTGTCAAACACACATGTGTTAGACATGAAGTAAAAAATATGTTGATAATGCTCAAATACCTAAAAATTCTAAATGTTATCAGGTATGGATGGGGTTGGAACAAATTCAACTAAATTTCTTTTTCATCTTGATTCCTCAGGGGGCTCCAGATTTCCTGCTTCCACTGCTAGGGAGTCTGCAATCATGTTGTGTCTTCTTGAAATACACTTGATATCTACATCATCCAATTGATCTATAATACTCCATACCCTTGTCCTATAATCTTAGAATTTTGGATCATTACATGCATACTGCCCCTTTACTTTCTTAACCACTAGCTAAGAGTCACCCATGATGACTAATTTCTTCACACCCTTGGCCAATGCAAACTTCAATCCATGGATTAGAGCTTCATATTCTGCAACATTGCAAGTAGATGAAAATTGGAATCTATAGACAGCTAGGTGGCTCTTACCTTTGGGTTGATTAACTCAGCTCCAGTTCCATTTCCTTGTTTGGACTTGGATCCATCAAACTTTAGTGTCCAAACTTAATCCTTGACTATCCTCTCTCTTGTTAAATGTCCATCACTGTATTGTGGGACAGTTTGAAGTTTGAACCCCATTATTAACCTTCAAAGCAAAAATGCCAAGCTCAGCTTCAGAGGATTGTACCTCCATTGGTGTTATTATATTATGTGATGAGAGGTCCTGCAATCTTGGTTCTCTCCATTTTCTGATCTGATTGGATTGTCCTCTCCATGGTAACCACATGTGATAAAAGTAATTAGACATGTATCTATTCAACATCTTTGACCAGTCCCTACTAAGCAACTTTCCATAAGCCTGTGGAATATCCACCACTTGGATGCCAATGTATTATTGAATCCTAGGCTCAGAAGACAACTGGATGTGACCATTGTTGAGCACTCCAATTACAGTGACCTCTGATCTATCCAACTGAAATGCTTTCTTAGTGGATTTGGTGGGAGTTAGTCCTAGCATCTTACATACAGAATAGGAAATACATTGCCATAAGCTTATGAATCTACTTATAGATAGTTGTGTTAATTCTTACCAGTGATCTTGACGGTCAGCAGAAAAGGAGGTGAGCCACCTTTCTCTTTGTAAATTGATGTCTGAGGCTATGTGCATCAGCAACTTCCACTTAGAGGACCCACTTCTTTCAGGGATTAGAAAATTTCTTGACCAGCAATGCTTGTTGGCCAGTCATTTGTGCTTATGCCATAGAGGGATATATTTGCATTTCTCCTTCAGGTCCTCTATGATATTGTATCTAGCCTTCTCGGATTCAATTGGCTTCTCTTTGGGGGGAAGTGGTTGAATGTTTTGGGAGGAGTCAAATTCTGAGGAAGCCCTTTTCTAGCACTAGTTCTGTTGATTATGGTTTTCTCAACATCAGCAGGATATTGGAAAAACAAACTTCAATCAGTCTTGGCAATCCTTCCAAATGCCAGTTTTGTTGGTGGTTGGTCTGGCTTCACTCCGGCTGCTGCAAAGGCCACTCAAATTGAATGATACAGCATTACCTGCCTCCTCTTGTAAGGACTGGATACCCCAAGGTTGACAGGTGGATATCACCTTGTGACAGGCATATCCTGGTATGAAATTACCCTCAACCAAGAGATTGATGGGTTGTACCTTGTCAAGGGTTTTTTACTGCTTTATAACCTATTCCTTTAGTTTCAACTTATCCTAAATCAGTGTGGAAACTTAGCTTGCAATATGAATCCTTCTCCCACTATAAGGGTTGGGACATTTCCCATTTAAACAGGTTTCTAAAACAAGAGAGAAAAGGTTTAGGGTCAATGAGGGTAAAAGGACAGGAGAACAGAGTAAAACAAGCCTGTGTAACTACACAATCCCTTTTACATAGATCTTAGACTCTTATCACCTATCATTATCTTAATTGGAATCGACCAGCATTGCACAATATTAATTTTAAGAGCGGGGACTTATTAAACCTACCTTTGCATCAGAAGTTTCATAAATGACACGGGAACAAACCTTATCATAGCATGCCTGCAGATACGGGGAATATAAACTAACTGTAAATGCAATATCTGGTATAGTATGAGTAAGATAAAAAATAATACCCACTAAAGAGCGATAGATAGTAGCATCAAATAAAGGAAAGGGACAATCTGCCTAAAAATTTCTCCAGGTAGCAAGAAGGGTGCTAAATGACTTACAATCCTCCATCATGAAGTGTTGTAGCAAATCCAGAACATATCGAGGTTGAGAGAGAGAGAGAGATCTTGGAGGTAGACTTAGTAATCTAGATTCCTATAAAGTAATGAAGCAGACCAAGATCAGTGAATTCAAATGACTCCTAAGTCTTAGATTTCATTCTTTAATCTGGGAGGTAGAGCTTCCATTCATAATTATATCATCCACTTAGAGCACAAATATAAATATTTGCTTATCCTGATTGCAAATGTAGAGATTAGGCTAACTCTCTCGACGATAAAATCCACAGATGATAAAAATATTTATGGATCTTCTCATACCAAATGTGAAGTGCCTACTTTTGTCCAAATAAATATTTCTTAAGTTGACAGGCTCATGGTAACTAGACAAAAGGTTTCAATGCCTGGTAACCAGAGCAAAGGTTTTATTGTAGTGAAATACCTTCTTTTTGTGATAAACCTTTTGCAACAAGCATGACCTTATGCACGTAAATCTATCCATCGACACCATATTTGGTCTTATAGACCCACTTAAGACCAACAACATTTTGACTGTTAGGAAAAGGAACCAATTCCCATGTCTAATTTTGTCTTAAAGCCTCATACTTGGAAACCATAGTTGCTCCCCATTCAGGGGATTTTTGGCCTAATTATAAGTAAACAGGTCTTTACCGGTGTCGACCTTGATGATAAGAGTCTGTGTAGTAGTTAAATGATGATGAGGACCAAGGTAACCTTTAGGAAGAAAATTGGTGGAGTATTACAGAATAGAGAAATCCCATTTAGGCATAAGCCTTGGCCTTTCTGTAGTAGACGTAGGAATATCCTCAACATTATCCTCAACTTTCTGTAGTGGATGGGGTTCAGTTTTCTACTTGAAGAGCTAGCAATATTAAAGACCCTTCAGTGAAACACTGAAAACATATAATTGTTCTGAGTGACATATGATTTAGGTTTTAGGTGTAATCTGTTTAAAATTACAAATGTAGTTGATTTTGAGGATTAAGATATGCCTTCAAAGTTCAAACGTGCATTTTGTAGTATTCTCTTCTAATTTGTTTGTTTCCATGTCCTGTTGTTCTTTGCATTTTCATGTATGTTATATGTTTTTAGTATTTGTCTCCAGCTTTCTGCATTAAATGAATCTGTGACAGGAAGTGCAAATTCTATTTTTAAAAGCTGGGAACAACGTTTGGATAATTCATTGGTAAGTTGGAATATTGCTCTTTCTTGAATAATGGTTGTATTACTAAAATTCTGACATTCATTTTATGACTCATATGATTTTGGTTCATTACATGATGTCTTAGTGTGTAGAATTAAAAAGGTTATGGATGCCATACTTGTAGGTCATATTACACTGCAGTTGTAGCTTTTCTCCTTACTTATTAGAATATAAATACAGGCATGAAGATAGAAAAGTTCTTAGAAAAGTTTGGATATGACATATAAAAATGCATCTACATAATATATATGCAAAAGAATTACCATTAAACACATCCAAGATTGTGTATATACTACCTACAATTATAACATAAACAATGCTCTGAAGGATCTTTACCACCTTTTGAGATTTGACATATATTAAGCCCAACTGTATTAAAAAATCTGTTGTGCTCTTCATATATAGGTTTAGACTTTCTTTGCATCAATTAAACAACGATGGATACTTTGAAGGTCAGCATAATACTATGATTACTTTTTCTGTACCTATTACATGTGTTCTCAATCCTACCAATTTCACTGTTTCAAATACCATTTCCTTCTTTTTAATTTATTTTGGTTTAAAAAGGACAAATTCTATTAACAAGCCTTTTGAAGTGGTGATATGTTGAAAATTTGGGAGATTATTGCTTTACACTGATTACTTTTTCTGAAGTCATATCATGAAAAGCTTTGCATAACCCTTGAAAGCAGTTCAGTCTGAAGCCCACAGATATATTTATACTGATATAAAAGACCAAAGTGCACTAGTTGACTATGGACTGAGCTAGCATCCTCTTCATGCTTTTAAACCATTGACTACCCAATATTGTTTTGGTAATGTCTAACAAAAGGATATTAAGGAATGCTTAGAAAATGCTATTAAGGATATTTAGTACCTTTTGGAGATATACCATGTTTACTTCAACTTGTAATTGAAAATCCGGTGTCCTCTTTTACTATAGGGTTTTGTCTATCTTCTTGTGTGGTTTTTTCAGTGGACACATATCCATGTTGTATCTGGGCTATATTCAAGTCCTTTCATGTACAGATACATATCTTGGCTTTATTTGTACTTGATAGGGATCTGGATGGATGTAAGTGAGTGCAGGGAGGATTGAATAACACAGTTTTTCACTAAGACGCAAGGTTTTCCATGTTTTTTACTTGCATTCCCAGATTTGGGGAATGTTTACTGATCCATTAAAAGAAACTTGAGAGAGATTTTTTAATGTATTTTCTTGGTTTGCTTGAACTTCTACATATGATACATTTTCCTTGTTTTCATAACCTTTTATCTAAGAATCTAAACAAGAAAGGCAATAGGCTTTCATGTAAAGCATAAGGACAAACATGGAATTTGTAACAACTGTCTTGTGAGCATTGTTCATCTTTGCCCAATGTTCTAGATAGACTAGATGAGATATACTTCTAGTCTATTTAGTGCTACATCAAGATTCAAAAACAAAGGGAATTTTTTCATTTTTTGTTCCAATGTTGGTCCCTATAAGTAGTTGACCGTGTTGGTTAGTGGACTATGTTGATTGTTTATCTTTCAACCAGGGATCTTGGCTAGTTGAAGATATTCAGAATGGAGCCATTGGTTGGGAACTGGCTCTTGTTACCACTTCAAGCTCTAATCCTAGTGTGCAAGCATAAAGTAAATCGGTAATACCAACTTTCTATATAGTTTGTTGTTCTTGGAGGCCTTATTGGTGTGGGTACAACAATAGATCCACACTGACATGTGTTGACAGGATTGTGGGGCAAGTCCTTTGAGAAGTTAGAGAGATACCCAATGCATTTATTGAGCTTGAGGCATATTTATTTATAGATTAGTGCACTGGCTTGATGGATAGTGTTCATTTGAATATAATCTTTGTTGTGTTTTTCCCAATTTTTTTTTTTAAATAGGTGCCTTGAAAATAGATATGAGCATGTAGGTAGCCGATGAGTGATTTTAAGCATGGTTGTCTTTGGAAATATAAATTGGATTTTAAGCATGGTTGTATTTGGAAATATAAATTAGATTTTAAGCATGGTTGTATTTAGATCGTATTCTCTTTTATTAGAATTACAAATGATTCAATTTTGGTGTTAATATTTCTCCTTTCCTCAATTCTTAAAGGGTTCTAGCTCAATGGAAGAGCGTCTTCCTTACAAGCAGGAGGTTGTTGGTTCGATTCCTCCATGCCCTAATGATATTGAAATATTGGTATTTTTAAAAAAATATATTTTATTATGATTTATTATGGCTATAGGGAGGGTTTCAAACCATTTGTGTATGTTTCCACGATGGGGGTTCTAAACCACCTTTATATGTCACTACGAGAGGGGTTCCAAATTGTCATTGTATGTTAAAATGAGGGGGATTCAAAACCCCCCCTCTAGGTTTATATGAGGGGGGTTCATAACCACCCCCAAAGCTTTGTAAGATGGAGTTTTAGGGGGGGTTTTAAACCACCCCTATAGGCATATACGAGGGGGGTTACAAACCGCCCATATAGGCATCTATGAGGGGGGTTCCAAACCGCCCCTATAGGCCTCTGTGAGGGGGGTTTCAAATTGCCTCTATAAGCCTCTACAAGGGGGGTTCAAAACCACCCCTATAAGCCTCTACGAGCGGGGTTCTAAACTACCCCTATAGACCTCTACAAGGGGGGTTATGTTGAATATTGTAACTTCTAAGAATATTATATTTGTACTTTATTATTCTGTAGATGTTTCATCCCTCCGAGGTAATTCTATTATGTATCCGTAGATGTTTATTCCTCTGATGGATTGTGGTAACTAGGGTTATTAGACCCACCATGTGGGGGTCGGCCCTAAGTTAATTAATTAGGGTTTATTAGGCTTCCCTAGGAGAGGTCGGCCCCATAAGGGAATTAGTCAGTCGGGAACTAGTATAAGTAGAGGAGCTTGCTCCTCACTTATCTCACACTTGCTCAACTCATAAAGTAGCGCACTTGTGTTTGAGAGGTCTGCATATGAGGTAGAGAAAAAGGTCAAGTCTTGGAGCACATCTTGTATTTTGGTTGATCATCTTATTGAGGAAAGCTTTGCTGGGTTTTCTACCCCATGAGGGTTTCCCAGGGTAAAATATTTGTCTATCTTGTGATTATGTTTCTTTCAGTGATCTTGCTAGTCAAATTAGTTTAAACTTAACATGGTATCAGAGATGGCCTGAATAGAACATCTTTCACAAGGTGAAATTATATTTCTCTCTCTCTCCCAAAATTAGGGTTTCTACAAAAGTTAGTATTTTTGGATTCTGGTTGCATTTCTGAATAGCCCTTCTAAAGATCTATCTTTTGAGCCCTGGATCGAGGCTTTTGGTTGGGTAGAACTCTGGAAAAGTCAAACCCTAGTTTTACCAAAAGTGCGATAAACCAAAAATTCTGTTGCAGATCCAGAAAAGTGAAAAGTTAAAGTCTACTGGTAAGTACTACTCTATCTCTTATCTCTTGGACTCCCCCAAGAGAAGATGGCTCCAAGCACTAAGCTTGAAGACAATCTAGAAGGTATAGAGAATTTCCAGGCATGGAAATACAGAATTGGTCTCATTATTGAAGAGAATGATCTTGCTCAATATATCAAGGATGAAGTTGTTGAACCTGAAGAAGATGAAGCCAAAGAGAAGCATAGGAAGGATTTGATTAGGGCAAAGAGAATCATAGCTGATTCTATTAAAGACCACTTGATTCCCCAAGTGGCTTCCAAGAAGACTCCAAAGGAAATGTATGATGCCCTAGGAAGAATGTATGAAGGAAAGAACATAAATAGGAAGATGAACCTAAGAACTCAGTTGAAGAGTACCAAGAAGCACAAAGCAGAATCCATTCAAGACTACTTCTCAAGGGTTTCACAAATCAAGGAACAACTAGATGCCATTGGAGATACTCTTGATGAAGATGAACTTGTAATGACTACTATAAATGGTCTCACTAGACCTTGGGAGTCATTTATACAAACTATGTGTGCCAGAAAAGAAAGTATGAAGTTTGATGTAGTATGGGAGGATTGTGTTCAAGAAGAGGCTAGGGTAGCCAACAGAGAAGCCCTTCTCAAGGAGGATGACCAAGCCTTGGCTACACACACCAAAAGAGGAAGAAAGGGTCACTTCAAGAAAGTGGACCACAAGAAGTCTCAACCCACTCATAGATTCAAAAGGAAAGGAGGAACAAACTCAGAAAGAGACCTCTCCATAGTCCAATGTTTCAGTTGTCTTAAACTAGGACACTATGCTAGAAACTGTACTTTACCAGAAAAGAAGAAGAAGTTTGTTCACAAAAGACATCATGCACATATGGAAGAAGATGATAGTGAAGAAGAAGAAGAAGAAGAAGAAGAAAGGCCTCGAAGGAAAAGATCTAAAGTAAAGAAAGAAGATCCAGAAGAATATGTCCTATTTTATGCACTCTCTGGATCTGTGTCTCCTAGAGAAGATACATGGCTCATTGATAGTGGTACTTCAAAGCACATGACAGGTCAAAAGAAAACTCTCTCAAGACTTGAAGAAAAGTCTTCTCCACAAAAGGTATCTCTAGGATATGATTATCAATACCCCATCAAGGGAATTGGTGAAGCAAGATACAAGCTTGATTATGGAACACCCTTGAAGATGAAACAAATTTTATATGTACCAGGTTTGAAGAAGAACCTACTCTCTATCTCAGCACTAGATAAGAAAGGTTTTAGAGTTTCTTTCATAGATGGACAAGTACTTATGTGGCCCAAAGGAAAATCAATTGAATATGCAATTGTCATTGGTGAAGAGGAAGGAGGTCTCTACAAGCTCAAGGGACATCCAGAAGTTGCCCTTGCTCATGAAACCTCTAGCCCCAGTGAGCTATGGCATAGAAGACTAGCTCACATTAACTACAAAGCCCTACCCTATGTAAGCAAGGTAGTTATAGGACTACCAGACTTGAAGATTGATCATAATATCTCTTGCAAAGGATGTGAAAAAGGGAAGAATGTCAAGAACCCTTTTCCAAAGAGTGAAACAAAGACTAAGAACATTCTGGAGTTAATACATTCAGATGTATGTGGACCAATGCCCACCACATCCCTAAGTGGGTTTGAATACTATCTCACATTCATTGATGATTATTCAAGGAAGACTTGGATATACTTTCTAAAAGGAAAGAATGAAGTCTTTGGGAAATTCAAAGAGTTCCAGGCCTTAATAGAAAATCACTCAGAAAAGAAAATCAAGATTCTCAGAACAGATAATGGCGGAGAATATACTTCAAAGGACTTTGAAGACTTTTGTAAGGAAGCTGGAATCAAGAGGGAACTAACCACTCCCTACAATCCCCAACAAAATGGGGTTGCTGAAAGAAAGAATAGAACCATCATGGAAGCTGTAAAAACTATGATACATGACCAAGATCTACCCATGTATCTATAGGCTGAAGCAGCTACGACAACAATCTATGTACAAAATAGACTATCCCATAGTGCTCTTGAATTCAAGACTCCAGAAGAAGTATTCACGGGAAAGAAGCCTGAGGTAAGCCATCTCAAAATATTTTGATGTCCAATGTACATTCACATTCCAAAAGAAAAGAGAACCAAGTTGGATCCCTCTGGTAAGAAGGGAATAGTTGTTGGATATTGTGAATCATCCAAATCTTTCATAATTTACATACCTAGTTTTCATCATATGGAAATAAGTAGAGATTTAACATTTGATGAAGAAGCAGCTCTCAATAAATCTAGGAAGTGCCAACTTGAAGAAATCTATGAAGAAGATACACCTCCTAGAATCACAGAAGTTGTACCCATCACTGAAGATGATGCACCAGAGGACCATGACATGCTAGAACCACAAGAACCCCCCATTACAAATTTATCTAGAAAAAGAAGGCCAGCATGGGCTAGAGACATTATTCAAGGAGCTGAAAAATATGGAGCTCCTGAAGGCTCCACTAGAGAAAGAAAGAAACCAAAGATAGTATCCAACTATGTGGCCTTGATGTGTGATCTTGTGGATCAACAACCTACTAGCTATGAAGAGGCAGCTCAGAAGAAAGAGTGGGTAGAATCAATGATAGAAGAATGCCAGTCAATAATGAAAAATGATGTTTGGGATATAGTTCCCAAATCAAAAGATAAAAGTGTGGTTTCTTCCAAATGGATATTCAAGATAAAACATGCTGCAGATGGTAGCATTGAAAAATATAAGGCAATATTTGTAGCCAGAGGATTCTCTCAGAAAGAGGGAATTGACTATGAAGAAACATTTGCACCATTTGCTAGGTACACTTCGATTAGAACTAGCATGGCACTTGCATCTATGATGAAATGGAAATTACACCAAATGGATGTTAAGACAGCCTTCCTGAATGGTGTGATTGAAGAAGAAGTGTACATAGAACAACCACAAGGATTTGAGGTTAAAGATGGAAGAACACATGTATGCAAGCTGAAAAAGGATTTGTATGGATTGAAGCAAGCTCCCAGAGCTTGGTATGGAAGGATTGACAGTTTCTTAACAAGCATGGGCTTTACCAAGAGTAAAGCTGATCCTAATCTTTACCTCAAAGTTATGGATGATGAACCTGTTATATTACTGTTGTATGTAGATGATCTATTTCTAACATGAAATGAGAATCAAGTTATCGAATGCAAGAAGAAGATTTCTTCAGAATTCGAGATGAAAGATCTCAGATTAATGCACTACTTCTTAGGTCTAGAATTATGGAAAGAACCAAAAGGAATCTTTCTAAATCAAGGTAAGTATGCTGTGGGGATTCTAAAAAGATTCGATATGTTGGAGTGTAAAGCCATGGCCACTCCCATGGACTCCAACTTGAAGTTATTAGTTAATGACTCATCAGAATTAGTGGATATAACTCTATATAGACAAATCATTGGGTCACTAATGTATTTAACAAATACCAGACCAGATATATGCTTTGTTGTAAATACCCTCAGTCAGTATCTAGTAGAACCTAGACAGGTTCACTTAATAGCTGCAAAGCATGTAATGAGGTATCTAAAGGGTACATTAGATTTGGGCTATATTATCTTGGAAGTCATGAACTCAGATTACATGGTTACTCAGATTCTGATTGGGTAGGAAGTGTTTTAGACAGAAAGAGTACATCAGGTGGATGTTATGGTCTTTTATCTGCCATGATCTCATGGTTCAGCAAGAAACAATCTAGTGTGGCTCTCAGTACTGCTGAAGCAGAATATATAGCTTCCTGCTCTGCTAGTTGTGAAGTAGTGTGGCTTCGGAAACTATTATCTGGAGTGTTTGACTTAGAAATGAATTCCACTGTGATCATGTGTGACATTCAAAGTTGTATTAAGATGACAGAAAATCCAATATTCCACGATAAGTCAAAACAGATAGAGATCCGATATTTTTATATACGAGATATGGTGCAGAGAGGAGCTATTAAGCTCAAATATGTGAGCACTGAGGAACAAATTGCTAATATATTGACCAAACCTCTATCTCGAATGAAATTTGAGTATTTCCGAGACAAGCTTGGTGTAGTTCAAAAGGACCCTCCTCGAAAGGGGGAGTGATATAGTCACTGATGATGAGGTTGCCCTCATCAACAGCAAGGTCGATGATGAGGATACCTATTTATTATACCTAGATATTTATATGTATGCTTAGATTACTTATATTTAGGATACTTATACTTAGAATACTTATGATATATGCACTTATATTAATGAGGATACTTGTATTTATGATATGTATACATGTATTGATGAGGATACTTGTATTGATGATATGTATACATGTATTGATGGGGATACTTGTATTGACTGATGAGGATACTTGTATTGATGATATGTATACATGTATTGATGAGGATACTTGTATTGATTGATGAGGATACTTGTATTGATGATATGTATACATGTATTGATGAGGATACTTGTATTGATTGATGAGGATACTTGTATTGATGATATGTATACATGTATTGATGAGGATACTTGTATTGATTGATGAGGATACTTGTATTGATGAGGACACTCGTATTGATGATATATGTACTTGTACTGATGATGTACTAATGATACTTGTGTTGATGAGGATACTGTGGGGATTGCATCATCCTTGAACATATGTTCTAAAAAGATCCGTAGACAAGTTGTCTCCAAGAATGAAGTCCTGAGTGGACAGGTGGGGATTGTATCTTCCCCAGACTTCGGTCCCAGAATTGATCCGAAGACAAGATGTCTCCGAGAATGAAGTCCTGAATGAACAAGGTGGGGATTGTATCTTCCCCGGACTTCAGTCCTAGAATTGAGCCGTAGACTAGGTCTCCAAGAATGAAGTCCTGAATGAACAGGTAGGGGATTGTATCTTCCCCGGACTTCAGTCCCAGAATTGAGCCATAGACTTGGTCTCCGAGAATGAATTCCTAAATGAATAGGTAGGGGATTGTATCTTCCTCGGATTTTGGTCCCAGAATTGAGCCGTAGACTGGGTCTCCGAGAATGAAGTCCTGAATGAACAAGTAGGGGATTGTATCTTCCCCAGAATTCGGTCCCAGAATTGAGCCATAGACTGGGTCTCTGAGAATGAAGTCCTGAATGAACAGGTAGGGGATTGTATCTTCCCTGGACTTCAGTCCCAAAATTGAGCCGTAGACTGGGTCTCCGAGAATGAAGTCCTGAATGAACAAGTAGGGGATTGTATCTTCCCCGAACTTTGGTCCCAGAATTGATCCGTAGACATTTGTCTCCGATAATTGATGATAGGACTGTATCGTCCCTAGACTCTTGGTTCAAAATGTACGTGATGGGATTGCATCGTCCCTAGACATGAGACTTGTCTTAAAGTGATAAGGATTGATCATCCTGTAACTTGATCTAGATTGTATCATCCATGGACCTATGTCCTAAAGAGAGCGGGATTGATCATCCTATAATATGATCGTGTGTACTACAGAGTGTGTTGTGATGACGATGTTGATGATCGTATGATGACGATGTTGATGATCATGTGATGACGATGCTGATGATCATGCGATGACAATGACGATGATGTTGATGTTCCAGTAACTGGTTGAGTTACTGATGATGATGTATTGAAGAAAGCTTCCGATGATTTATAGATGTATCATGTATGATGTAGTTGATGACTCCTTGCTCCTGCAGATGTTCTTATAATATCCTTCTCGTTAAGGGGGAGTGTTGAATATTGTAACTTCTAAGAATATTATATTTGTACTTCATTATTCCGGAGATGTTTCATCCCTCCTAGGTAATTCTATTCTGTATCAGGAGATGTTTATTCCTCTGATGGATTGTCGTAACCAGGGTTATTAGAACCACCATGTGGGGGTCAGCCCTGAGTTAATTAATTAGTGGTTATTAGACTTCACTAGGAGAGGTCGGCCCCATAAGGGAATTAATCAGTCGGGAACTAGTATAAGTAGAGGAGATTGCTCCTCACTTATCTCACACTTGATCAGCTCAGAAAGTAGCGCACTTGTTTTTGAGAGGTCTGCATAGGAGGTAGAGAAGGAGGTCAAGTCTTGGAGCACATCTTGTATTTTGGTTGATCATCTTATTGAGGAAAGATTTGCTTGGTTTTCCACCCCATGAGGGTTTCCCAGGGTAAAATCTTTGTCTATCTTGTGATTATGTTTCTTTCAGTGATCTTGCTAGTCAAATTAGTTTAAACTTAACAGGTTCCAAGTTGCCCCTATAGGTCTATACGAGGGGGGTTCACAACCGCCCCTATAGGCCTCTACGAGGGGGTTTGAAACCGCCCCTATAGTCCTCTACGAGGGGGGTTCTAAACCACCCATATAGTTTTGTATGAGGGGGATTTTGAGGGGGGTTCAAAACTGCCCTCGTAGGTCTCTATGAAGGGGGTTCAAAACTGCCCCCGTAGGTTTCTATGAAGGGGTCTACGAGGGAGGCTTAAAACCGCCTCCGTATACCTCTAC
This sequence comes from Larix kaempferi, assembly GCA_027924585.1. NCBI lineage: Eukaryota > Viridiplantae > Streptophyta > Pinopsida > Pinales > Pinaceae > Larix > Larix kaempferi. The sequence goes on along the minus strand of BSBM01002204.1, from coordinate 13,792,709 downwards.
GAGGAGGGTCACAAACCGCCCCCAAAAGTCACTTTTGGGGGCAGTTCCAATCTCGTCAAAAACCACCCTTAAAGGGAAAAACTTTTAACATCGGTACCTTTAGGGGTGGTTTTTCTAAAACCGCCCCCAAAGAAAAAACCCCCCCTGTAGGTCACTTTTGGGGGCGGAAGACAACCCCCCCTAAAGGCCAAAAATGTAGTAGTAGATGAGCCAATTTGTTGTTGTTTGCAATTGTTTGTAGTCACAACGCATGTCAAAAATCAACCCAGACTTGGATAATAGGTCGTTTGTTGTTGTTTCACTGTTGATTTAGGACATAAAAAATCCCCAAAGTGCCCTTCTCTTGCTCATCCATCATCAAAATATGGTAACTAAAATAATTTCTTAAATAACTAGTTTAAACTTTATACTATTGAAGATAGTGTTGGCATATGAAAAGGTGAAACTCTTTGATTTTATGATCTTTTAGGTTATGAGAGTGCATTCTCCATCCAAGTTTATTTTAGGATGCCCCTTTTGCATTTTCATTTAATTTGTATCATTTCTAGTGGTGCCACATCATTTTTTGCATATTTGCAGTAAAATCTTATTTATGATGACCACATGACATCATGATGTTGAATATCTTTGCATAATTCTTTTTTTTAACTTTTTGATGCTTGACAGAATGCATGCAAGTGCTCACCTTGTTTTATAGGAGAGGCAAAGTTGAAATCATCTAAACATATAAAATAAACAACCCAAAAAAATGGTGGAAGGAAAAATTACTTACATTTTTATGGTCTCCATATCCATACAACATGTGTTGCACTACAACACCAACAAAACAAAAGATTAGACACCTAAGAAACATATAACATGCAACTACACACATGTACAAGTTTACCAATATATATAGTGGATGTTATTTTAATAAGATATAGATGGGCAGGTCAATCTTTTTTCACTCCAACAATGTAGTCGCAAGGAAAATAAATTAAATACTTACAATATTTTTGGAATATGCCTTGTTTGTGGTTGAGGGTTGATTCAGAAGGATGTATTCCACCAGCCTTGAATTTGGAGGCTCCAGCTGATGATGGGTTCATTGCTGCCAAAACTGTGAACTAGTTGTTCCATCCAAGCATAATTCCACATTCAAAGAGCATGAGTTAATCCTTTGTTCCCGATTAATTTTAGCTAATTAGCTAAAAACATTAGCCATTTTATATCTATTGATTCTTTGTCAACTTGATATGAACATCCATGGCATACCAATTTTGTAAACTTCCAATCACCTAGATCATTTGTAATTAAAGTAGGTACAACTATAACTAAATAAATATATCAAACATACTTGTGGAAGACACTAGTGTTTTCCATTGTACTTTCCTCAAAACAGATCCCTAGCATGATAAGAACATTTTAATATTCCCTCATTTTTTGGCCACGAGATTTTAGAACTTGTTGTTCACGTTCATGTTAGTTCTAGGAAGATCCAAAATGGGAATATATCAAGGTCCTTTGCCTTCACTAGATGTCTCTCTTGTCATCTAAGTTTAGAATTTGTTTATGCAATGTGCATTTTCCCTTCAACTAGGGCATTTATGTAGCTACTAATTTAGTTGGGTGAAGGTAAGTTAAGATGTGAATGTGTCAAGTGTGTACAAAGATGTATTCCAACTCGTAACTTTGGGAGTGGCACCCAAATAGTGTTTTTTTGTGGCTAGATGCATCACACACACACATTAAGACACAAAGTAATGGGCATCTTTCCCCACCCCAATTTGTAGAACAGCTTGTTTCTCTTGGTGCATAAATAGGCAAAAGTTGCAATATTCCATGGAAAACTTGCAATATAAAGGCAATGTTCCATGGAAAACTTACAATATAAAGGAAAAAGACTTGTAAGTTATAAAATGGATCTGCTGATATGGTTGATATTTTTCTATCGCATCATTTACCACAGGTACATCACAGGCATCATACAAATGAAATTTGCGAATTACCCAAGGTTTTCTGCACCTCAAGCATTTTTGCATGTGCTCACTTTAATACACAATTTGTTTTGGATTGGCCCTGAACCTCTGTAGACAGATCATGCATAATAAACAACACCTCCATTCTCTCTTTTTCACAACACATGGAAAGATCAATTGCATATGAACTAAAGGAAAAATCTAAAATCATGTTCCTTTAGTGTGACTAATTGGTTGACCTGAACACTGTAATAATGATAAAATATCTTTGCTCTGTCTCCTTTGGATGGGAATGATCCTTGAGGATATAGTTTACATTGGAAAAATTTTAGAACCAGATATATGTGCATTGTATATTTACCGATTTGAGTTCATACAACAATGAACTAAATCCATAAAGTTCCAATAGTTCCATGAATTTTCCTACAAATTGGAATTCATTGTCAATGACTCAATTACCAGGATTTCAAAGTCTCTTACAATTCAAAACAACTCATTGTAAAAATGCAACCTACACTTTTATAGTCCATGTCTATGAAACAGTGTGTGGCTACAGGCACAATCACAGTAGCTTCAAGAAGGTTTCCACCAAACAAGGACAAAAAACAAGAGAGTAGGTGAGCATGGGCTGAAGGACCACAAGGATATTGTCATTGGACAATCACCAGGAACCAAAAGGATTTAGCACAAAGTGTAAAGTTTGTGTGAAACAAAATGAAGTTAGGTGAAAAGTATGTAGTGTCACATTCAAGCTAAAAATTTAGTACCAAATACCAAAAATCTGATTTTGTGGGCCATGCTTACGCAAAGAAGAGATGGGAACATTTGTTTCTTCTTGTCTGGCTTACTATGAGATTAAATATTAAATATGTTGTTTATTTATAGAGGATCAAGGGGATCAATGAGATCAATTCCATCATAACAAGAAGATTTGGAGTGAATTTATACAGAGGGTGGCCTAGAACAACACATTAAAAAAAATCCCACCAGCATCTGTCAAACTCTCTACGTATCCATCAAGCACTAGTCTAATACTAGTGCCCCTGACCACAAATTTGTATCGATGTTAAGAATGCTTGTGTAAGCTAGGGAAACCAGAACACAAACATTCTTGAAAATTCAAGACAATATTTAATCACCAATTTCTTTGCAGCTACCCAGGTGCTAGCTATACTCTAAGTTATCAAATCACTCTATGAGAGTAGATGTTGGGCAATCTCTAATGGCTCATTGCTAGAAAGTAGACAGAGTAATGCGAACAAAGCCAAACATGACTATCACGGATCAGTCATGAAATTATGTCAAGATCCGCGATTAGCCTTGAACTCTTGGAATTGGGAAAAACAACAAGTAGTTAATCCTCTTGAGCACATGAATTTTGAAGTCATAATAAGTGATGGGTGTAAACCAACCGTTGTAACAAAGAATCACCTTATTAGTTGCAATATTTGCTAACATAGAATCACCTTATTCGTGGTGTCATGTGCCGATATTATAGCAACTGCATCGATTACTTGGAGGTCCAAATTGGCAAGTCCCAAAAGGAAGATTAGATGGCCTCACCTGTCAGGATGCCACCAGTGTGGGTAGGATTATCGGGGCTAACATGAAAGCTGGCCAGCTTATCAATAGCTTTGTTGCCTTGGGATTCTCTATGGTGAAAATGGTCGTTTTATCAAGTAGGATAACATTGTAAGCTCATTTACAACTGATATTTCCATTCCAATTCAACATAGTTGATATTATTGAGAGATTTTTCCTTTTCAATTCAACATAGTTGATTGATATTACTGAAAAACTTTAGTATATCTGATCAGGTGCACATAATGTGGGTTTCTCCCAGTGCTTGATTGGCTCTACAAATTTTCTTCGGCGAGAACTGATCCAACTATGGAACCACGCTTTGTGGCAACACTACAGGCCAGTTGAACCATTGTAGGCAATCCCTCCAAATTCCAAGCAATTGATATAAATACGCCCTTAGTATTTGATAACACTTACTTTAAGAATCTAGTAGCAAGTAGAGGACTTTTGTTCTCATACCAAGCTATGTTTAGCGGAGATAGCTAAACAAGGGAGATCTTGGGAGTCACAACTGATCGCAGCAATGGAGAAAGTTGCCAATATTATACTGCATTTAAGATTGCACTATGAATAATCTAACTTGTAACTCCAGGAGTGGCACCCACAATTCATCAAGCTCAATTTCTTGTATGTCTAATTTGGTCTGTAATTCCTATTACTTCCATTATATTTGGTTCCTTTTTGTTGCAGAAATGATTGAAATGAGTGTGTAATGTGATTCATTGTTGGACTACGATTAGGTAGATAAGGCCCAGCATACCCTCTTAGAATATTGAAGGTTGAGAGCTGACAGATTGCTTAGAGAGCCTAATACAGGGGCCTAAACACCAATACAAGGAAAAGTTCCAAGTAGATATGTTGAATTTCATAACATGTTGGTAGTGTTTTCAGCACCCTAAGAGTTTGAAGTTGTTCATTCAAGCAACATGGAAAGGTAAGCAGTGAACGGTACCTGGGGCATCGTTAGAGATCCGACAATTTCCTATGGTATTGCTAACATTGCCATTCTTAGTTCCAGGTATGAGAATATTTACTTTTATTTTAGTATCTGTTTTTGTTTTATTTCTTGGTAAATATTCTTAGTAGCATGTGTTTAAATTGAAACCAACTTTGAGTCACTGAAGGTCATGGTCGAGACTCAATTTCATGATTATTTGGGATATCATAGATCCGATGCAACTTCATATTCCTAACCACCTATATTATGTTTCCATCAAAATCCAAGCGGGGGGAAATAAAACTTGAATATTAAATATGATTCTACCACTATACCTTAAAACCAAAATATAACTACCAATCCACAAATTCCTAAAGATAAGACTCCTCAACAAGATACATATAGGATTTAAAATCACTTGCAAAATTAAAGGTGAGAATAAGGACAACCACACTTGCAAAATGGTGAAGCATATATTGTGATGAACCATATCTTAGCTTTAAGTTTGAAATTCAAAGCACAACATTTAATGATTAAATTGGTTTTAGGGTACAACATACCTCAATGTCCTACAATATCCTTCAAGTCTAGCATGTCCCAAAAACAATGATCTACAATAACCATGTAAGAAGTACTGAAAACATTAACACTAATAACAGTACAAATATATATATAACAGTAGCAATATATATTAGAAGTGAACCAATTATAAACTCAACATCAGATGTTGGTGAAGAACTCCCTTATCCTCATATTTCAACCTCTCGGCGTTAGGTTAGATGCATGAGACTCAAATAGACAAACATACCTATGAAAGGAGAGAACCTGAAACTAGAAAAGACCCTAAAATAGATCATCCAACCCTAACAAATCAAAAACAGTTGCATCACAGCAGTACTACCAACACACAATAAAAACAACAGCAAAGTACTCAAAAAAAATCATATAAAGTAACGCTATGGTGGATGGCACCTAAGGAGGTCTATTAAGGTCAATGCAAGGGGGGACATCAATCCTAAGGGGTCACGCTGGTCATCAACAAGATGGACGTCAACATTTAAGGGTTGTATAGCTCAATGTTACCATGCAAGGGCCAATCACGAGTCACCACAAGGCTAAACATAACATACAAATAAAATTGCAAGCCAACATAAAATAATAAGGAAAAATGACATCATAATAGGCTCATGCACATCAAGTCAACGTCAAGGTAGGTTACTCGGCCTTCTCAACTATTTGTGGTCATATGTCTCATGTGTCTCATGCAATGACTGGAAGCTCATAATCATCATCCTAGGATAAGGAAGCTCATGTGGTCATCTCATCTTCCTCATGTTAACCCTGCAAGGGGTGGACAAGCCCTTGACGATAACCATTGTCCTTAGAAGATGTCACACATATTGAGAAATAAGCTTTGCAACAAAGTCAACAAACATTTTGCATATAAATTTCAAAAAGCACAAACATAGTTATATTAATTGTTCTAATCAGCACAATACTATCAAACATAGAGCTATAGAAATCATCAAAGTACTAAAGAAGAAACATCCACCACAAAATTATCTTCATATAATACTTGCAAGTCACCATTTAGGGCTTTCACGAACTTCATGTAAAAATAATTAAATATTCAATAATATTTTTATTTACAACTATCTAGAGTACTTATATCTAATGAATGATATATAGAGTTAGCAATGCAGAAACCATAACTCAATATCCTTCATGTCCAGCATGTCCCAAAAACAATGAGCTACAATAACCATGTAATAAGTACTGAAAACATTAACACTAATAACAGTAGCAATATATATTAGAAGTGAACCAATTATAAACTCAACAACAGATGTTGGGGTAGAACTCCCTTATCCTAAGACTTCGACCTCTCAGTGTTAGGTTAGATGCATGAGACTCAACTATACCAACATACCTGTGAAAGGAGAGAACCCGAAAATGGGAAAGACCCTAAAATAGATCATCCAACCCTCACAAATAAAAAACAGTAGCAGCACAGTAGTACGACCAACACACAATAAAAAACGACAACAAAGTACTCAAAAAAAGTCATATAAGGTAACGCTACAGTGGATGGAACCTAAGGAGGTCTATTAAGGTCAACGCAAGGGTGGACATCAATCTTAAGGGGTCACGCTGGTGATCAACAAGCTGGACGTCAACATTTAAGGGTTGTATAGCTAAATGTTACCATGCAAGGTTCAATCATGAGTCACCACAAGGCTAAACATAAAGTACAAGTAAAATTGCAATCCAACATAAAATAATAAGGCAACAGGACATCATAATAGGCTCATGCACATCAAGTCAATGTCAAGGTAGGTTACTCGGCCTTTTCAATTGTTTGTGGTCATACGTCTCATGCGTCTCATCCAATGACTGGAAGCTCATAATCATCATCCCAGGATAAGGAAGCTCATGTGGTCATCTCATCTTCCTCAAGTTAATTCTGCAAGGGGTGGCCATCCCCTTGACGATAACCATAGTCCTCGGAAGATGTCACACATATTGATAAATAAGCTTTGCAACAAAGATAACAAACATTTCGCATATAAATTTCAAAAAGCAAAAACATAGTTATATTAATTGTTATAATCAGCACATTACTATCAAACATAGTGCTACAGGAATCATTAAAGTATTGGAGAAGAAACTTGTAACAAAACTGAAAATATTTCATGCCTTCACTCAATCAAATACAAATCTTTAATGCTTTCAACTACAATTTTTTTATGTTTTGGTTTTTTCCTCAGAAATTTGTAGAGGGACTTCATCTTCAATGTCTTGACCCATTATAGTTGTTGTTCCCTCTTTTTTTGTCGATTGTGTGGATATGCATTTTCGTACCGTACTTCTAGTACGTCGATTAGTAGGGGGTGTAGGTGGATGGAGAGGGGCATCATCTACAAAAAACAAGATAGTTATATATATATAAATGCGCAGTTATTATTGAGATATGTATTTCATTATTTCCAATATCATTACAATTATCTTTACCTACTGGCTGACTAACTGAGTCAACTATAGTGTTCATTGGTTCTGACATTTGTTGCTCTCCCGGTTGATCATGAGAAGGTCTGCCATTCATAGAAAAATATTAATTATCAAATGTCAGCGATTATGTATTTAAAATCATATTGAATACATTTGTTTTATAGCATACATACCTGAATGGCTAGGAAGCTCCCCACCATCACGTTGGATTGGTTTGGTATGGCTACTCTCACTGCTTTTGTTGGTCTCACCCTAAAAACAAAAAAAAATTCAGTTTTCGATGTAATAATTCCTGAATATATTACGCAAGTACATTATAATGATTGCCTTATTGATTTTATTTACCTCTACGCTGGTCAATGGGGATATTGGGGTTTTCCCCAAGATTTTTTTATGTTCCAGCACCTACTGAAAACTGTACTTGAAGACGATATTCAAGTCTTCTTCAGTGGCTTCCTCTTGAAAAGCATTTCCCTGCAATGCATAACACCATGTAAAGCGCTTGCGATAAATAAATTAATTGTTCGCTACAGTTCGAAAAATAAATTAATTTTTGTCTACAAAAAATTATCGTTCGATTCTTACAATTCTTGCCCTTAGCTTATGATATCCACCCTGACCTAGTTTGTGCTACCCATGTTTATCTACTCTTGCCTTTGTTGATTTAAAGGTGTCTGGGATCCTATGTAAGGTTGCAAATATGTTAGATATCGCAACTTAAATATATTTAAAAATTTAAAATTAAAAATTGAACATTGTTCATTGAAAATATGATGTGTCATACCTTCTTGAACCAATTGGCCTATTCTTTGCTTGTTTTCTCAATTCCGTCTCCTTTGCATCCTCCATGAGCACCCTCCACTCCTTCTCCGGAACCATCGGAGGACGCTCATATTTGGTGTTAATTTGCAGATTGTCCCTATAATCCACCCTAACATATTTCAAATTTAAGCCAGTTGAGCTACGGTGACACCCTTTTTGTTGAAGGTTTCACCAAACAAGATGACCATGTGGTTCATCAAATCATCTTTCAATTTGTCATTTTGGGCATTCCACCGTGTACGAATGGTGGGCCCAAAAATATCCAACCCCTTTTCATTCAGGTTCTTATAAAAAACATATGATCATTAAGTAAAACTAATTTGAGTTATGTGGCTTTGAATTACATGAAAAAAACACTGAATAAATTAAATAATACCTGCAATCTTCGGTATCTTGATTGGAACACATTCATTGTTCACCAAGAAGGTAACGAGCAATGATCCCTTTCTAACAACACGTATTGCGCCAGGATAGAAACTATCACAATTGATGTTATCCTCCTCTCTATCATCCTATGAAGTAGTGGTGGTTGGAGGGCCATGTTGACCTCCAACATCCGGTGAGGTTGTAGCATCTAAATTGCATTGCTCTTAAGGAGAGGCAAATAGCCTTTTTGGTATGGTAGATTGACGATGCGTTGAGCCATGGCTACTACCAATACCGACATGTGCATCCTGTACTCGATGGACGGGTGTTATCTCCAAATATTCCTACAGAAAGTAAACTTCAACAGATTAGATCATATCAAAAAAAGAGAAATAAAGCAACATAAATGAATATATGTCATAGTTGGTAAAAAATTTCAAAGATGCCACTTACCGCATATTGGTCTATCTTTTGCCTCAAGTCATCCATTTGAGCTTTGATTTCTTCAGTCCCGGGTCTGATTAAAATAAGTCTAAGAAGGTCTTGATTGCACTTTTTCAATATTTTCTTCACAGTTTTTGTTTCATTAGTTGAATCAAGTATATACTCCTCAACGACTGCCTCATCATCCTGATATGGTGTGCTCTACGAATGACAATCAATACACTATAGTTAATTTATTTCTACCATTACAAAAATTCACGTAAAAAAAAATGCATATAATAACAAAAATAAGTACTATAATCATGTTTAGGTACTATTACGCTATCATTTACCTAATGCGACAGCATCGGTGACTTCCCACGGTCACCCTATCACCACACAAAAAGCAAGACATGTTCATATCGATAAGTAAAAATTGAAACATCTATAATAAACGTGATTAATGTAAAAAACAATTATTGTTTCTATGACAGTTATGGATACCTATCCTGAAGCTGTAGGTGTGTTATGAGTACCGACCCCCTGCCATAATATAATAAGAATGATATCATATTGAAATATTTACTCAATTAGCATAAAAAATGTCAAATCATGTTAACAGTTGTAATATAATCATGAATTGTGGTTACTATGTCATTGATGCTATTAGGTACTATTAAAATAACATTTACCTCCTGCGTCACCAGTGGTGACTTTCCAAGGTCAGCTCGTGGCATTTGTGGGATATGGCCACAATCACCCTACCACAATATAAGAATTAAGACATATTAAAAATGAAAATTACATATATAACAATGTCTCTTAAATGTGATTAATGAAAAGCATGACATATAATTAACCATGTGTGTATTATAAAAAGCATGACATAAATAAACTTGATGCAAGAGAAAATAACAAGTCATCAATCAAAGGTTGAGTTAAATGTTGTATACGAAAATTACCCCCATAATAGCAACCCCCGCATCTGTTCGATTCAAACCGTAATCGATCAACAACTCTTCACCTGTAGCTATTGATTTTGTTGCACATACGGATACACGATTTTCTTCACGCCCCTCAAATAGGAAATTGTGTAGCTGATGTGTTGACCCTGGTCATGTGCTATTTATAAACCCTGCAATATTTCCTGAATCTTTTGGCCTTCCATCAATATACATAGTCGCTCCTTTGTTCATACTGTTGTCTAGTAGTTGACAATAATTTGTTGCCACTCCGTAGGTCTGCATACTTTACATATATCGGAACAACAACAACCAGTCATTGTATTTGTATCATGGATCAACATACTCCATCAATTCAGTTTCAGTGCCATATGACACCTTAATGCCATCCATAGAAAATAGCCCCAGTCCATGTAAAGAGGAAGGAGCAATGCGATAAGTTCTCCCATTGAGAAAGAAATCCGTGCCCACTTGGGGTAGCTTCTTGGGTAGCCATTGTTTGACAAGATATCTATACCTCAGGAGAAACTCAATGTCACCTATGCACTCGTTATCATAACCACGTGATCCTCCTTCAGAAACAAAAAGTTCCATGCGTCTACGAAATTTTCTCCTTACCTTTTCACCTCTAGTTGATCTTGACCTATTAGATCTTGTATTAGACGTCCCGCTTTCAACCTCTTCTAGTCTATCTTCCTCACTTGAGGAAGATAGATCTGAAAAGTACCTATTTGGGGTTACCTACAATCATTAAAACTGGGTATTATTTATTGCATCCAAACATTATTTATGAGCAAAAATGATTATTTTGGTGGTACCTACAATCACTGCTTCGATTGTATCCTAATATATATCAATGCAAATACTATTAGTTGTTGTAAAAGAAAAAACTTAGGACTTGACAGATATTCTCAAACAATTTCCATGCTCTTATTAAACAACTTATTTATATATATATGGACAACGAGTATATTTATATGCAAGTTTGACAATCTTTTCAAAAGAATTCGAGACATTTATAACATAATACTTCTCCATGTTGTCTACGACTTGGTTGAGGTTTCCTACACAACCTAACATTAGGACCTTCCTCTCACAATGAAATACTATTGACCCCACCCATCACTCTATCTATTCTTTGTTGGATTTTCTTGGAGTTGTTTATTCATAGGTTGGAAGAGTATATTGCTAGAGGATCTAGGGTTCATGCCAAGTTACAATAGACTCATGAGGGATATGAGGGATATAAGTTTTTCTTTGAATTTCTAAAGAATAAATTTGTTGTTGATATCTATGGAATCCACCTTTTAAGACACTTCACTCATCATTCATGGCCAACATTTGGAGTGTTCCTAGATTTTGGGTGCTTGAGCTTCATTTCATGCCATTTGAAGGTTGAATGCACCCTCAAAACATAGCACAAAGTGATGAGTGAGAGACTCCCAAGGTGAAGGCCTCCCATGAAAATGCTCCAAAATGTGTAGTACTCCATGAAATATGAGCAAGGTATAGGGAATCTCCATCAAGTGCCAAGTAGCTCCAATGGAGTGAACACTCCATCCAAATAGCATGAGAAAGAGTGCATGCAACCATAAAACGTATAATAGATGCCTCACAAAGTGTACGCTCATCCAAATATGGCATTGAAACCCTCCAAAGATGTGCACAAAACCCTCCAATAGTGAACACTCTCCAATAAAACCTCAGGAAGTGTGCCAAAATTCATCCAATAGTGGAACGATATCCCATGAAATGATGTGTTACCCCCCATTTTGCATGGGTGTCCACGTCTGATCTTCATTACAATCCTTAGTGGGGGCGACATGTTGAGGGAGATTTGATGCCTTAGTTTCTTGATGATAAAGCATTGATTCATATTGATGATGCCCTATATGATTAACTTGATGGACATTATTGTGCTAGTAGCTATGGATTTGGCCTATTCATGATGTTGGGATATTGAGGCAGTCTTATTTGATTGATTTTGGATTGATTTATGAGGGTTTGGTAGTAAACTTCACATGGACATTCATATTAAGAAGTGCCCCAGTGATCTTGATCTAATTTGTCATCTAGACCACATGTGTTATTGGTTTCATGGACCATTTTGATCTTTGGAAGATAGCTTGCACTTACAGATACCTTTGAAGAGGTACTTATTTAGAGGCCCATAAATCAGCATGTTTAAAGTGTGGTATTGTTGGCAGTTTTGGGTAGCCTACTTAAGGTGAAATTTTCTGGTAGACTTTTCAGTTTTTCTTGGTGAACTCTCATGTGGCAATTCACACCTCTTTTTAGTACTTTTTCAACGTAGAATATCATATATCATACTTGATATATCTTGTCAGCAAACAATCTTGGTTTTTTCCTGTAGCAATATATTTTTTGAATGATGAAATATTGACCTTTTGCATTGGTATCCTCTAAGGGTAGTTATATGTTTTTTATGGTGCAAATCAAATAAAGCATATGGAGGATGGTGAGCACTGTAAATATTCTATTCCTCTCCCTATTCCAACAGTCCAAGTAACCAACATATTTGACATGGCTTCGACATATGGTTTCTTCATCTAGATAGGGCATTGATTTAGGGTTTCCATGGTTTTCAAATAAATTCATTCATGCCAGATGAACTTACATACAGAATAAGTGTTTCCCATCACTAACCAAATGCAATTTCGACATCAATACAGTAATTGTGTCTAGGCCATCAAGTAATAAATCATTCAAATGAAGACTCAAGGGTTAGGGAAGTTCTCTTCATCATCGTTGTCATGGCATGCATTAAATCAACATCATGTATAAGTAATGCGTCTAGGTCTATTTCAGCATTTGCAGTATAAAAAAACTAGATCAAGATTTTTATAAGGAAACCAAGGGTCGTTGACTAGGCTCTTCTAAATTAATGATATTTTGAGGTATTAATAATTTAGAACCTTATATTTCTAGGAATCCAATGTGCATTTATCATTCTTCTTTTAGATCACATGCAAGAACCACTAACCTTGTTAGAAACTATAAAATCTATCTTCCAAACAGAAATTAAGATTTTGTGGCAATGCAAACACCTAAGAGATTCTTGATCATGTTGTAGCCTACAATTGATAGTATGTAATCCCATTTTCTCTTTACTGTTGCTTTTTCACCCATGGGGCTACTCAGAATTGGTCTTACGGGGATATTTACTGCTAAAACTATGCCCATACTTGCCTAGATCTGAGGTGATATGTTGTTGTTGCTATTTGAAGGTTAAAGTTGATATCTTTTTCTTAATGTTTGGTTACAGAAAAAACCAATTCAATCTCCAATCAGTGCATTTTTGAAATCGGTAACATCTCCATGTGGGTGGTTAGGCATTGGCAATAAAGTGGTATAAAAGAGCTTGCCTCCATGTTGGGCCTTGATTCCCCATGCTTCAATAACCATTAATTTTTACTCTTTCATAATTTGTTATGAATCTATGATATGTTTCATATTTTGAAAATAAAAGAAAATAACCATGTAAAAAAAGAGAATGCCGACAACCACATGGAAGTAACTAGAAAGGAGTTATAAACCCTAGATCAAAAGTATTAATTGGAGTTTTTCCGGCAACATTGATGGCAAAGAATACATGAGCTAGCTGTTAGAAATGGATAGAAGAAGGTAAGTGGCTGGGAATAGGGTGCAATGATGCAATCACAACAAGATACAAAATTAGATAGAGGATGCACAATGTTAACTCTTACTGCTAACATTAGGGTACAAGAGGATTGTCTTTCTCTGTAATCAAATGCTATAAATTATTCTTATCCTATCTATTAATGTATTGAAAATCCCCAATAATACACATAGTGCTTTTTGAAAACCCCAACCCTGGTGTACGAAGTGTGCATTTTAGACTTACCGAAGACATCTCGAAGGCCTCCTCTGCAATGGTCTCGATCGCTTGGTCTTTGTGGCCTCCTCTACAATGGTCTAAGTGGTCTTAGCTCTCTTGGTGGTCTCGACTCCCTCCTATGCAATGATCTCGGTTGTCTCGGCTCCCTCCCATGAAATCTTCTCGGTGGAACCGACTCTCTCGACGGTCTTGACTCCCTCCTCTGCAATGTTCTCGACGATCTCAGCTCCCTCCTCTGCATTGGTCTCGGCTCACTCAACTCTCTTGACATTCAATGGATCTTTGGATGTACGTGCGGGGGTCAAGTGGTATGCCATGTGACTTGGAATGCCCCACCACTAGTCTAGATAAACCCGCAAAGCAGCTCGTGGTCAAATGTTCCTAATGGCATAGTCTAAGGTTTCTTGAATTTGACATATTATTATCCAAACCATGTTAATATATCTCCACATATATCTATCATTTTGTGTTAATTTTGGTTCCAACCTACAAGGAAAGGAACACGTTGGATTCTACCTTGATGAGGAGAGCAACATGGGTTGAATGTCAAATTCAATTGAAGGTAGCTCATAAAATTGCATGAAACTCTTGGCTAGGACCATCAACTTGTGTCACGTTCAAATGAGTGCCTATAAATATTCCATGGTTAATTCGGTTCATGTGTAAGAAGGGAGAAAATTTAATAAGTTTGAAGGCTTCCCTTAAGGCATAGTTCAATATGTTGGCTAGAAGGTTGTCCTTAGAAGTTTGTTAGATATGCAATTGGATAAATTTTGAATGTATGTTAACAATGATCATATGTGTCAAGTTCTATGTGTCAAGTTATAACTATTATTAAAAAAAACAAATAACTAAGTAGATTATGAAATAAAACAAAAAAAGTAAAATCAGTTTAATCTTTTATGTTTATGTGCACTAACTAGCTAACTGCAAAGAGATAAAAGGAGATAGTATCTATACTATCTAATCTGTAGTTTAATACATATATAATGGACATCGATAATTAAATAAATTAACCCCTTTTACTTATGGCGAGCAAGAAAATGGGAAAGTCCCTATGGTTTGTCAACCACCCTAAGCGAGCTTGAACGCTTAGCTAGGTTTTGTAAGGAAATAAACTAACTCATAATATTGAAAGATAGTTGAGCTAAGAAAAGGGAATGTAGAAAATGAACTAAGGTAGGTGATAACCCCTATTCAACATACCTAGATGGTGTTGGTATCCTCCTACAAAACAAGATTGGAAATACCATCTCCACAAAATAAAT